>OU015502.1:104958564-105387124 GCA_907164885.2 Dolomedes plantarius
GAATTTAAAATGGGTATGTACTATAGGTTATGAATACCCAAGCCACTTAACCATATCTCATACGTTCGAAAGTAAACAAGCTTAGGAAACTGAATTGCTCTATTTTCAAGTGTCATGGTAATAACTACATTTTGTCTTTCAGTAATAATTTTTGCAGTGAAATTACAAATAAAAACATTTCTTCTATCTTCGACATGTAATTTCATTATATACATATTACTACTTTTTATAGATTCAAAGAAATTCCTTAAAATTCTTTATTTTAATTCTCTAAGTGCAAAGATAAAATACGGTCAAATTCTAAAAACTTTAAATTCAAATAATAATTTGTCTGTGAAGGAAGCGTCTTCTTCCAGCATTTAGGATAATTTACATTCATTTCAAAACTTTCCCTATGCAAAACTGCCTCATTTAAAAATATCTTTTTAATTTTCCCAAGAGAAAATATAATTCAATTCGATTTTCCTTGGTCTTTATATCTAAGGATCATTTTTACCATTGGTCTAGTTATATAGTTTTTTTTCAAAGTTTTTAACATTGTTCTTTATTTAGAGTTTTTCCTTCTATTTTTTTTTACAATCAACTAATATATTCAGTTATATTTTTCCCACCAATCGGAAGAATTTTAGAGCATTTATTCCCACAAAATATTCTGTCAGATCTCTTGACTAATTTATGAAAATGCTATATTTTTGCTATATCTTTATTTTATTAAAGATAAATAAATATTTGTGTATATTTACTTGAATTACGATCAGTCACGCCGGCCCACACACACATACATTCGATATATATATATATATATAAATATATATATATATATATATATATATTCATTTTCCAACGTTTACCTTCCATTTACGAATGTTTTCTTTCACTTTGCTCATTTTTGTTACTTATCAACTTTAGTTACAGTGTCACAGTTCTTTATAATCAGAGAAATGCAATCCACAGTTTTTACGGAGCCTCCTTAAGAATATGTAGAAAAACATTTCCGTGTTTATTCACTAATTCCGCAAAATTATATTTTAATACTGCGTAGTATATAATAACGAGATCGCATTTTTATTGAAAAAAGTAGTAACACTATACGGTACAAAAAAGTAAAACTTTTAAGTATTATTTTCTTTTTTCTTAAATTAGAAAAAGAGTTTTTGTGTTTACTTATTACCCTTATCTTTCCATCCTAGCTATATTTCCTAATTCGTTGACTTTCGTGACCAAAATCGCAAGTTATTTTTCTCCTTACAAGAAATCTATCATTAAAAACCTAACAAGGAAACCTTGTCATTGCGATGTTGCACAAATCTCAAGAGCTTTGGAAGCTGTTTTGTTTCAGTCACTCATTACATATTTAGTAACATTTTTATCCTGCTATATCACGATTATGTACAACATATAATATTATTTTGTTTCATTACATTCATCAATTTCATACCTCATTTTTATACATTTAAAAGTAGCCCCTTGTGTAAAATTCCTTTCTATATGACAAAGTACAATTTTATTAACAAATCTTTAAATCCAAGTCGGCAATCCTTGGACATTTTTTGTCCATAGGTTAACATTTAGGTGAGCGAATCCATTAGAGTTAGTACACAGCTTTCTTAACACGCCTAAATTTGTAACCTCGTGTCTATACATATAAAACAGTTCCGTACATGACTAACTGACTGATTGACAGATAACGCATAGACCAAACTGCTGGACCTAAAGGGCTGAAATTTTCCATGGTGATTCTTCTTATAATGTAGGGGTTCACTAAGAAAGATTTTTGAAAAATTCGTATATTTTTTTAAATTAAACTTTTAGGCTGTTTTGTAACTTTTTTTTTAAGTTTGCATTTAAAATAATAATTTGAGGGTTATAAAATTTATATAACAAGAAAGAGCATGAAAATTCCTTTAAATGAATCTTTTCAAATCTTTATTGCCATTTTCTGATTGTTGGCAAATTTTTAAATATTAATTTTTCGAATTTAATTTATTAAATGCTTATCACGTGGTTTCTTTTCTTTTTGGTATTATTTAAATTAATTTTGCGTCACGTGCATAATGACGAAATAAATTGTCAAAAAATATTAAAATACAGTGAAAGATAAAATTTAACCTCTAGACTAATTGAGATGGAATTTTTTAATAATTAAATTCAAATTAGTAAATTTTATGGACATTCAACATACAAATTAATTGCATCCATTGACCGTTCTATTTAATTTGAATGTACTCCATAGCGAAGCATGGGTTTGCAGCTAGTTTAGTATAAATGTGAGCAGATGTGTTAGCCTTTTGTACAATAGATATGTGTGGAAGAGGAGAATGAATTTGCTATCATCTGTCCCGATCAATAATTTTACGTTTCCACTCTACAATATTTTCTCTGTGTTTCGCCTGTAGAGCAATTGCTTTCCCACCTCCTATTAAATACAACCACTACACTTCCAGTTTGGCTGCAAAAGCACGTATTAGATAATTAGTCGAGTGCTTTATAGTAGTAATCCACTTTGAAGCCATTTCACCCCCTTCTTATGTAGTCATAAAAGCAGTAATATCTACTTTTACAACTAACGAATTTCCAGGCTGTACTCCGAAATTCAGAACCGAATTTTCGGAGCAACAGCAGATTGAAAATATGCCATTTCGGAATAGAAAATTTGGTATTTCCCATCTGCGCATGCAATTAGGTTTGTATCTGAAAGTAGGTATATTTTCAAATACACAACTCTTATTTATGTTTGTTAAATTAGACAGTTATCTACTAATGGATCAAATAAAGTATGCATACACCGAATTAAAAGTATAGTTAAAAAATGTATAGCACTATATCACCAAAATATAAATTGGGATATTAGTTGAAGACCTTATTTGAATAGTGAGCCAACTACATTTAAAAAAAATAGACATAACTGGTATACCTCCAGCTTATTTCTGATGCCAACAGATGACACCAGAAATTAGACTTCAGCAGACATTTTTCAGCACTCATTAGACTTTTAACGCTCTGTATCTCAAAATGAACAAAAATACAGTTGGCTCACTATTGAAATAAGGCATTCAGTTATAAGGATTTTATTAATATACATAGCTAATATTTTTATGCCAACATGAATTGTTATCTATGTAAATGTTGACACTTTAACTTTGTTACCGATAATTGAAATAAAAATCATTACAAATATTATTATAGGGCACTTTAAAAATTAATTCATCAGTGCTAAACTAACACATCAATTTCCAACTTAGCGACATCCGGGTCATAAGATTTTTTGTATAATGGAAATTTTTCTTTTTGTCGTTAAAAACGTGCTATAGAGGTTTTGGTTTAAAATAACATAAATCTCTTTTTTTTTTCTTTTTTTTAAATGCAAAAGCACTTGATTGTACATCATTGGCTTCCCATGCATGAATCAAAGATGCATGAGATTGGAGCATTTGAACAAAAATAGAGCAGCTGAACAGTACAAAAACAATAACGTAGAGAAGAACAATAATCGCATCAAAACTGCAAATATGAAATACATAAACATGAAAGAAAATCAGTCGCTGAATGTCAATTGCATCAACTCCCTAGCCTGCCAATATCGACTGTATAAGTTTTCTTCGTTCAATGAAGAACAACTTAGTAAATGATCTTTGTCCATCTCAAACATAAATCGTATGCTTCTATGATTACCACATTGCCAGATAAAACATTTTGATGCAATACTACATTCCATACCAGCCAAACAGTTGCCCGAAGACCTGTAGCGGGTCATCCGAGGGTTACGACCCTCTCGAAAGATCGATATATTGCTGTTGTAGCCTTTCGGAATCAAAGATCGACCTCCACACGTGTGACACCTATGGTTGCAGCGGCCATTGGTAAGACGATATCTGCCACTACTGTTCGTCGAAGGCTACACATGAATGGTCTGTACGCCCGGGTACCACGAGTTTGTGTTCCGTTATCCGTCCAATCCAGAGGGGCACGATTAAAGTGGTGCCGCCAGCATGTGAATTGGACTGTGTCTGATTGGGGCAATATTATGTTCCCAGATGAGTCCACATTTGCCCTACAACCCGATGATAAGCGTGTAAGTGTCTGGAGGGAACAAGGCACACGAAATCAGCCTGAGAACATCACCGAACATCACGCATTCCGCGGTGGAAGCATCATGGCCTGGGCAGGGATTTCATTGGGATATCGCACCTACCTGCACATCTACAGGCGAGGTTCTGTGACGGCTGCACGGTATCGAGATGAAGTCCTGGACCCCACTGTGAAACTACATGCTGCAGCAGTTGCTCCTTCTTTCGTTTTAATGGACGATAATTCCCGTCCCCGTAGAGTAGCCATCGTTGAAGACTTTATGGAGAGTGAGAAGATTGCGCGTATGGAGTGGCCAGCTTACTCGCCGGACCTTCATCCAATTGAAAATCTTTGGGATGCCCTCGGACGTGGTGTATGTAGACGTTTCCCACCTCCAGCCACTCTCATAGATTTAGAACTTGCACTACAGGAGGAATGGCGATTACTGGATTCTGCGGTGGTTGATCACCTCGTAACAAGCATGATCACACTCTGTACACTTTGTATGAAGGTGTGGGGTGCTCACATACCCTATTAATGTCAGTTTTTGTTGTTTGTTTTGCATTTAAACATCATTTTGTTAATGACGCAAATATGACGTCATTTTATCATTTATGAAAATTCAATATTTTTTTTATCTCTGTATGTAAGTTTTTTTTTGTTTCATGAATAAACATAGAGCTACTTACTTGCAGCATTTCATGTCAATCAAAGCTGTTCATATATATATATATATATATATATATATATACACTCATGGACAAAAAAATGAGCGCATCAAGAAGGATTCGTCAAAATGAAACGAAATTTTACATACGTAATGACTACTTTGATATAAGTAATTGATAAGAAAATCAAAGAAAAAGGTTAATTTATTTCAGAGAAAAAGGCAAAAGAACGGAGGAGTTAATATTCCGTTGGACACCCTCTAGCGCGAATGCACGATGCGATACGATCGGGCATCGAGTCATACAAGTACTGTATGATGTCTTGAGACATTTCGTTCCATATTTGCTGTAACCTTGCCTCTAGTTCGTTCAAACTCGTGGGATGCCCAACTCGTCGTCCCAAATGATCCCAGATATGCTCGATTGGAGACAAATCTGGGGATCGGGCAGGCCAAGGAAAGGTAGTAACAGTGCGGAGACAGTCTTGTGACACCCTTGCCGTATGAAGCCGAGCATTGTCTTGTTGAAAAATGGCTCCTGGGAGCCATTGCATGAGTGGCAACACATGTGGTTGAAGGATTTCATGAACATACCGCTGGGCTGTCATGGTGTCAAGGAACAATACTAGGGGTGACCGTGTATTGTAGGCAATGGTACCCCATACCATCACACCAGCTGTGGGAGCGATGTGTCGCTGTACAGCAAAGGCAGGATTGAAGCGTTCACCACGGGCTTTCCACACACGAACACGATTGTCATCACTGCCGAGATTGAATCTGGATTAGTCCCTAAAGACGACCTGGTTCCATTCCGCTGCAGTCCAGTTTCCTCGTGCGCGGCAAAACTCCAAACGGAGGCGTCGATGGGTGGGCGTCAAGGGCAGCACACGTAATGGGCGCCGCGATACGAACTGTCCTTCAGCCAGGCACCTTCGTATGGTTCAAGAAGACACAGAGGCCCCTAGTGAAGGTGCTACCTGTGCCCGGATGGCGGCCGATGAAGCAGTTGGCTGTACGCGTACATTTTTTACGATGTGGCGGTCTTCTCGACGACTGGTCTGTCGAGGGCGTCTTGAGCCTGATCTTCGTGTGCATGACATCTTTTGGGTCCACTGGTCCCAACACCTCCTTACAACACAATCAGAGCGGCCTAATTGACGAGCTACTAGCCTAACTGACCACCCAGCTTCCATCATCCCGACGATTCTCCCCCTCTCAAACTGCGACAACTGCTTATATTGTCTTGGAATAATGCGTAATGGCATGTCTATCTCAGCTCTTCCTTTGTAAATGATTCAGCATACTCAAACAAGCTTTGGTTACCTGTTTTATACTCTACAGAGTACGATGTTCAACGCCCTCTACCGGCTATACGTAATGCACAATCACGCGGTATTTATAATCATTTGCATATCTCCCCGACATGTACCTTCATTGCAAGTTTCGTTACGATCTCGCAATTATTTCTTGGTGCGCTAATTTTTTTGTCCATGAGTGTATATATATATATATATATATATATATATATATATATATATATATATATATATATATATATATATATATATATATATATATATATGTCTGTGTGTGCGTGTGTGTGTCTGTGTGTGTATCGTATAGTTGAAAATAATTCCGCATTGCATTTATCTACATTACTGTACTCGAAAATTCAAAATTTCGAGATTTTACATCTCCTCTAGAAGGCATAAAATTCAAATTTTATGATTCATACATTTCTCTTTCTATTTTTTTTCCCAACTGACATATATAACTCTTCAACATTTTGAAAGCTCCATCTCACGTTACCCGCTTTTACTTTAAGAGGTATCTATCATAAAGAACCACGAGTAAAAAGCATACTCACCACTCATTGAAACCAAAGTTTTGAAAAACTTCAAGAGTGGTTTCAGATCGTGGTTTGCACTTCAAATATAAATGCTGTTTAACACTTATTTGACTGCAGTTCTTAAATGAATTGGATAACATTATTAATGACAGAATTATTGAGAATGCAGTTTTGAGAGCAGTTTATTTTTGAAGAAGTATTGGGGAATTTGCACTTTGTTCCAGTATTTATTCTAGGTAGGTTAAGGATTAAATACTTAGATTGTACAGTACTGAGTTGATAAGTAATCGATTCTGGATTCGATTTGTCATATCGATTTTATGTGATTTGATTAAAAAATAATTGAATTAGACTTCAATCACTTCTATCGATTCATTCAAGACTTAATCAGTATTTTAAAAGATTTAATATTCTCTCAATTTAGAGTGAATACTAAGGAAGTTTAAGTATTGCGATATACTTATAATTGAATATTATAAATCTAATATTATAGGCACCCTTTTTAAAAGACATTCCTAAAATGATTATTGTTTGAAACCTAAATCAAGCTATACTTAAAATAGGTACTAGTAAATTACATGATTTTGCTTTAATATGGCTGGTCATGCTACAAATATCATGCTTCCCTTTGTAATATACGCAATATGCTTGTTATATGATTATCGGTGGTTTCTATCTCGATTTTGAGGTGTGTTCTGAAATCTGAAATCTGAGGCTAATCAGACGTAGACATTGTTTAATAAAGTTGTTGTTATTGTCGTGTGTCGTTGTTGTTGTTGTCTGTTGTGTGTTGCTGCTTATGCCACTTGACTGACAGATCAAGTCCCGAAGGCTATTGGCTATGAAGGTTTCGGCTCCTGTTTTTGATTGGCACCACAAGGGTTGAAATCCGACTTGGCCAAAGGACAAGTCTCGTAATTTTGAACCCAATCAAGTGACGAGACAGAACACTTGAACAGAACAATTGACAACGCAACTCCAGGGGTAATTTTGAGAACTTGGAGGACATTGCAGCCACCACATATTTTACGTGCACCAGCCACCATTAGTGTACATGGCAATGGATTTGTCAGCGACGAACAACGAACCAGTGACTTTCAGATCACTAGCCCGCTGCCCTTGCCAACTAGGCCTAATTACACCTGGCCAGAAGTGCCAGACCAGGTTCATATAGGCCTCGGGCTGAGGAGTGAGGCTCGGGTTTATAATAGCACCAGAAGGGTCTGTCTTAACTATGTGTCATCACAATTTTAACTGAACACACCCAGGAGTGACATCTGGGGGAATCATACCTTCCTCGACCACAAACCTCAGAGAAGGACTTTACGACTTAAGGATTTAGTGTGCCCATTCCTGCCTAGACACGAATTAATAAAGAATTTTTAGCTAACTGACAAGAAACAATTCTGATAGATATTTCATCATATTTTTCATCCTATAGTAGATTTTAAAATCTATCATCTGATTGATATTTTCAACTATATTTCAGTTTTGCATTGAGTATCTACCTTCGTAATTGACTTTGAATTTGCATTTGTACTTTGTGCTGACAATTTATTTTTCAAATTAGGGAATTATATGATTAGTTGGAGATAACAACAATATCATTAAATGAACGCAAATTTAACAAGGCAAATAAGTAGCAATGTTAACTTAATAGTTTACACCAGGGGTGTCAAACTCAAAGGCTGACTTGGGCCAAACAAACAAGGTTTAACTATAGATGAGCCGCAAAAAAACAATATTAATAGAAACGTAGGTTTTTTACAGTATATTACCTAATTACAGTATATTCAACAAAAATATACACATTTTGTTTAATAAAAGTAAAAAAAGAGTATAATTAAAAAACACTCAGCGAATTATTCCTATATAATTACAATTCTGCGTCGGTTATTTTATTATATATTATTGTGTGCCAATATATTGGCCGGGCCACAAAAATGTTCGTCTCGCGACAAAATCTCGCGAGCCGCGAGTTTGAAACCTCTGGTTTACACCGAAAAGTAACAATTTCACAGGACAGAGAAAAAAATTTTGAACCACTCTACTTTTAGCTCCTCAACAGCGCTCGAAAGCAGATGTTTGTAATGTCCCATTTTTAATAATTGTATATAAAATCCTTACTATGTTTTGAATTATATTTGGCTTTTATATAAATGTATATTATATCATTAATATGTTTAGAAATAAATAAGTGTGAATCTTCATGTATTTAATACTAATTACTCGTTACCTACGCAGTAAATTGGGACTCATTTAAAGTTGTTGATAAATGTCTTCACTCCTGTAAAAGTAATAAATATAGATGTGTAATCTATATATATAAAACAGTTCCGTAACTGACTGACTGACTGACTGACATACAACGCACCGACCAAACCGCTGGACCTAAAGGGCTGAAATTTTGCATGGCGATTCTTCTTAAAGTGTAGGGGTGCACCAAGAAAGATTTTTGAAAACTTCTCCTTAGATTTTTTAAAATAAAATTTTTAAGCTGTTTTAGTAATTTTTTTAAAGTTTGCATTTAAAATAATAATTTAAGGGTTATAAAATTTATGTCACGACAAAGATTATAAAAAATCCTTTAAAAAGAACCTTTACATCCATTTTTTGATTTTTGGTGAATTTTTAAAGATTAATTTTTAGAATTTAAATTATTAAATGCTAATCACGTGATTTCTTCTTTTGGTACTTTAAATTAATTTATCGTCACGTGCATAACAACGAAATAGACAAAAAAAAAATTCTTCCTAATGCGGCAGACGATTGGAAATTCTTAAAAAATATTAAAATACAGTAAAAGATATGTTCCTCAAACTGTACTATATTAACTGTACTATATTCTTTAGTATGCTCTATTAGATTTAATTTGAATATTTTCTTCTACATTATTTTGTCTTTAAAAATATCCGTTACGATTTTTTTAGGAATATATTTTCTCGTTTTTCTTTACATCACTTGCATACATTGATCGTTGTATTTATTATAAATATATTTATAAATAATTTTGGCATTAATTGCATACATTGACCGTTGTATATTGACCGTTGCATTTAATTTGAATGTTCTCCGTAGTGAAGTACGGGTTTTCAGCTAGTTATAACATAAATATGTAGACGTTTACTGCATTTACTTGCTAATCATTTATTTCCCACAGAGGTTACAACAACGCCAAAAAAAGGTTTTAGATACCAGTAGTCCTAACTTGTTGTACTCATTGTACTTGTAATGTCAGTTTTAGAACAAAGTGAAGTTTATAATTTGAATTCTTATAAGTACGTACTGGGCTTGTAGCGTCCCTGTGAACAGAGCGTAGGTTTTCGGTGCTGATGGTGCACGGATCGAATCCCGTCGTTACGCCACTAAAAGCCTCAGTTTGTGTCGTCCATTCATAGGGGGCAATACTATTCTACCTATACGGTTCCCCCATAATAAAATGGCTAGCAAAACTGCGGTGTACTATGGCGGTAAGGATATTGTTCAAAAAACCTTCTGCCGCATTGGGAATTTTTTTAAAAAAATAATTACTTATTAAATCATTTGTAATGATGCCTAGGCTTGAAACAACGCCCACAAAAGATTATACGTACCAATAGTTTCTTAATTGTTATACTCATTGTACTTATTGTAATATAATTTTTTACCTAAAAGTCTGATTTATAACCTTAATTCCCCCCTGTTTTCAGTGTAAAACACAGTTTAAATAAAAATAATTAATAGCATTTCAAAGTAACCTACTGTATACAGGTCCACGTGATACTTGTTTGATTTCGTACGAAATTATTATATGCTGCAATATATTAAGACCATTATTATAATCCCGACATAGACAAGACACTTCATACGATTTTTCTTCCTATGTAATTTAAATTTTACGACACCACCAATCTTACTTCCCATGCTTCATGTTCAAGGCAAGCATGATGCCTTCTGTTTTCCTTGTAATCTCTTTACTGCCCTAATGGCTTCCAAACATGCACGGAAGAGCTTATCTTTAGCTATTAAGAAAAAAAAGAATAATGCATTAGTTAAAAAAACTAACGTTGTCGTAGCAGAAGACAACGAAAACATTCGACTAGCTGCATGAATATAGTCGACTATTTTAAAGCAGCTTTTCTAGAGAAAAATCTCTGAGTTTGGAGACGGAAGGAAGCGACGAAAATGAAACATACTCCTGTATGAAAATGTAGGAATTTATATGCTCCTACTATTAAACTAAATTCAAAGAGAAAATGTAACCACACTACTTTCAGGAAACCCTACTTTCATTTTAATATCTTACTTGTGCATTATTATAAGCATACCGTACTATATATATATATATATATATATATATATATATATATATATATATATATATATGTGTGTGTGTGTGTGTGTGTGTGTGTGTGTGTGTGTGTGCGTGTGTGTGTGTGTGTATGTATATATACGTTCACGTCTTTAAAATAAGGTTAGATATTTCAAAACATGATATTATGACACTACAGAGCATATGAAGTAGCTTTATAGAACATATATTAAACTGTTTTAATTGCAGCGTCTTTCTGCTTGGTAGTGTATTTTACGAAAACCTCTTTGTGAAACGTATAAAGATAGTTCTATTGTCATTTTTATTTTGTTGTTCTATATTGTTCTATATTTATTTTTGCCAAAAAAAGCGGTGTTTTACATTAAAAGCAGGTTGAAATCAATTTATAAATTGGTCTTTGAGTTGCAACAAGTACAACGTGTGTACTTAGTTGGGGACTTTTGGTACTTATAATCTTTTGTTGTAATCCTATTTGGATTATAATGATTCGTAAATAAATGCAGTAAACAAATGCATATTTTTTCATTTGTTATAAATTATATATATATATAAATTTACGTCTTTAACATTAGATGAAAATATTTCAAAATATGATATTATGACACTACAGAGCATATGAAATAGTTTTATAGAACATATTAGACTTTTTTAAATGGCAACGTCTTTCTCCCTGGTAGTGGATTTTACAAGAACCCCTTTGTGAAACGTAGAGAGCGAATTCTATTGAGTTCGTGTTCATTTATTTATTGTTGGAAAAAAAACGGTGTTATACATTAAAGGCAGGCTGAAATCAACTTATAAACTGGTCTTTGAGTTGTAAAAAGTACACAGTGTATAACAAGTTTGGGGCTACTGTTACTTATAATCTTTTGTGCGCGTTTTTGTAATCCTATATGGATTATAATTATTCGTAATTAAATGCAGTAAACAAACGCATATTTTTGCATTTTTTATATACTATATTTATAAAAGTTTACTATATTTATAAAATATCTCCTTTCACTTAATTTTCTTAAATTCAGCAAACGTAATAACCGATATGAAGTTTCAGTGCAATATATTTTGAAAATTTTGGGTAATGAAATAACATTTATTATCAGAAAAAAATGAAAAATAATAGAAAGGGTAAAAAAATACCCATATTAATTTATTTCTTTACTTTAGCATTTTTCTGAAATTTATTGAATATATATTAAATGAAAAACACATAAAAAGGATAGATGAAAACACCATTCGTCCAGTTTAACTTTCCGAACAAGCCAAAAAGATAAAATAAAATGAAGTGTAGAATGACTCACGGCATGATGAGGAAATGCTTCAATGTCAAATGCATTCGCTGGCAAAATTGCTTAAACTGTTTAAGAAAAAAAAAAGATAGTTGAAAAAATTTGTATCATTGTGAAATAAGGATGTGAACATTCCGCGTGAACGTCTGTAATGACTTCTAAATTTTCACCAGAAATAAGGCAAACTCTCTTATATATATTAGCGCTATAAACATACTAGAATATGTTGAAACTTCAACTTGAAAAGAAGATAATATTTAAAGAAAACATTTAGTGAGTTGAAATAATTTTAGTTATTATGTAATAAATATATCTTTTATCTTTAATAAGTACATTTTGGTATGGATAATAAATAAAAAAATATTTACATTTACAGTAACAATATCTTTAAAGTCATTTTTCTCAGAATAGCAATTTTGCAGAAATTATTAGGAATTAATTTTTGCTGAAATTATCAGGATATGTTTTATCCTATCTGGGTATCATAATGAACCTTGATTTGTCTGTTTGAAAATTTTATATTTAATTTTATGGAGGTAAGTACATTTGAAAAAAAAATTAAAAATCTTGTTCTAATATATATACTGTAGTAAAAAATATAAATTATTTACAAATAACACTCAATTTAGGCTTGTTTACATTTCAATATAATGATTTTGTTATAAAATTAAAATATTTTTGTTTAGAGCTATATTTTTCAAAAAACCATGTCAGTAATAATTATTTGATTTGCCGAGGGAAAAAAAGTGTACTCATAATTAGTCTGTTTTAAGATTTATTAAATTTGTTTAAAGTAATTTGACGATTGTTATACAAAACAACATGTTTTATTTATTCATGTATATAAAAGTAATAGATAATGTGTAATAATATTAGTAGATATAGCTAATCGAAAAACATGAAAAGTCAGTACTTCATTGAAGGTTAAAAGGTAGTATGACTCCTTAATTGTACGTAATTTAAAATTGCAAACCATGCATCATAATATTACATACATCATAAATAATAAATTTTCCTTCCCTAGTGCAAGAGTCAATCTATGGAACAAATGATTTAAATGGTACGAACTAATTAATATTATCGAATGTACAATCAAACTCTATTAATCAAGACAAATAGTGTGGTTTGATTTGAAGTGCTATGGTGAAGTGTTTGCTACACGAGCGTTAACGTATATTGAACCACTTTCCTATAAATAGGATATCTAATAAAACTTCATTATAAAAAAGTAATGAATATTGTCAGGGTGAATTTTACCATGACTATCTTTAAAACAGGCAGAAGTGTAAGATAAAA
The DNA here is from genome assembly GCA_907164885.2 of Dolomedes plantarius. Taxonomy (NCBI): domain Eukaryota; kingdom Metazoa; phylum Arthropoda; class Arachnida; order Araneae; family Dolomedidae; genus Dolomedes; species Dolomedes plantarius. The sequence continues at coordinate 104,972,043 of OU015502.1, forward strand.
ACAAAGAAATACAGACAATCAAATTAAATTTAATTGAAAACGTGTATATTAATAGCCCTTTAAAAACTGTCATTTTGTCAATCTGTAATTTTAGCATTATTATTTTTAACGCAGGATTACGTTCCTCAATAATGGTCCTCCGGGAAGAAAAATAAAGTGTCCGTCCTGAGTCGCGAGTTATAATTTTGGCAGCGCGCCAAACAAAGTAGTAGTAAACAGTTAAACAGAAAAGTGCCAAAATGCTTGAAAAAAAAAGAGGTAAGCAACGCTAAGTATTCCTACATTAATAACCCACGGTAGATTCGTTTGAAGAGACTACTTGAAATATTTTTTATTAGAAACATCGCATAGGTTTTTTTTTGTACTACAAAAACAGTTCAATCATTCAAACCTAAATAGTTTTCTCAAAAAATATTTTACTCATGTATTTTTTGTATATTTATAGTATGTGTCCTAAAAACAGGACAGCGGTCTAATCCCCGCCTATTTTTCTCCTAATTCGCATTGCATTCATGTAGCGAAAAAAACTGCCATTCCCTTAGTTTCACTGAACCAGAACTCATGTAATTTCTAGGTGCCATCTTGTTTGGTGGGTATGTTTTACCACGAGAAAGAAATGTATAGGGAAAATGCTCCAGATACCGACCCCAATTTAGTGAATAAGAGTATGTTCAGTAAACGGACCGAGACCTACTGCTTAACCCCTTCGGTATCAGTGGATCCACGTATAGATCCATGGCCTGATTCTCCACAAACACCAGTTGATCCATATCCACATATGGATCCTCTGGTGACAGAACTATAAATTAACTTTACATAACTTTTATGCAACTTTTACATAAAACGATGTAGATATCGTTATATTTCTATATATATATATCGATTTAGATATCGTTATATTCCTATATGTATCGATTTAGATATAGCTATATTTCTATGTGTATCGATTTAGATATCATTATATTTCTATGTCTATCGATTTAGATATCGCTATATTTCTATGTGTATCGATTTAAATATTGTTATATTTCTATGTGTATTGATTTATATATCGTTATATTTCTATATGTATTGATTTAGATATTGATATATAAATATATATATATATATATATATATATATATATATATATATATATATATATATATATATATGTATATATATATATATCGATTTAAATATCGATACCTATATCTCTTCTTATTAATATGAATAAAAGCATCTCATTTATCTGAAAACTACTACTTGATATTTTAAATCTAAATGCCTGAAAAACTGGTTTTGCATGTAATCTTCATATACATATGCTGGTACGGAAGGTGTTAAACCTGATTCCAAATGGCTACACATGTCCATGCCAAGAATGGGATGCAACACATATCTTATGTTACCGAATGCCAGCGACGTAGACATTTGGCTATTGCCCGGCTCTTCACGACATCTGAAATGCGCGTTTTGCAAAATAACTGTTCACCCAAACTTTGAAGTAGCTTTACATTTGAGGAATACGGCACGATTTCATAGGACCATAACTTTCATCGTTTAATTTACAAAAATCACTGGACTATATAAAAATTGCTGAAAGAAATTTAAAAAAATTGAATTCTAGTCACATTAAAAATGAACAAAAGGTCCGTAATTTTATAATAAATGACTGAAGATTGGCAATTATTGGATTGAAGTTAAATTTATAAATGTTCCGCAATCAATCCTGTAAGAAATTTCCTGGTGATTAAAATTTTTATGTTAAATTTTCACTAAATATTCCCTCATATTTAAGTCCGGCTTGATTTTCCTATAGAAAATTTGCTGTTACTGTATTTCCAAAAGCGTACAAACAATTTGGGCAACGGGTATATTTTACTTACTATAGAATATAGAAGCCAAAGTAAAATTTGAAAGCCCAAAAGTATATTAAAAAGTTCCCTAAAAAATATTCATAAATTTCCACCTTTAATGGAAGAATTATGTTACTTTCAAACAAATATAGCGTTCACCAAATCCCACCATGTTCAAAACAAATGCGCAAAAATACCAAAATTTGTATTAAAAGCCGTCAGATTCATTTATGGTTACAAATTCATAACAACACACATTCCTCCATCTACCAAACACCAAAAAACTAATCAAACCTTCTCCATTTGTCTCTATAGTAGCTAGGATCACGTGTGATATTCTTGAGGTATGAGCGGATACCGATTCTGTTTCAAACTATTAGGTTAAGTCCCTGGTTCTGAGCGTTTTTTTAATTGTAGTAAACCCGTTGATAATTTGCTGAAAACTACGGATCTGTCTTTCTGATATTCACAGAACATGAAAACAAAAAATTTAAATGAATCAGTTTTGTAATTTTTTATGCAAAACCCACACGACTCAATTATAACTGCTGTTGAACACAGAATTGCACTATACAGGATAGTAAAAAGGCTATGCGCTACTCGATGAGACAACTCACAATGCCATCTATCGGCAAATCTCGGAATTAGCGTTTTGATATGTAAAACGGTACGAGATACGGGACAAAAGTCAATTACAAAGTTGTTCAGCTTTATCGATTTAGTAAGATAAGACAGCTTGCGCATATCAATACTTAAATCAGAATGTAGACAATGAACATTTGTTTGGTCACGATTTCCAAAACTGCCATGTCATAAAGAGCGGAAGAAAGAAACTGAGACACTTCCCTATCTTCCGGATCCTTTATTTATGTTGCTGAAAATTCTCTCTATTAGCCACTATGCACATTTTCACTCTGGACTGGACTTGCACTCTACACTGGTCTTTTCGAGCTTCGCTCGCGTTTCACGACGCCATACTGTTGAAAATCACGACCAAACAATTGTTCATTTTTTACGTTCTGTTTTGAGTATTAATATGCGCAAGGTGTCTTACTAAATCAATGATTCTGAACATCTTCGTAATTGCCATTTTCCCGTATCTGGTACCGTTTTTGAGATAAAAACGCTAATTCCAAAATTTGCAAATAGATGGCGTTGTAAGTTGTCTCATCGAGTAGCGCATAGCCTTTTTACTATACCTAGACACCAACTTTATGGCATAAGCTGTCACCGTTCACAGGTTAAGGGGTTTGTAAAGGATATAGTTGGAAACCCTGTATACGATATACGGGAACATATCTCTAATATTTAATCATTTAATTACGGAAAAAGTTGAACAACAAAACAGTAGAGAAATGATTGTTCCAGTTACACTTTATAAACTAGTTTACCGAATGACTGCTGCACAGTTGTACGTATGACTGAATACTGATTCATGGGCTCCTGTGTGGTTATTTAAATTTTAAAATTCAACGCAGAGATCCATTTTAGATGGACATAAAATGTCTCTAAATGTGTGTTTTGCAGTACGAGCGAGTTCCTATACCAGAACCGTTCTCCAAATCAGCGAACCCCCTGAATTTGTTTCAAGGAGGTATATGGAGCATACAAAGAGACAATGCGCTAACATTTTAATAAAATGAACCAGAAAATTTTCACAAAACCACAAGCAATTGTTCCTGTCAGATCATTTGATAAAAGCTCTCGTACAGGTTATTTTATCAAAAAATTTTCTCTATCGGGTGTAACACTTATTAAATCCCATCAAAATATATAACAATGCATATTCGACATTTAATACAGCGCTATGAATGTAATGTTGGAACCATTTTTCTTCGCTGCAGCGTTTATGTAAACAAATTTGAAATGCTGACATCACGAAATACGGTCTCAATCCGTCATTGAGGGGCATTTCTGTCTTAGGTGTTTCAACTAAATTAAATCTGTGTTGGAAAGGAGAATATTTATAGCAGATGCCAGTAAAATGACATATTGCTGTATGGATTTTGATGGCGTAGCTTGTAAGTGGTAATATATAATAGACACGTACCATATTTTCATCGAAATGAATGAAGGCTGCATATCTTGTATTACTAAAGTTCTCACAGGCGAATTCGACAACAGATGGCTGTTGAAACATATTGTTTGTTACTTACAAGAACATGAGACTGCTATTTTATTTGAAATTGGCATTTATATATATAACAGAATTTTACGGCGATTAACCATATTTAGTTTTAAATCCGTATATAGTTTTAAATCTTAATTAAATTAGTTCTAACTAAATTTTTCATTTTCTTGCTCATATTGTGAAGTGGTTAGAATCACCAGCTTCCATCCAAGAGTTCGAGTCTCGGTTATGGTATGGGTGATCCTGTGATGCGATCTCATAGGGAGCTATACTGGTTCGCCTATATGTTTGTCCCATAATAAAGTAACCAATGAAACTGTGGTGTGGTTACCCTGTCTCGGTAGACGAATAAACATATTTTACAACAATTTTTTTTATTAACGAAGAATATCAATTAACCTTTAGTAAATTTCTTTGATGTATATAATTTATAACATTTGTAGAGTTTTTCCCACTTCTACCCGCACTTGGGTGCATATAATTTGAAGTGGCACTCTAAATGAATTTCATACAAACACAGTTTATACATGAAACAATGTTTATTGAATTCGTTGCACATATAGAATTTGCTTTTAAAGCAATAAGCATACGTACTACTTGTACGGAATATATATTAGCATTCAATAAAAATACACTTTGCCATACTCACAAACCAGCAGAGAGTCAAACCAGCAGTTCTGCCACGTAAACTTTTGGCCCCCTAAGCGCAAGTGCCGGTTAACACCTGGAGCTGCTTACCTCGTAGCTCCCTCTCGCTTATCTATCAACTTTAACAACCTCTTTTTTTAATCAAGCTGCATGATATTTATACCAAGCGCATATGCCGAAATTAGCATATCTCAAGCAGCTTCTTTAATTTATTCACTCAAAAGTTCGATTCTTGTGAATCGAATCTTATGTATAACTTACCCATTTATTACATGATGTATATAATTTATTCAATCATCTGCATAAGATGAAGTCAGTGAATGTTGTATTATCTGAAATGTGTAACAAATTCAGGGGTTTAATTTTATTATCAATGTTCATGCACATATTTCTCGATTTCAGAACTTTATATCTGTAATCTGCCTTAAAGCAATATCAGCTAAACCACTTTCCTTATACTACCATATTAGTACAATAAACTATTTCAATAAAAAAATAAAATCGAATTCCATGTCGTCAGGACACAGTCTTTGACCGTTGAGTTACAACAATTTTAAATCCCTTAATCCTAATTCCACGGTGTCAAAAGGAATGCAAATGTAGTTACGATCGAATCATAACGAGTTGCAGGTATTGAATCTAAATTTTAAAAATTTAAATAGAACGGGTTTTTTTTCTCAATTAAAGAAAAGTTTCTTCTTGGCATCCAAACGTAATTCGAATTATGGGTATTCTCACATTGTAGTTTGCATGAGAAATTTACTCAAGTTCTTTATCCTTCTCATTGAAAATTTACCTCTGAATTTTAATTTTCTCATCAGCTGCATAAAGTTTCTTTATTGAAAATAGTTTATATGAATTTAAAGCCATTTTAACACCCTTTTGCAACTGCAATTAGTAATACCCCGAATATCTTATTGTCTTGAATTTAGTGCTCATACTACAATTTCGATTCATCTTTAGGCCGTACATCTTGCTCTGATATTATGGTATGTTTCACGGTATTACCTGACTTTGCAACACATCCATAAATGCTTGTAGCTTTTCCTTTATATTGTATTGCTTACCTCTTTCAAAAATTCGGATCTGCATGCAGGGCAATATGCATCTTACCAAATATTTTGCCATGTTTTAATAACTTCCTTTCTTGTTTGTGTGTGTGTTTCTTTGTCCAGTACAAATGTTGCAATTAATTTTTCTCTAACTTCCCGACTAGCTATACATTTAAAACTTTTAGAATAGCTCAGAACAAGGTGACAATGCTCTTAGCATACTAATACTCTTAGCATACTTTAATACTTCAAGCAGATTTTTACCTTTTTTTAATTATTATTTTCAGTTAATTTTATTTTGTAGACTGGTGCAGCCATCTATTGACCGGAACGGGAACGAAATGTTAAACGCAAGTTAACTTCCAATTAACTTCATTTTCTTTCAAGTTGATGGGATAATTCATCAAAAAAAAAAATTAAAGTATTTATTAATACATAGAATTGTCAAGTTTATATGATTCAACAGAAAATTTAAAAACATGGTACCATAGTACCATGGTACCATGGTAACATAGACCCATAAAGGCAAAACGTAATTTTTTTCATCAGGGTAGGATGGTTAAACTCACGCTCATGCCAAAGATTTTGTGACAGTATTCACCGCCACTTGCCGCTTATATGTAACGTTTCAAGCCTGATGTTATTGTTAAGGTGTGTGAACTAAGTATTTGTTATGCCCTGCTATAGATTTAATTTCTGCTGACGTGAGAAAAGAGAACAATTAGTATTGTTAGCGGAGTAAAAAATAACATGTAATTTCCCATAAACATCCTATCCATGTTTGCTCAAATAAAAAACATGCGTCAATGAAAATGGCTACGTCATTCAATCTGCGTTATTTTACAAAAAAAAAAAAAAAAAAACTTATGCATTTTTCATGTGTGGTATACTTTGATAATAGAATTGTCGTATAATAACTCCTTTTATGTCGATAAATTAAATTTTTATGTCAATAAAAATGCCTTTCCCTTGAAAAAACGATACGTATAATCGTTTTCTTTCTGCATAATTTTCATAGTGGAGTACCACATCAAATAATAAAAAGTATTTCAAAGTATAATATAAATAAATTGTATACAGCTAAAGTAAATTTTTATACAAAATTTCGTTATGAAAATTCATGATTTATGTGTCTTTGTATCATCAAGAAAAGTAAACATTCAAGGAAGTACTAAAATTTGAAATTAAATTGAAATTATTTTAATATGTATTAGATAGCAGAATTTATTTTAAAATACACGGTCTGCAATAACTGTATATTTATTAAAGGAAAAACTAGCTCCCATTTACATGGCTGGAACTAGATACAGCCCGAAAGGAATAACAATTAAATTTGGAAGCAGTCTGACTGGATCGTTTATTAGAGCGACTAAAGTACATGAGCCCATTTCGGAAGACTCCTCGGAAGTAACATTAGCTTTCAACCTTAAACTCGAGAGGCGAAAAATACATTTGGTATTATTTGTAGCGTCACCAGATAGTGGGGCTCGCGATGGTAACCTACTCCTGAATTCTCATACATACACATGTAGAAATGCAAAGTCACGCGATTCATGGGAAGTTCTGGGGCTAAGGGTTTTAAAGCGATAAATTAATATTACTGGGGATTGGATATAGGACAGGGAATTTTAATGCTAGATTGGAGTGCATAATATATATATATATATATATATATATATATATATATATATATATATATATATATATATATATATATATATATATACATACATATATATATATATATATATATATATACATATATATATATATATATATATATATATACATATACATATACATACATATATATATATATATATATATATATATATATATATATATATATATATATATATATATATATATATATATATATATATATATATATATATATAAAACAATTCCGTAACTGACTGACTCACTGACTCATTGACCTACAACGCACAGACCAAACCACTGGACATAAAGGGCTGAAATTTTGCATGGCGATTCTTCTTATAGTGTAAGTGTGCACTAAGAAAGATTTTTGAAAAATTCTTCTTAGATTTTTTTAAATAAAATTTTTAAGTTGCTTTTGTAACTTTTTTCAAGTGTGCATTTAAAATAAAAATTTGAGGGTTATAAAATTTATACCACGAGAAGGATCATGAAAATTCCTTTAAAATGAAACCTTTTTCGAATCTTTACCTCCATTTTCTAATTTTTTGGTGAATTTTTAAAGATTAATTTTTAGAATTTAATTTATTAAATGCTGATCACGTGATTTCCTTTTTTTTCTGGAACTTTAAATAAATTTATCGTCACGTGCATAAGAACTAAATAGACAAAAAATATTTTTTTCTAGCTAATGCGGCAGACGATTGGACATTATCCAAAAAAATATTGAAGTACAGTAAAAGATATGATCCTCAAACTATACTATATTAACTGTACTATATTCTTTATTATGTCGCATTAGACATTGATCGTCGTATTTATTATAAATGTGTGTATATATATATATATATACATATATATATATATATATATATATATATATATATATATATATATATATATATATATATATATATATATATATATGTGTGTGTGTGTGTGTGTGTGTGTGTGTGTGTGTGTGTGTGTGTGTGTCTAAAAATAATCAAGCCGTTACATCAAAAGTAATCAATGACAGCTCTGACTTGGGTAAAAAGTTTAGCCCAAACTTTTTTTCTCTATACTTACCAAAAAAATTTAATATTGGGTTTCATCTATCTCGCTTGATTCTCTTCCCGGTTGACATGTTAGCACACGTTGACCCTTCTGACTCCTACATCGCAAGTTATTGGCTATCATCTTAAAAGACATCCATCATGGAGGGCAAGACATGAAAGTTATTCTCGCACTCACTCATTCACAAATTTTAAAAAAAAATTAAATTGTTGGTAGTACGTCTAGACCGAATTACATTTTGGAGTTTACGACATAAGGATGGACGTATTTTTTATGGATGGGACTTGTTTTTTAATACTGATAAATGAATTTTTGTGTCTTCAGAATGATATATAACTCATAAATATCAGCATGACGTTTCATTGATAACTCATTCAAATGACCTTGCAAATATCAAAACTGCGTTTGAAGTTACGAGAGAAAAAAAAATCATTTTAATTTTTACAACGGTCAATGCATGATTTTGAATTATGATTCTCTTATGGGAGAAGCAAATAATTTAAGTTTATTAATATAGTTAAAGGAAATTTAAAAATTGTGCAATAATCGTTTTACACGGCTTCCATTTCCACTCAATATTTGCCTATATATTTTGTAGTTTTTTTTATGTCCTTTGGCCGCTGATATTCCAGACTAGTTCCGCATGCGCTAGCGGTCTGAAGGTCACGGTTCCGGTTTGTAATGCTACCACAAGGGTCGGTTTTCAATTAAGGTAGGCGCCAGATTAATTTATATCGAACATCTCCTCGGTTGGTATATATGAGGGATCGTACTCTCTCCCACCCTCTCTGATCTCATAGATGTTTTTTTCTGGTCTACGAATTTAACTTGCTCATATTCGGACTGTACATGCAGGTATATAATGACCCTTGTTGAGATTCGATCCCAGAATCATCAGTACCGAAAGCCAACGCGTTACCACTAGGCTACCTCAAGCCCATATATTTTTAGTTAGGAATAGTCCTTTTGCTTTTGGAAGACTCAAAATCTATCCTTTTTCCTGTTCTCATATAATATGATCTTATTTTTATTTTTATTTATTTTTTTATGTGTGTGGGGGTTTGAATGTTTCAGTCTAATAGATGAATATACAGGGTGTTTCAAAAACAATCACTCGATTTGAAATGAGTATAGTATGAACAATATTGAACATTGGAACTTAAAATTAATTTTATATTACTCGGATAATCATAAAGTTTTTTGATTTTTACAAAACAAATTAAAGGGGCTCAATATGCTCAACTTTGGATGCACGACATGTCTATACGGTTGGTAAATTCATCCCAAACTTTTGAGAGCATGTCTGCATACACTGCTTCCACGGTTGTTATGCTTACACAGACAACCCGTGTCACGAAATTGTTTATACCATCGGCTAATGCTGTGAGAGGTAGGAACTTCAATCTACCAGGGTTTTTGTCGACGAAAATCACGCTGAACAGTTGTTACGGAAAGCGTAGAGCACAAAATGATTTCTGCTGTGGGGTCGCCATCTTTACAAACACTGAAGTGGCGGGCGAAGGACGAGAGTTAGTGCTACTTGTCGGCAACTGCGTGAATTTTAAGATTTCCCTCTTTGTGCCTATACATTATTCGATCAAAACGAATCAAAACGGATGAATAGTTATGATTTTTTTTAAAATTAGATTATTCTTTTTTGAAACACCATGTATTTTCCATTTTATTAAAGGCTGTCAAAATTTTATTTTACAGGATAAACATTCCTATATTAAATTGTCTATTTTTCACGAGGATTATATCTTTTTTAAAGTTTAATAAAGGAAAATTTTATTTAAGAGGTCAAAAAATAGCACTGAATTTTTGCAAATAATTGTGGGATACAATAATTATTAAAAGATCTATTGTAAATGAGCATTACACTCCCTATCCGGGGAGTGCAAATACCGATAGATCTTTCTTCCTCAGGAGCTATATGTTAAAATACTCGCAGTCAGGGCCAGCCCGTAGCGTTTGCGAAGTGCGCAGCGCGCACAGGCACCTGCTCTAAGTATAATCAGTAGGGCACAGATTGGTAGTAAATAGTGTGCAATTGGGCGCAGATTTCGAGGCAATTTCGACGCCTCGCACACAGGCGCAAATATCCCCGGGCCGGCCCTGCTCCCAGTGCAAGTCAAGACTAAAACATTCCCAGACCTGGCAGTCGATAACACAGAAAATTCTGTAAGAACGAAATAGCCAACGGATGAACAGGAAAAATAGTATAAAAGGAATGGAGAAAACTTAAGACCCTTGGGGAAAAGCCATGACCCTTGGGGAAAAGTCATAAGACCCATGAAAAAATACCTAAAATGGGAAGGGCAGAGAACCTCTGAAGCAGAATTTATATAATGAAGTACTATTCCTTACATTTGTTCAGTTTTAATAGGCTATTGAGGGCAATGGTTTCTTTCAATTATTTATTATCTGTCTTCCGATAATTTTTTGAAGCATGGTTTCTGAACCTCGGATTTCTACGTTGCTTAATTTCATTTACAAATATTTTCATTTATGTGAATATATTCAAACATTTCCTGGGACTTTTCCTCTATGACGAAGTATAATGTTTCAACTAACAAAGGTACCAGTTAGATTTTTAAATAAAAAGTATAAAGGGACATAACTGCTGTTTTTTACGAACAAAAGAACATTTTCTACGCACGAACAGTCATTAAAGATCCTATCACAAATGTCTCAAAACCAACTAAAATTCACATATTTATCATATACATCTAGGCCAGTGATTCTTTTTTCGTCACGGTGCACGTTTAATAATTTAAAATTTTGGCGGCACACAAACAATAAGATAAATTTTTAAAAATATTACTTGGAAAATTGATTGATGTACCTATAATAAATTTTGTAAAAATAACATACGGAATAATTCGCAGTGGCGGTACACTTCAAGAATATCGCGGCATACTAAAGTGCCGCAGAACAGTGGCTGAGAATCACTGATCTAGGCTGTTCAGGAACGTTTTACTTAACACAATTCTTGAGAGCTCTCAGTAAAACAACCGTTTGGATCATTTCTCTACTACAGAACTTTAAAATATCGATTCCCTGCTAATACTTTTGCGCTACTTATATAAAGTACCGTATTTACGCGTGTGTAGGCTGCACTTTTATTCCATAAAATAGGTCGGTAAAAAATGGGTGCGGCTTATACACGGAATTTTAAAATCAAATACAGTAAACAGACTTTAGTTTAGAACACTTTACTACCATAAAACATTAGTATCTCTATACCAATTGCGTTCAGACCTGATTAAAATAGTTGTATCTTGCTCGTAACTATTAACTGTTTTTTTCTTCTTTGTTCGCCCAGTGTTTTTCCCCCATGTTTTACCTTTACTTGTACTATCGGAGCTTTTGTTTTCCCCACTTTCTATTTTCCTTCCTGCTTTCATTTTTTACTGATCACGGAAGATTTATGCATTCCTATATCATCCTACAGTGGAGGGCCCGGCCCATGTACTGTAGTTACCACTACTCTTCCTGAAGCTCCTGAAGCCTAAAATAGTTTTATGTACCTATTCATCATCATTCGACACTTTATCACCGTAGTGTCACTGCCGCTGTCAGATGATGTCTTCGTGCGAAATAATTCCTAAGTGTACAAGTATATATATAATCATCTTTTTTAGACTGTAGTTTTATCACTATCAGCTAAGGCTGTACCTGATATTGTTAGGCGAGGATTAAATTCTAAGGCGAGCATTAAACTGTAGGAAATGTAGCAATGTACGGCATTGCTACATTTCGCAGAACAATGCTACTTTGAGTCTACAACAGAATTCAGAAAAGAAAAATTTCCCCAAATGTTGTCACAAAATTGAGGTACGACTTACGCACTCACGCGCCGTTACACTATTAAATACGGTAATACTATGTGAAAAATCAACTAATCACTCATATTATATGGCCAGAGTAAATATATAAGATGTTTGCTTTATATAATTTTTTATGATTCTCACTGGCATAGTTTTCTATTTAAGTGGTGTTCAATATCCAGCAAGACCAAAATATGACATAGACTGTTTATAGGACTCAAAGACAACCGGTTTTTCAAATAGCCAATTTTATGTACCTTACGCTAGAGTAGCCACACTAAAACTCATAAATATTTACGCTCTCCGAAGGAAAATACAATTATATCTTATATATGTCTATATCGTAAAGTCCTAGAACAAAATATTATTATTACTGCCATAATTAATGCATTTGAATAACAGAACGAAGAGGGCCTCGTTATGAGTCATACAGTGAATGCCAGGAAAACAACATCCCCTCACCCTCCTCTTGCTACGAACAAAAGAGTACAAGTATTTATTAATTAACAGAAAGAGAAAATATCTGGGCAAACTCGTATCAATGAATGAAAAATTATTTTCTAAACTTAGATTACTTTTCAAAAGAATAGAGCTCGCTGTAGTCTTAGGAATGTCAATGTATATATTATTGGCATTTAAAAATATTTCAGATTTATTTTGTTCAGTGATTCAAATTGAGAAAAATACGTTTGTAATTATGTGTTTATTAGGGGAGAGAACCTCCTTCGTTCTAGAAATCCTTCGTTCAATCATTGAAATTCCTGTCAAATTACATTCGCACTAAAAGTTTTTTTTTTCCATTGAAGTCCAACACTCCGGGAAATGTTTTAATTGAATTACAGTACAATGATAATTCTTCCCTTAAATATACGTACAATTTTCAATAAAACTATAACTATTTTGATGACCCAGAAAAAAATCAAAATGGAAAATTACTTTCGAAAAACATCTAAGCTGTACGGTCATTAATATTGGAAACGCCGACAGTATTCTGATGTCTGCATGTTGGAACAATACGTATTATTTTGAAAATTATTTATAGCGAGTTACGACTTTTTTTTCAAAATATCTATTATCATCTTTCTTTGCCCATAATTGTCTCCGAGATGTGCGATCCTTGATTTATCAGCATGTTCCAGACACCAATTATCACTGTAACCAATTTTCAATATTTTTTGTCTGGTATTTGTATTTACACAAATGCAGGCATTCTAGATGTTCAAAGCTCGATAATATCGGAAGTTAAAGCTTTAAAATATAGAACAGTAATTAATCTTTTATACGGATATTAACTTCTACTAAGGATCTAATTAATCGATCGAATTGCAAGAACAGTTTGAGCGTGCTGATCAAAATGATGAATGCAACACCACGTGTTGCATCAAGAGGTTTGTCGGGCGATGGCCGAATGCTAGGGCACAGGCGTTAGATACCAGAGTCTGCAGGTTCAAGTACCGCTATTGGCTGGGTGTCTCTAGCCGTTTTGAATCGGCTTTAAGCAGTAGGTTCCTCAAATTAACCAAAGTATAGTAAAAAAATTAGCTCAGCGCTCTCTTAACCAGCCATCAAGGGAGGTTTAGAATTAAATTAGTTTCTGTAAATCTAAAGCAACTTGCGAGAATCATTCGTTTCTAAATGTTGCTTAAAGGGGTCCAGGACACAAAATTGTTCAAATTTTCGAAAAAAATTTATTGCATTAAACTTTTTTTTGTTCTTTTACGCTTAAAATGACGTTTAAATCATATATCTATCTTAATTAGAACAGGATAAATTATTATTTTTTTTTTTTGCATTCTAATAGTAGCCAGTTGTTGTTTAAACCTGTAAGTGTGTTTTTTCCGCATGACGGTTTTTTTTTCACATTTCTCGTCTTTAAATTGTTATAAGTCAAGAACCGTTAAATATAAATGGTTGAAACTTGGAACATGTCTTTTTCAACTATTTTACTTTAATTTTGATTCAGCATATTTAAAAAAATATATTTACTTTTGAAAATATGATTTTTTAAAAATAAGTTACATATTTTTTTTGTAATTTTAATCAAAATATTTTTAATTTCTTTAAAAATTAATATTTCAAAAATGCTGAATCAAAATTGAAACTCATATATTCTGTTTAATTAAATGACAAAATTTTGAAATTCGACAAACACTATTCTGAGTTATAAAGATTTTTTAATTAACCCACTTTTATTAGACAATTTTAAATTTTTAATTTTTAAAAATTTTTGAGAAATTTTATGATGTGATTTTGTTTACAAATTATATGGTTGACCATCACAAAAAAATTCAAAATTTTAACTCAATAAATAAAAATTTTTTTAAATGTGTCCCGGACCCGGTTAACTGCCAAAAACGTTGTATATTGTGCTCTCATCAGTTTTACTTAAGCCTCATTTTTAACCTCTGACTATCTAATTAATTTCATGATTCAGCCGCAAGTATATAATTTTATTGAAAAAAAAACCTTTATTTTTTCCATTCTTTACAAAATTTAATTAAGCATGAAATCACTAAGGTTTTACCGCAATTGAAAAGATAAAGCTATCCTACATTTGGTATCATTTCAGACATCCGAATTCAGATAATGATCCATAATATTTGCTCCGCGAAAAAAAAGTCCCCTTATACATTCTGGAGTAACGTAATCCAATCTACCCTTTTAGTACTTCAAGGATTACTAGCATAAAGGATGACCCCTTTCCATATCATTCCGTTAAATCATTCTCGAGTAACCGATTCCCTTAGCCAAGCGAATATGGGGCCGATATTTTATTTGATTTCTTATTTTCAATATAAATATCTTTACATCTTGAAATATATTTCTCCGAAAAAAAAAAAAAGAAGGAAAAGTATTTTTCAATATTTGATCGATTTCGGAGCGGGATGCATTTGAATTCCTACTTTATATCATCATGTAAACGAAACGGCGAATGCTCATTTATTTATCATAAGGTCGGGCACTACAGTGCAATCGAGTTTCCCGATGCTATTTTCAGTTACTTTTCGAAATAACTTTCAATCTCATATATGATTAAATTTGGTCTTCTTTCGCGACTTATACACACGTAAGAATCGAGCCGGAATTTAATAAAAGCCTAAAAAACCTTCATAAAATAAGCATAATTTGGGGAAACAAAAATCAGGAGGCAAAACAATTTCGGAGTACTTCAGTTTTTACAAGGTTTAAACATATTTTCATGTACGGATTTAAAAAATAAAAATATTTTTTTTAAGACGGTCGTAATAATATTTGTGGTTATGACTCTATATCGAATGTTTGAAACTTAAATATTCGATGTATATGAAAGATACATTTTAGAATGTTATTAGTATTAAATTGAAAAATGCTACTTGGATATCTCTATTTGATGTTTTTATTATATTGGTTTTAGATAATATCCAAGGAATTCCCTTTAAGCCAGTATTTCTTCAAAAAAATAAATTTTTAAAGTGTCTGTTTTCTTTACTTCTTCGTAAAATAAACATAATTTAGAAAAAAAATCGGGAGGCAAAACAATTTTGGAGTACTACAGTTTTTAAAATTTTTAAACATATTTTCATGAACTGATTGTTTAAAAAAAATATTATTTTTTAAGACGATCTTAATAATATTTGTGGTTATGACTCTACATCGAATATTTAAAAGTTAAATATCCAATGTATAAGAATGGCAAATTTAGAACGTTATTCGTATTAAATTTAAAATTGCTGATTGGATATCTCTATTTGATATATTTAATATAATAGTTTTAGATAATATCCAAAAAATTCGCTTTAAGCCAGCATTTTAAAAGAATTAATTTTTAAAATGTCTATTAACTTTACTTCTGCATAAAATAAAAATAATTTGGAAAAAAAATTGGGAGGCAAAATAATTTTCCAGTTCTTCAGTTTTTACAATATTTAAACATATTTTTATGTACAGATTTATAAAAGAAAAAGAAAAAATAAGACGATCGTAAAAAAAAATTGTGGATATGAGTCTACATCGAATATTTGAAATTTAAATATTCGATGTATATGAAAGGTAAATTTAACATGTTTTTCGTATTAAATTCAAAAAATGTTACTTGGATATCTCTATATGATGTTTTTATTATATTAGTTTTAGATAATATCCTAGATTTTCGCTTTAAGCCAGTATTTTTTTAAAAATAATTTTTAAAATGTTCGTTTTCTTTACTTCTTCATAAAATAAACATAATTTGGAAAAAAATCGGGAGCAAGACAAATTTTCAGTATTTCTGTTTTTACAAGTTTAGAACATATTTTCATGTACATATTTAAAAAAATAAAAATAAAATTAAGACGACCGTAATAATATTTGTGGTTATGAGGCAAAATAATTTTCCAGTTCTTCAGTTTTTACAATATTTAAACATATTGTTATGTACAGATTTATAAAAGAAAAAGAAAAAATAAGACGATCGTAAAAAAAATTGTGGATATGAGTCTACATCGAATATTTAAAATTTAAATATCCAATGTATATGAAAGGTAAATTTAGAATGTTTTTCGTATTAAATTGAAAAATGCTACTTGGATATCTCTATTTGATGCTTTTATTATATTGGTTTTAGTTAATATCCAAGGAATTCACTTTAAGCAAGTATTTTTTTTCAATTAATTTTTAAAATGTCTTTTCTTCACTTCTTCATAAAATAAACATAATTTCGAAAATAAAAACGGGAGGCAAAACAATTTTCGAGTACTTCAGTTTCTACAAGGTTTAAACAGATTTTCATGTACAGATTTAAAAAAAAATATACAATTTTTTTAAGACGGTCGAATAATATTTGTGGCTATGACTCTATATCGAATATTTGAAATTTAAATATTCGATGTATATGAAAGGTAAATTTAGAATGCTATTAGTATTAAATTGAAAAATGTTACTTGGATATCTCTATTTGATACTTTTATTATATTAGTTTTAGATATCTTAGGAGTTTGGTTTAAGCCAGTATTTCTTTTAATTAATTTTTAAAATGTCTGTTTTCTTTACTTCTTAATGAAATAAACATAATTTGGAAAAAAATCTGGAGGCAAATGACTTTTTCAGTACTTCAACTTTACAAGGTTTAAACATGTTTTCGTGTGCATATTAAAAAAATGTATATTATTTATTAAAATGATCATAATAATATTTGTAGTTTTAAATATATATATCGAAAATTTGAAATTTATCTATTCGATATATATGAAAGGTAAATTTAGAGTGTTACATTTATGAAATTGAAAAATTTTTACTTCTGTATATCTATTTGATACTTATCTTATATTGGTTTTAGATAATATTCTAGAAATTCCCTTTAAGACAAAAAAGAAAAGTTTAAGAAAAAAAAAATTATTTTAAAAATGACTGACTGAGTGACATACAACGCACAGACCAAACCGCTGGACCTAAAGGGTTGAAATTTTGCATGGCGATTTTTCTTATGGTGTACGGTTGCACTAAGAAAGATTTTTGAAAAATTCTTCTTAGATTTTTTAAAATGAAATTTGTAAGCTGTTTTTGTAACATCTTTTAAGTTTGTATTTAAAATAATAATTTGAGGGTTATAAAATTTATATCACGAGAATGAACATAAAAATTCCTTTAAATTGAAATCTTTTTTTGAACTTTCGCTTCGATTTTCTGATTTTTGGGGAATTTTCAAAGATTAATTTTTAGAATTTAATTTGTTAAATGCTGATCACATGATTTTTTCTGGTACTTTAAATAAATTTATCGTCACGTGCATAACAACTAAATAGACAAAAAAGTACTTTTTTCTTTCTAATGCAGCAGAAGATTGGATATTATCTCCAAAAAATAAATATCCCTAACGATTAAAATATATATATATATATATATATATATATATATATATATATATATATATATATATATATATATATATATATATATATATATATATATATATATATATATATATATATATATATTTATTTTTGGCATTAATTGCATACATTGATCGTTGTATTTAATTTGAATGTACTCCGTAGCGAAGTACGGGTTTTCAGCTAGTATTTAAATATATTTCTTACTGTTTAAATTTTATTCAAGCAACATATAGAAATACCTTAATCGATTAGCCCTCTAAAAAACTACACGTTATATTTTATTAAAATTAAATTTCGCAATAATAAACAGCCAAATTCAGTTGGTCACAATATAAAATCTTTTATAGATTATAATAATCAATTTATATTATGGACTCGAGGCAGCGACGTTGTAGCGAGTTAAAGAAATGAGGGTGCTCAGTTAAGAGTACCAACGGGCACCAATGAATGACTTTGTGTCTGAACTTGACCCGAAAGTACATCTATGTGGTTAGATTATGTCCTTCTATGTGGTCCTTCTATGTGGTCGTGTGTCCTTCTATGCGGCACCTAAGTAAATCCGAACACCGATCGTTGTTTTGCCATTGTAAACCAGAACAGTATCTCTCTCTGCAGTATCTGTTTATGGACCTGTTGTGACATGATCTGATACGAGAGAAAAAGTCCCAACTACAACGTAATTTATGCGACTTGTATTGTTTTAAATATTCATCAGTATTTTAGCAAAAAAAAGGGACATAGATTGTCATGTATTTAAAAGAAAAAAAACGACACAAAGAATAAAAGATACATTCAAGTGTTTGTTAAAATAATTCCATGTATCGGAGTATAATCCATGTATCGGTAATATCCATGTATCGGAGTTCCTATACATGGATATTCCACTTAATTTACACCTGAATAAGACAATATCAATTTTATTCATTTTAACTGAATTCAGAAAACCGGAGCAACGTCCTTCCCCTAGAATTCTTATTGCATGAAAGGAACTTCTTACAAAACCTTCAAATCTTTCCTTTATTTTATCTGACATGTGTAACGTCTAAAGAAAGAACAGACACTACAACATTATACGAAAGGAATTCATTTTAAACTATTTCAAAAGCGTTTCCTGAAAGATTATTTGTTTCTCTTCCGACGTTTTTCTAGCTATTTAATATTTTAAGTCTTAATTAATCTCTTCTGGATCATTCAGCTTTTACATACTCAGAGTTAGCTATTACTAAGACTTGTTCTTTTAAATTTTTGTACAAGGCATTAACAAAATTTCTTTTTCTCCAAGCTCATTATCCCATTAGCTTAATCAAAAATTATGAACTAACGAACCTTACAGACTAATTAAGATTTTTTTCCTAGTGCAAGTCACTGGGCTGCCAAATACAGCCTCGGAGAAAGCGTTCGGTAAAGCTATCTTTCCATATTGCATTTCTTATCCATTTGCAGGTTGCTTTCTCAGCTTTGGATAAAATTTTGGGCTTTGAACAATCATTTTAAAATATTTTGTTTAAATATATACATGTATGCATACTGCTGAGTAATCAGAATAGCTTAATAAGTAATAATTATTTAATCTATATACATTATATGATCATAGGTTTCAAATACATTTCAAAATGGGTTAAGCTAAACTAAATGTTCGGTGACCCAGTTAGTAAGAGCAGCGGGCCAGTGATCTGAACGTCCCTGGTTCGATGCTAGTCGCTGCAAATCCACCGCCGTGTTCATTAATGGTGGCATGGACACGTAAAATAGATCGTGGCTTCAATGTCCTCCATGTTCTTAAATTTACCTCTGGAGGTACGATTTCAACTGTTCCGGTCTCGTCACTTGACTCGGTTCGAAATTGCGGGACCGATGGTCTTCGAGGTCAAGTCAGACTTCAGCCATAGTGGTACCTCGTTTTAAAGTGAAGCTGCTTACTACCCTTCTCCAAGGACCTAGGATTTGAGGACCTAGGTCCTTTGGACTTGGTGTAGGCTTTCCTACACCAAGGGGATTGGAAA
Organism: Dolomedes plantarius; assembly: GCA_907164885.2. NCBI lineage: Eukaryota > Metazoa > Arthropoda > Arachnida > Araneae > Dolomedidae > Dolomedes > Dolomedes plantarius. The sequence continues at coordinate 104,992,109 of OU015502.1, forward strand.
CAACAAATGTTAAAATCACACATGTGCTGAGAACGTTTTAAATGAACGTAGTCAAATCAGAAAATCGTAAATAAATGATCGATTGAAGGGCTTGTGAAGAAGAACTAAGAGGGTTCCTTTGATGACTTATGTCGAATAAAAGTTACTTCTCCATCAAATCTGTTTGGAAATTTGAAATGCGTTGGAATTATTTTTATCCATTCGGAGGGATACAATTATGAATTTAAACACCCTAACAGAAAGTTTACTTCTACCGAGAAAGATCAGCCACGAATGACTGTAGATGGTAATACGAGAAAAAAATATACTCTCCTTAAACTAATCAAACACATTCTCTAAACACCCAAGGATATAACTTTAGAAAGTACATGTTAGTACTTTGTTAGTACATGTTAGTACATGTTAGTACTGAGCTTAGGGTATCAGACTTCCGCGGCGTAACGGCCACTCACAAATCAGACATCAGTTAATCAATAACAAACACTCTAACACTCGTCCTGAAAGGATGTCTTCAAAGGATGTCTAACAGTCGTCATCAAATGATGTCAAAGCCATGAAAAATTTAAGGGTGCACCGAATCTTTCTACACTCACGATCTTAGGTAAGGACAATACTGGATTAAAAATATTCACAGGACTGCATTGATCAAAGTGTCGTGTTTGGTGGATGAAGGAAGAAAAAATAAGGATATTACCCATAACTCTTATTGGCCCCTTTGTTCATACTGTTGAAGAAACTCGATGTTAATTCACAAACTTGTGCTTCATTTAAGACTGTACTTCCAGAATTGGTATGAAAATGTGATGAAGTATTTTTCATTTGCTAGAGTGATAGACATTCAAACATCAATAGTGGGCATTAGATATCTCGTTTAAATAGAATACTGACATACGAAATTAATTAACCTCCTCACTGTCATATTCTCTGTCTTTTCGTCACAAATTGAATCGGTGATTCAGCCAAACAAGATTGCCCAAAATCACCAAATTTCCTGGAGGAATCTTGCAGGAAAATTTAGAGAAAATTCTTAAAATATTCTTTAAAAACGTAAAGTATTCTTAAGAACGTAAAATTGCGTGTTCTTAAAATGTTGTTAAGAACGCGTTCTTCAAATATTCTTAAGAACGTAAGTTCTTTAAATATTCTTTAAGACGTAAAGCAGAGCTTACCCAGATTAGAGAAAGCTGTTATGCAGGCTGCGGTAGAATAGACTCCCACATTTCAATGGGTAATAGAAAAAGAACGAAACAATTTGCAGAAAAAAAAATTATATTTTCAAAATGTACTTATAATCTAGCTTTATTTTTTCCACGATGTTTTGAAAATAACATCACTCAGGTGGCACTCATTATTTTCAATACACTGCAGAAGCAGTTCTCTACAGTTTTCCATATCTATGTGGGTCATCTTTGTCAGAATGGCGGCAACCGCCTCACGAGTAGTGGACTCCCGGACTCGTTGCACATTTTCAGGAGTTCTAATGACCAGGACCTAATGAGAAGGGCCACTAATGAGCAGGACCACATTTTCGAATGAGAAGGACCACTTGGTTTCCTTTGCAAATGCAGACCTACATACTGTCTACGAAGGCCTTCTACGACACTTTTGAAACCCATAACAGAATTGTTTTTCGACCAGGAACTTCACTTGCATAGCACCCGAAGTATGTTTACACAACCGTTGTTTTTAAAGAATGCCTCGATAACGAAATATCTATGTTCACCGGACCAACGCATGGTGTCTACTGACAACTAGAAAATCCGCCGAAACTGCTGTCACCTCCCGAGCTGCCCCATTTCCTTACCACTTACCTTCAGAAATGTAGGAATCCATTCTGCCGCACCCTGTAGCAGTGAAAGTCGGACCTACGGAAAGTTAATTATTTTCAGATCCAACTTTTGACTACATTGTTTATAGTGCATCATAGTGTTACTCATGTAATTCACAACATCGAATTCAAAAATGCGATAACTAAAATGATTATATTTAGAGAATGTAGTAAAATATATGGCAGATAACATTGTGACTTCTATGTTTAAGTTAGATGGAAACAATATATTATCTTACTTTGTGTTAAAAAAATTTTAAAAAAATATTTCAAAGAAGAATAATAGCAGTATGCAGATGACAGACACGGAAGAAAGGCAAAAGAATACTTGCATATTTTGAAAAATGTTGAGATAAAATACTTTTATTCTTTCAACTGAACTTGTGTATTTTTAGAGCCCTCTCATTAAAAAGCAACGTCATTTTATTTCAGTATTGAAAGGGGCGTAGGATTTTTCAAATAACCGAATCTCGCCCGTGTTATTTGATGTTTTAATACATAGGTGAATTATTTACACAAAATAATTATTCACGTAGTTACTCTAAATATCCAGGAGCTGAAGTTTGAAATGATTTTCTTTTCTGTAGTTATGAACAAAGTACGCACTTCTCTAATTAAACGGAACTGAAAATGCTCTTGTAGAATAGTTTTATACCAAAGCGTAAAGGACTAAATTTGAAACGCAGTTAATTTTTAAAGAAGAAATGGCCTTAAACTTAGAAGTTTCCCCCTGTTTGGATTTAAAGGGAAGAATTTAGACTAGGTTTAATTTTTCCGTTCTAAAACTACTCTAGTCTTCCGTTACATTTCAGCATCTAATTTAAGATTTTTATTCGGATATTTCGAACGAAATCCGAAATTATACCGAGGCGAAATCTTTCATTTTCTGAGGTTTGTTAAAAGCATAAAGAATTTATTTCCTGTTTTATTCTATATTACACGAATTGCTAAAGATATTTCTATATTCTTAACAGTAAACAAAGTTATTTAAGCTTATTTAAAGGGGTTTAATCTGTTAAGGTTTTCTATGGTTCAGTGGATTTCGTACCGACCAAGAATACAGATGTTAATTCGGTGAACTCGTACAGTCGGCTTGAGGTAGTCTAGTGGTAGCGGTCAGCTTTCGGCGCCGAGGGTGCGTGATTTGAATCCCTACAAGCGCCATTAAATACCTTCGAGTCTAGACCGGGTAGGGGTAAGTTAATTACGGATATTGGGAGCTCCTTCTGTGAGGTTAGAGAGGATGGGAGTGAGTACGACCCCCCTCAGATGTCTCCTTTGGGTGTGGTCTGACAAAATTGAAGTGGCGCCTAGCAAATACGGGCTCCAACCTTTCTAGTACATTGTAAACCGGAGCCGCACTCCTGAGCCTGCCAAGCTCATATGGACCTAGCCTAGACCACTTCCGACTAGGGAGCATTAGCGACAGCAACAACAACTTATACAGGTCATATTTTGTTCTTTATGAAATTAAAATTGAGGGATTTATAGATAAGGCTGCTTTCGGTACATCCAAAAATACTGTAAGATTTTCAACTGGTGATATTCTCTCATTCTCGGTGTTTACCCTTTTTTACCTCAAAAAAATGATTAAACTCTGATACCTTACTCGGATCTGCCGTTTTTCACGAGGAGATATACTTGTGTTCAGGTGGCAAAATGTTATAAGAAATTTACGTGACAGTAATTCCAAGGTTCAAGATGTCACGAAAACTAAGTTTATTTGTTTACATGAACAAACGTGGTACCAATGTTTCAGAAAAACAGTCGGCCATTACTCACAGCAGTTACAGTAAATAGAAAATATCAGCGAACGACAATCCGGAATTTAAAAACTCATTTTTTTAAAGAAAAGTTGTTGTTACTTATGGCAATTTTGGAACTTAACCCATTACACTTGCAGCCGTGACTACTTGCCATTTATTTATCTGGGCACCGTATAGGTGGCCAACATTACCCCCTACAAGCCGGTCCCGTAATTTAGAACATTTTGCCATCACAGATATATATACATACAAAATCGATTGATCACAGATATATATACATACAAAAGCAACATAAAACCATGGTCTGATCTTTGTAGACACACCACTAAATCTTACATACATGCAGAGCTTCATTTACATATTTCTTTTTTTAACATTTTCATTGATTTATCTGATTAAGTGACGGAACACGTCGAACTTGCCTTCTCTATTTCTCCTTAAATCCACTAGAATGACTCAGGAATCGATCTCTGACAATGTGATTATCGGATATGTGGGCTGGTCATTGCTATTATTATTCTTGAATAACCTCCCAGAAACCTTTCTTCTTGAATAAAAAGTATGCCCTGGAGTGTCCTGGGATGGTGCCGGTGGATAAAAAATAACTTTTCAAGGTCATACTAATAAACTTTAGGGCAGCTGTACTCAGCATTTTTGTTTTCTTCTCTCGGGCTACATACATATGTTTGTTACGTAACGCGGTACGCAAAATAGTATAGTCCACCATCCTCCAGAAGAGACCTGGCACTGGTTTTTAGGGTTGCTACCTCGGGGAGGTCGATTCTCCAAATGAGGGGTTGGGGATAATTAACATTCTTCACCGTCACACATTTTCACCCATTGACCTTCACTTCTGTAACGTTCCACACCTCATCTAAAAAGAACTCTGCCCGAGTGACATCTTTCTCGGGGATCTTCTCTTCTGAAGAAGGCAATACACTATACCTAATAATTCAGGGTTCCCACTTATATCCGTTACACCCACTTAACTTCTAAACAATGGCACCTTAGACCATAAAGCTGGTGTCTAGGTATAGTAAAAAGGCTATGCACTACTCGATGAGACAACTTACAACGCCATCTATTGGCAAATTTTGGAATGAGTGTTTTAATCTCAAAAACGGTACGAGATACGGGAAAAAATCAATTACAAAATTGTTCATCATCCTCGATTTAGTAAGAAAAGACACCTTGCGCACATTTATACTTAAAACAGAATGCAGGAAATGAACATTTGTTTGGTCACAATTTCGAAAATTGTCATGTCATAAAGAGTGGTAGAAAGAAACTGAGACACTCCCGTATCTTCAGGATCATTTATTTATGTTGCTAAAAATGCTCTCCATTAGCCACTATGCACATTTGCACTCTGGACTGGATTTCTCACTGCACATTGGTGCAACAACGCCATAGTGCTGAAAATCAATTCTCTTCAGAGGAAGGCAATACACTATACCTCATAATATAGTAATGTAAAAAAAAAAAGTCAAAACCTAAATATTTTTATACTTTTATTTAAAAATAAGATTCATTTTTTTATGTTGAGACACGTATTAGGCAAGTAAGGTTTATGCTTGCTACATGCTAATCTCGATACGTCATCAATATAAGAAAGAGTAAGCCGACTTTTATACACGTTCTTCGCATATTTCATTTTGGAACTGAACGATTCAGAAAGATTACGTTGGTGAAAACAACGGAAGCAGCAGGTGGCACGTTTTTACAGTTTTGTATTTTCCAGGAGCTAATTTCAAAAATTATGTTTACGAATGCACCTGCCTGATTAAAAGTGCCAGTATCACGGGCCTCATATAAAAGCTAGGGGGGCCGCAGTTTGGATATCACTGCTTTAGGGGTTGAAAATTAGTTATGTTTTCTGGAGTCTCGGTACATTATGAGGATAAATATGGGTGAAAAGAAAATATTATTTTCAGTTAATTGCTCTGATCTTAGGGTAATTTAGGTGATAAAAAGCAGCTTAAGTCTTTTAAACAGTTTAATTAATCCACAAAAATCTTTAATAATTCCTCGTTGAAAATACGTTTTCATTTACTGACTACTTAGCACAACATTATAAACGCCCCAGAGCTTAGAAACACAGTCCTAGTTTTTTTTATATATATATATATATATATATATATATATATATATATATATATATATATATATATATATATATATATGTATATGTATATGTATATATATGTATATATATATATATGTATATATATGTATATATATGTATATATATGTATATATATGTATATATGTATATATATATATATGTATATATATGTATATATGTATATATATCTATATATATATATATATATATATATATATATATATATATATATATATATATATATATATATATATATATATATATATATATATATACAACCACCGCATCCCCTTTTTATGCACATGGTAACAATACATTTTTCATTATAACTTAACATAAAGAGTTGTTATTATATAGTTTTGATTTTCCATAATTTATTTCTTTTCTCCACGAATAACCATTGAAAACTACAAAAAAGAGGGAAAGAATATGAATTCAAAGGAGTATCAAGTGCCATTCAACATTATCAAATAGTTTTGATAATCCGTAATTTATTTCTTTTCACCACGAATAACCATTGAAAACTACAAAAAAGAGGGGGAGAGAATATGAATTCAAAAGTGTATCAAGTGACATTCAATGTTATGATATACTTTTGATTTTCCGTAATTTATTTCTTTTCACAGCGAACCATTGAAAACTACAAAAACGAGGGGCAGAAAATATGAATTCAAAAGAGTATGAAGTGACATTCAATGTTATCATATACTTTTGATTTTCCGTAATTTATTTCTTTTCACCGCGAATAACCGTTGAAAACTACAAAAAAAACGGAGGGGAGAGAAAATGAAACCAAACGACTATCAAGTGGCATTCAACGGTATCATATAGTTTTGATTTTCCGTAATTTATTTCTTTTCACCACGAATAGCCATGGAAAACTACAAAAAAGAGGGGAAGAGAATATGAATTCAAAAGAGTATCAAGTGACATTCAACGTTATCATATAGTTTTATTTTCCGTAATTAATTTATTTTCACCACAAATAACCATTGAAGACTACAAAAAAATGGGAGAGAGAATATGGATTCAAAAGTGCATCAAGTGACATTCTATGTTTCTGTTATTTATTTTAAAAATTAAAGAAATAAATCAGTCACACGAAGCTCAAATAACACTCTAAATATAATATCTCTAGATTCGTGTAATTTTACAGTAATTATTTTTCAATTATATGGGTAATTTTAATAATTAATTAAAAATGCAATTTATTACACTCTCGTAATCATCAAATCTACTGAAATAAAAGGAAGAAACTTTTATAAATAGTAATTAATACCCATCATAAAAAATATTTAAAATCATATGAAATACGATTTATACATTTAATAAGTATCTAAGTACAGTTGAAAAATAGAAATTTCCGAAATTATAAGTATCCCCCAAACTCTTAGCAATGAGCTGTAAACATTACCTTAAAGAATTAATAAATAATGCATTGTTCAATGGGCTAAGTGAGGTTTTAAAACATGGTAACTGTAATTTTCTCCGATACAAGATAAATAAAAAAAAATACTATTTCCCTGAATAAATATACTGCATAATGTAAAACACCCAACTCAATGTAACGATACATTCAGAACAAACAAAATTTATTTCCACCATATTACACCCACTCTGCCTCACATCACCATATTCGGAAATAATTTCTTCACTGAAAAAGGACTTTGATCTCCCCGGAGTCTAACTACAAAATTCTTCTCTCCGAACATATGTTCCGATCACACATCACTGCGCCATATTATGATGTTACAAGTACCTGATGTGTAAATACATTACCCCTGCGCCTGTGAGAAATCGTTGAGGCCTGTGGGACTCAAAATTGCAATATTTGTTTCGAGATCACATACACACATTCTCCGATGAAATTTTTCATCACTTAAATAATAGCTCAGGCCCTCAGATATCTGAACAGAGGTGCAAATCATAATACTAGTAGAACAGTTCAGGTTTTGGGTTTCAGATCTTCAGTAATAAACCTAAAGACTGAATAATTTATAGTTATGATTAAATATTTTTCATCTACGCAACTCTTATAGAAACTAGAAGGTAACCCGTCATTTTGACGTCATAATACTAATAATGACGTCATAATGGAAAAAGTATATGAAAGTTAAAAAATATCCCGAATTATCTAACAATATTGCATTTAATCCACACCTTGTAAAAGCAAACCCTTTCATTAATTTTTATTTATTTAGTTTTTCATGCAATTGGATTAGTAGACTGCCATACAGTTTTTTACAGCTCACTACGCGATATGAATACTTGAGCTACTTGATTCATTCACATTCAAGTTTGTTTACTTTCAGAATTCATCGCAAAAGTAAACAGATTTTTAAAATCTGTTAAATATACAGCTAAAAGCATCCAATTTTCTTTAGTTCTGAATGTTTTATAGAAAAATAGGCTGAACAAACGTGATTTGATGGCGAAGATATTAGTTTTTGGTAAGGAAAAATTCTGATCCACATCTGAAATTGAAATTAAGCCTAACCGGCTGTTTGTTTACTGAGGGCTTCAATTGATAGATGAGTACAGCCCGGAGGTGTTATACAGAGACAACGGCTATTATATATATAATTACGAGTTATATGTTGTTTCATTTGAATTTTTATTTATTTATTAATTATGCCTGATTTATTTACATCTGTTAATTAATGTATAAAATCATTGTTTTAATAATATTAAAATGTGTTTCATTTTGAGTAATAAAAGAAAATTTTTGTTGCAAGGCCCCTTTACTAGTCGGAAAAGAGGAAGGCCAAGATGGCTCGATTCTGTTGAATAAGATTTTAGGGTGATTCGAGTGAGGAACTGGCAGACCAGGTCTAGAAATAGGTTGTCCTGGAGAAATCTTTAACAAAAGGCCCTGGCCCAACCTGGGCTGTCATGTCAAATATGATGATGATTCATGTAATAAATTGACAAGGTATAATTAGATTTTATTTCTAATATATTTGAAATTAGACAGTTTCGAGAGAAACCTAGAAAAAAACATTGTTCTCCTATCCTATTTTTGAGTACGTTTTAGCACAAGTGAAATTAAGGGTAGCAAAAATTAGCATCACTTTTATTCAGTTTCCTTTTAGAGTTTACCTGTTAACATGCTATCAAATACTTATTTATGTATTTTGTTACTGGCATACGATTATTGACGTTCAAATAAAGTACGTGTTTTTTGAAAATAAATAAAATTATTCGATACTTATATTTTTACTAAGCATAAGTTTATCCATATCTATCGCAAAATAAATTAAAGTTTATTTATTTAAGCAATTAATATAAGGTAAAAAATACTTTTAGCGAACATGCGTTCTTCATTCAAAGGTCCAATTTCAAATGAAGGAAACATAATTCGAAAATGCCCATTTACTAATCCGTGATTACGAAACAACTGGATCTCCCAAAGCTTAATACAGGGATTGAAGATTCTATCTCTGAAATAGAGCTTCAAGTTAAGCTGAAGCTCTAAAAATATATCAAATGAGAATTATGCGTACCCAGTGCATCTTACTGGCATACGATTATTGACGTTCAAACAAAGCACGTGTTTTTTGAAAATAAATTAAATCATTCGATACTTATATTTTTACTAAGCATAAGTTTATCCATATCTATCGTAAGATAAATTAAAGTTTATTTATTTAAGCAATTAATGTAAGGTAAAAATACTTTTATCGAACATGCGTTCTTCATTCAAAGGTCCAATTTCAAATGACGGAAACATAATTCGAAAATGCCCATTTACTAATCCGTGATTACGAAACAACTGGATCTCCCAAAGCTTAATACAGGGATTGAAGATTCTAGCGCTGAAATAGAGCTTCAAGTTAAGCTGAAGCTCTAAAAATATATCAAATGAGAATTATGCATACCCAGTGCATGATGCTCTAAATGAAGTTCCAAATTTGCAGGACAGTAAAAATAGGGCAAAAACCGCTATGTATGGGAAATGACTACAGTTCATGTTTGAAAATCCACCTTAAAACTGGCTACAAGTCATGTTATAGCGGATTAGACAATTCCTTCAAAATAAAGTCTTAATAATACTATTTTTCTTTGTAATTTTTAAACAAGGAGAGTGTATCGTTCACATTTTTTTTTGCCTGATATATTTTTCTCTTTTCTTTTATTGCTTTTTTTCTGATGCTACATATTCTTGACTTGTTTTATATTATAATTCGGCCTATATTTTTAATAAAATCTCAATATTTTTATTAGTGCATTTCATTATTTATTTTTCATTAAGTGACGAAACGGGTGGCACATGGGACTTACACGTGACACGAGTACCTTAAATTTTGTAAACGAAAAAATAGGGGTGAAAATCCAAGAACCAATCCCTCAGACTATAAACTAACATAAACGGAAAAATGGAACAATAATGAAGACCGTAGTGAAACATAAACCAAAATTAAGTCAACACTGCAACGCAACAAATGCATAAACATTTTTAAATAATTTAAATTTCGGAAAAGTCAGCGAGTAATGCTCTGTGATGTATATATTAACAACCACTTACTCTGTAGAGAATAAAAGCTCTAGCGATCTCTACGTCTTGACTCTGGGAATTTTCTCCATGTTACCTTATCTCTGAACACATTTTACAGCAGTTGGAATTAAAACACAAGGGTAAAATTTTATCGATTGCCAATTTTGCTAACCCAGTGCATGACGCACCTATATAAGCAACAAATGATCTGCACTGTAAAAAAATAAAAGTGCTTAAACTGCCACAGCTGTACAGTTTTTGTTAAAAATCACCTTAAAAAGAAGCGGGTCATGCTACATAGAATTAAACAAAAAGTTTTATGCCTTAACCATGGGGTTTTAATATTTTTACAGTTTTGGATTAAATTGAATTTAACATATTTTCGTAATTCTGTATTTATCGAAGCTTTAATGTTATATTCAATTCACTATATATAAAATATTTGACAATTTGTATTTTATAGTCACCCATATCGTTTGGTAATTAACGTTTATTCTTTTATATATGGCATGGACGTCCCTGTGCTATCCCCTTATTCGATGTTCGTTAACGTAGCATACGACATCCCCATAATAAGAGTAGAAATAGGTCAATGTCTTTAAGACAAAAATCTACCTACTGCTTTTAGGGAGAAAAACAGCTTTTCATTGGTGCGAATTTTTCTTTAAAATACGCAACCGGAGGGACACGTGACTTGTTTCTTGACCTTCTTATAGGCAAGTAGTTAAAGGGTTGAAATAAAGAAAAATCCCATGTAAAAATTACACCATATTTCAAATCAACATAACGTATATAAAATATCTTTTAAAAGCATTTTAAATTTTAGAAGCGTATTACAAATGTATATTTAATTTCTTTATTTGCACATTCTTCCCTTTCCGTTTTATACCAGACGGTTTTACCGTTAACAAAAAATAATCTCACGGTTTGAAATTTTCTTATCTTGCGAGGCTCGTAAAAAATTTAATAAAACGGAAGTAAAGTATTTAAAAGATAAATCTAGAAATTTAATAATAAGCGTGCATTAAAAAAAAGATCCCGGAAGAGTCAAGGAAAAAACTTTTTTTATAAATGTTTTATGACGATCACTAATTTTTAAACTTTCATTTTTAGAAAAGAATTAATCTAAATTAGAGAAATGGGCTTTAAAAACGGTTCTACAATTCTATTTATCTGCGTAAAATAAAATTGTAGATCCTGTAAAGAGGTGATATTTTTTACATTGAGACTGTATTGTATATTCTCGCATGTATTTATCAAAAATGCCTTAAATGCTTCGTATGAAAATACAAATTGAAAGGAAACAGTAATAAATGTATGTATAAATATATTTATCTTTTGATTCAAAGATTTGTAATGGCGTTTTTTTTATTATTTGAAATAATGAATGCTTCATTTGTCTATAATAACTGAAGTGCAAAATAATAACATCCAAAAATAATTTATCTTGATTTAAATACACTAGAATATCAGAAACTTTTGCCTTAAAAAATCACAAAATACCCACACATATTTAAAGAAAAATTACGAAACATTTTATAATGTAGTTCCAATAACTAAAATAGTCTAATGTACACATTTTAGGCAAATTTAGAAATAGACTTACTAGAAAAAGAAACCATATGCTTAATTTATTTAAATTATAATTGACATTACGTAAATGATATCATTACTATAAAATTAATATCAATTATTTTGCAAAATCTATTAAATTTATAAATTAAACAAATGAGGATTATAAAACACTTTTCCTTCCGAAACGTTGTATTTACACCTTTTTTAAAACAACTGCAATGCATGGAAAAAATTCTGATAAAAAAAAATTTCATTTGAGAAAAAATAATTCCATATTTTTTTTCACATTTTTTATGTATAATTTTAAACACGCTTAAAAGCAAAGTATAATACAAGAAAAAAATTTGAATATAAAAATATAAGTAAAAAAAAACCTAACTTAAATCAAAATAAAACCTTTATCTAACATTGTATGATTCATTTAAAATTATCCCTGTTCAAGTAGAATTATTTTTTTAGTGTAATGCACTTAATTTTTTAAGGGTGTGTTTTCACATTATCTATTAATTAGCTTCTACGAAGATGAACTTACCGAATTGAAAAAAAAAAAGAAATACTTTACAAATGTATGTTTTTATCAATAACACGGGTAAAAAACTAGAAAGTTCTGCATGCAAACATTTAACTATTTAATGTTTATCTTAACTATGTAAACGGAGCTTATTCCTTTTAACGCAATGAGTGAATTCTTAATTTAAGTATACATATATTAACAAAAACATAAAAATGTTTTTTGTTCAAATTATGCATGTATGACTGAATTCTTGAACGTCTAAACACAGACTTTGTTCTTATTTTATTGTGTTGTATATATTTTTTATAATTGTTACTTTGTAATATATACTCATTTTTCAATTAAAAAAGTGACTATATGCATAGTTAATCAGTTTTATTCTACAATATGTATGTTTTTTTAATTTAATTATTTTCAGTATTTCTCGTTCAAAAGGGAAGAAGATAATTTTAAAAATATATATATATAGTTTAATAAACAGTTTTGTACAATTTTAAATGTATTTGTAATGTATTTAAAAAATTCTATTCATTCCCATTTTAAAATATTTATCCTAAATAATTAACTTTACAACAATTTGAAAATATAAGTGTTTTTCAAAATTTGTAGATACATACGGACATAGAGTAACGCCCACGCGTATTCATGTACGTGTATAATTTTAGTGTTCTTAAAGGTAAATAATTATTTGTATGAGTAAATATTTATGAACAAATAAACACGCCTATTTACATTTGTGGAAAAAGATCGTCAAAAACATATTTTAAATAGTATACCTAGAAATTAAACTATTTCTTTACATATGGAAAAAATGCATTACATTTTCTTATAGTTCCCTATTCTACAATTAATATAGAATTTTGTCCTGGAAAATCACTTTTATAGAGCATAATATTTATTATCGAAGTAATCTGCATTATTATAAACTAAAAGAATGAATTTAAGTTGACGTAGTTTAGTTGGAAAAAAAAAATTCCTATGTAATATTTCTATTGAAAATACACCGATAAATTTTAGATTTAAAAAACTAATTATCTGAGTTATGATAATATTTCGTCACAAATTATTCACTATTATAAAAGTAGTATTTGTCCAGAAAAGGAAATTCGTACAGTAACATCTAGAAAGAAAAACGATCATGTTGATACATAATCACAAAATGTTACTTACTTTTCTTTCACAGCCAATCCATGTGATTTAACATTTGTTAACATGTCCTTGAAATCATTAATTGGTGGTTAATACTATAGGTCTTGTTTTATCACATAATACATCTATGAGCTGTATTATTTTGCGTAAATAATTGCACTAAACCTTCGGTGACTAAAACTCCGTCTATAAAATCATTTACACTAGTCTTCTAAAGTTTTTATTTTTTATTTTATTTTATTTTTTTAAACAAACCTAAATCGTTTTAACTATCATGAGTTTCTCAGTTATCTTTTCCTAACGCAACCAACTGAAACGTCAAATGAGTTACTTTCCTTTATGTTTTGACGAGAAATGTTTCCTCTGGCACAAGATCTCGTTAGTTTGTATCTACAGGTAGTCAAAAGAATATTTCTTCGGAAACGGACCGAGAAATTCTGAGAGATTACATGCCGCAATTCGAATTCAGTTCTTGAAATTTCTCATGTAATATTCATCAAGCGTTTACAAAACGAGAAAACGACGAGACTTTTAAAAAATCGAAAAATCTCCACACCGTCTCTCTCCACCTCACGTGGAAAACAGACAATCGCTTCGAGATGCCGGGCGAGATATGAAATCGCCACCTCATTCGGAGCGGCTCTTGCATCTAGAGAGAGGAAAGACCTCCTCCGCTATTGGACTGAACTCTCGTAAGAGGGCGCGGCTTATTGGGGAACGCTGGTTGGCTGGGGAGCAAACTAGCGGCAAATTGGATATTGCGTGTCATCATCGATTGCATCTGGCATTTTTGTGGTTCTGGATTTGTTTTTGCTTCCCAAATATACGTATATGCGAAAGTGTTTGCGGGGAGTTTTGTAAAGTGAGCAGGCTTTTCAAAGCCAATTTGTGTTTTCTGAAGTTTGGGGGAACTTTTAGACTCTTCTTTTTAGATTTACTTACTTTGATCTGCATTTCCATTTTTTTCTTTTCTTTTTTTTTGTGCTGTTTGTTTTGTTTTGAAAAATTCAGTCTTCCTAGAAACGATTATGGTAAAGAGCGCTTTCGAATCGAACTGCATTTAAAGAAGGTTAAGAGTTAAACATATTTAAACATTGCTGTAAGGAGGAAACTTTTTTAAATCACATTAACAAATGTCGTTGCTTTGGTTTCTTTGCTTTTTGTGCCTTTTTGCTTTTTCCCGTTATTTCATTGGCATGAAAAGGTAAATTACAAAAGACTGAAATTATAAAAGACACAATATCATAAAAAATATGCTGAAAGATATTCAGTTGTATAAGCATGCATGTTATATCCTAAAAAATTAAAAATCATACGATGTTAGTCACAATTTGTTTAACACTAGAAAGACGGCTGCCGTCATTTTGACGGTTTCGGACATACTATTGTGTGCTATGTCTGTATTTATGTCCTCAGGCTTCTGAAATTTTATGACTTTTTTCTAATTTTACGCACATACATTTACAAAATTAAATTTGATAGTAAAGAGAGTGGAGTGGGAATGTGTCGCATACCTTCTAAGACTGGAAGCCTCGATTTGACGGCAATATAGAAAAGAGGCAGAAATCTTTAAAATAATCCCGGAAAATTGTTTGTTACTTTTCGTCTCTTCCTCCTTTTGCAAATAACAGAAATATTGGCTCTTCGGAAATATTGGCGTTGAAAAATAAGGACTGCACAAACCAGGCATATATTTTTAAGGATAAACCATGCAAGGTTGTCAGCTCGGCATACTCGCATAAAAATATATCTAAATATTTAATAATCTATATATATAAAACAGTTCCGTAACTGACTCATTCATTCACTGACTGACTGACTGACTGACTTACTGACATACAACGCACAGACCAAACCGCTGGACGTAAAGGGCTGAAATTTTGCATGGCGATTCTTCTAATAGTGTAGGGGTGCACTAAGAAAGATTTTTCAAAAATTCTTCTTAGATTTTTTAAAATTAAATTTTTAACCTGTTTTTTAAACTTTGTTTACGTTTGCATTTAAAATAATGCATTGAGGGTTATAAAATTTATATCACGAGAAAGATCATAAAAATTCCTTCAAAATAAAATTTTTTTCGAAGTTTTACCTCCATTTCCCGATTTTTGGTGAATTTTTAAAGATTAATTTTTAAAATTTAATTTATTAAATGCTGATCACGTGATTTCTTTTTCTGGTACTTTCAATAAATTTATCGTCACGTGCGTAACAACTAAATAGACAAAAAAATATTTTTTTCTCTTTCTAATGCAGCAGACGATTGAATATTATCCAAAAATATGCATATCCCTTACGATTTTTTTATAAATATATATATATAGATAGATATATATTTTACATCAATTGTATACATTGATCATCGCATATATTATAAATATATATATATTTATTTTTAGGCATAAATTGCATACGTTGACCGTTGTATTTAATTTGAAAGTACTCCTTAGCGAAGCGCGGGTTTTCAGCTAGTTTATTATATATTGATATGAAATAGTTCAAAATTTTAAGTATTTAACCATTAAAAAAACATTAAATATTTTAAATTCTTGATTTTGTTTTTAACCGTCAAAATAACGAAGTTCAGTCTCTTTAGCAAGATAAAAATTCTCGTCTTTCTAGTGTTAAATATAAATTGAAAAATTTAATAACTTTTCTATGGAAGCACTGCCTAAAACATTAAAAAAAACAAAAAGTTATTTATTTATTTATTTATTTATTTATTTATTTAACAACTGGTGGAACCATTTGACTACATAGAAACTTGTATATTTTTAACCAAGTACAATTAAATAAGAACCTTTTTTTTCTATAAATCTAAAATTCTTTTCTTTTCGGTTTTTCTTCCGTTTTGAAATATAATTTATCTGCATTACAAAAACCAAAATAAATAAATAAAAACATGTTGTTCTTTTCCCTTAATTGGAAGTCAAAGATGACAAACATGGATACATTTAAGGGGGTCCAGGACACAAAATTGTTCAAATTTTCGAAAAAAATATATTCGAAATAAATTATTGCGAAATAAAATATTTCGAATAAATTATTGCATTAAATTTTTTTTTGTTCTTTTACGCTTAAAATTACATTTAGATGATGTTTTTATCTTAATTAGAACAGGATAAATTATTATTGTTTTTGCAACATTCTAATAGTAGGCAAATGTTGTTTAAACCTCTGCGTTTTCCAGCATGAGGTTTTTTTTTCCTCATTCCTCATCTTTAAATTGTTATAAGTCAAGAACCGTTACAGATAAATGGTTGAAACTTGGAACACGTCTTTCTCAACTATTTTACTTTAATTTTTGATTCAGCAAATTTGAAAAAAATATTTACTTTTGAAAATATGATTTTTTAACATAAGTTACATAATTTTTTTTTGTAATTTTTAATCAAAATATTTTTAATTTTAAAAAAAAATTAATATTTCTAAAAATGTTGAATCAAAATTCAAACTTATATATTTCTGTTTAGATAAATGAAAAAATTTTTAAATTCGACAAATAATATTTCGAGTTATAAAGATTTTAAATTACCCCACTTTAATTAAAAATTTTAAATTTTAAATTTTTTTAAAAACTTTTCGTGAAATTTTAGGATCTGATTTTGTTTTATATGGTTGACCATCACAAAAAAATTCAAAATTTTAACTCAATAAATAAAAAAAAATTTAAATGTGTCCCTGATCCCCTCAAAACATTTCATCACCTACAGTTAAAACTTATTAAAATTATGATCTACAAATTCATGTTTTGTCAATCAAAATGTAAAAATTTTCCTTTTCTACTGTTGCGAAATATCATAGCTCTTCTCTCAATCATAAAATATAATTCATACTAGGATATATACTTCATACCCTATTTAAAAATTGTATGAGGATTTTACAGTGAAGGATATTTAGGATAATTCCTTTCTCCAAATCACATTGACTTTTAAAGGTTTGCTGCCAAATCATCTGGATGTAAATGGTTAGTCATACTTAAAAATGAAAATGTGAAAATGTCTCAAGAACAGTAAATTTAATGATACATTAATTTAATCTGAGGATGATCTATTGTTATGCTACTGAGGATATTTAATGCTCTGTGAGTAACACATGGACCAGGTCTATTCCTCTGCCAACAGTTTCCTTGGCAACTTGAATTTAGTATTCGACGAAAACTAGAATACCTGTCTAATACGTCGTTAGGCATCGGCTGTAAAAGCCTATATCATGGAGCAAACGTGGTACACCCCCTCCCAATAATGTTACTAGAGGCCCCACCACTGAATTGAGGTGTTACTTGCTCCAATGTTTCACTCCTATCGCTTAATATGACTGTCGACAAAAGACGCAGGTCAAGATCATTCACAGTCTTTCGACGGCCACGCTATTGTAGTAGGTTCAATATTTTACCTAAATTATTCTATTCGAGGTACACCTTTGAAATTGAAAATATAATCTTTCCCTGTATCTCCATAATGCCATGGCCCATCCCCCGATTACCAACTATCATACTTCGTTGAAATTCACTTAACCTTTCAGGGGCGGTGGTCCATTTTTATACCGCCATTTTTCTCGGCTTTCTTGTACTTGATTCAGTTTATTCCAGTTGAATAAACAGAAAAAATTGCTAGTGCTGCCATCTGATATCAGTTTAAAGAAGTAAAATCATTTTACAACCTTTAATTGGAAAAATTTTCCAGATTTTATTGAGTTAAAAAAATCAAGAAAAAATGTGCACTGGGCAAACGGTGGAGGCTATCGCCCATGAAAGGTTTTTAAATGATAATCGTCTGCAATGATCATTCATCTGCAAATGTAATGTTGCTCTTTATGAGCTGCTTGTGGACGAAAGCATTCATGAAAAAGTTAGTATTGCTCCGAAAGTGACTATCTATCCCACATATTCTGGCGCTTCAGTGTCTATATATATATATATATATATATATATATTGTGATATCTTCAGACTCCGGGTAGCTAAAAATGTTCAGAGTCAGTCTACTAAATTAAAATACAGTTTTATTAAATTTTAGTCGGAAACTTTTTACACAGGTTTTGATCTATTACACTCTTTACACAGGTGTTGATCTACCTCTAGACATAGAGGGAACTAGCCTTCGTAATAACCAAATGATTTCGATGATAAGATGCACGTACAGTCACAGCGGAACTAGAAGGTCGGTACACAGCCTCTAGAGCGTACAGCTCTGAAAATAGAATAACTTCGTAAAGACAGTTATAATCGCGGGAAGCTTATAGAGCAGGCTGCTCTGAAATATGAAGATAACTTCTAGATGAAATGAAGAACTAACCGAAGCCTTTAGAGCAGGATGCTCTGAGATAGCTATACTTCAGGGTGAAGTATTCGTGGACGAGAAGCTTCGAGCGGCTGCTCTGAAAAATAAGTCAGGATCAAGTCGGTCGCTCCAGGACAACGTAGACGAAAGGTGCTCTCTCGATGAGAGTCTCGACCAAGTCTGTCCAAAAAACTGGATTTCTTCTGCGGCGTTGGCAACCGTGCTTCCGGTCACGTGACTACACAAGTTTTGGTTGGCTGGCACTATTTTGTGACATCATGTCCGTTGGCTGTGATTCGCCTGACCACGAAGCCATGTGTTCGGTTCCCATGATTCAGCTGATCTGAAAATCATTAGTTCACGTCGAAATAGTCATTAGTTTACGTCGAACTAGTCATTAGTTTACGTCCTCCCAGGCCCGGCGGCTAGAAGCAACACCATTCTTTGTGTGCAGACACCTTGACGCTGAAAGATAGAACTGTTCGCTGTTCACCTGCTGTGGGAGGTCCGGCTGTCTGGGTGATTTATTCGGAAGGGTCGTAACAGATTCTTACAACCCCTCCCTCCTTGAAGGAGATTTTGGCATAATGGCAAAATCTGAAAATCACTTTTAGACACAGCTCACCTGATACATCATTAGAGGCAATGCATTTAATTTACTACACCATTAATACATTTATTCTAATACATTATGATTACTAGGTTACCTAACACATTAATACACTAAGTTATTTACACAATTCATTAATTATTTTCACACTCTACATTAATTTATTTACAACATTACGCCTGACTTAAGGTTTCTATTCTGCCATGAAACGGCTTAGGCAATCGGCATGACCTATCAATTTACCAGATTTGTGGACAATTTGATAATTGAAAGGCTGTAAGGCAAGAGCCCATCTCATAAGCCTTGGGTTATTTCCCGCATTCGTCTTAAGAAAAACGAGCGGATTATGATCCGTCTCGATGGTGAATCTCTGCGGTCTCTTTTGTGCCAAATTTATAGCGATACCAATGTCGGATGCATCGGTGTACAGGATAATTTCTTTGGCGAAGTCCGGAGCGTACAAAACAGGTTTCTCGGTCAGTTCCGTTTTCAATTCTCGAGCCGCTGTATTGCACTCCTCTGACCAGTCAACTTTCTCCCTAATTTTAAACTCCCTTCTCACTGACCCTTTATCATGATTAGTTTTCCTGTTAAGTTTAATCTCCCGTTTAGTTTCGGAAGCGATGTTCTGATAGTTCCGTAGCCTATTCATGAACTTAAAAACATAATCTGTAACCACATTAGTCTCCGGCGAATTCCTATACCATTTTCCGAAAAGTAGTGTTTCCGGCACCCTTAAATTCTTCCCAAATATCAGTTCGGCGATGCTAAAAACCATAAACATATGAGTCATGTTTCCAAGTGCAAACATGGCTGAGGGTAACCCTACCTTCCAATTCTCTTTTGCCTTAAGGCAGATAACTTTTATGAGTCGTTCAATGGTGCGGTGAAAACGCTTGACGGGGTTTCTTTGCAGATGAAACATTTTGTTCCGCGTCACCTTAATATGAAATTCCTCCAGAAACGTGGTCGTTAAGTTGCTTGTGAATTCGGTAAATTTATCTAATTGCAATTCCTTCGGAAACCCTATCCGACTGAAATTTTCTAATAGAGTATTAGTCACATGTTCTAAGTTTAAAGTACTCAAAGTTATGGCTTCCGGATACTTCCACAAAGAGTTTAAAATATACCGGTTTCTTTTTGGTGGGGTCTGCATACGACCAATGATCTCTACGTAAATTCCCGTGAAAACCTCCGTAATTTCTGAGACTAATTTCAGCGGGGCTTTCTTCCGTTCTCTCGATCTTTCTACTCTTTGACACAGGTCCCATGACCTAACATAGTCCTTACACTCTTTTATGCACTGGGGCCCAAAATAATACCTCACTAATTTGTATTTACTTTTTGACATTCCCATGAGCGATCCGATGCCATCATGGCATAAACTTAAAACTTTAGACTTGTACTTAGTTGGTACAATCAATCGTTTTCTTTCCTCCCCTCTGTGATCTCGGGGTTTCCTAAAAAGTAATTCATTTTTGACCACAATTCCCATGGTTTTCTGTGGCTTAACTTTTTCCAAAGTAGATGTAAGTTTAGGGCAAATTTTTTGTTCTAAAACGAGAGTGTCGGCACTCTCTTCCACTAACGCATTTTTGGTCTCGGTGACTATTGGAAATTCAAGTTCTTTTAATTCATCCGGTGAATTTACCTCGGGTTCCTTTGACTCAGTTATTTGCTCTGCCGTTTCCCCGTTGTCTACCGTAATTCCCGTTTGAATTTCCTCCCGCATCCCTCGACTTTGGGTGTCGACGGCATTTACGCTAGCTAGTTTTAATATTTGCGCCTCTATCAGCTCCTGAGTGGAATTTCCCAGCAAGTAGTGGTTCATTTCCACACTCTTACCTACCACGGCGGCCTTTGCTATCACCTGGCCGAATTCGGGGCTCTCAAGGGTTACGCGAGCTAAAGGTAAACGTCTAAATTCATTTTCCAAGGGCTGTTTGAGCAAAACATTCTCTCCGGTGAAATCTCCGGGTTTAACTAATTTAACAGGGCACAAATCTACGCAACTCCCGCTATCACGCAATAATACGGTTTGGACCTGATTCACGCGAGCTTCGATTAAGTAGGGCTTAAACGCAAGAGAAAAATCTTCCAACGTAACTAAGTTGTTTATGATTTCTCTGGATTTATTTAATTCTGGACAGTTCGGGCGGACATGTCCATTCTGACCACACTGAAAGCAGATGGGGCCACTTCGCTTCTCATACTCCCTGGTCCTCCAATCATTATTATTTTTATTAGCAGCGTTGCGCCACTCTTTCGTACCTGATTCTTCTACTCCCGTTTCCGTCGTGGAACTAAATTTCTCTGACTGCTTGGGGCGGTCTACCTTTTTCTTTTCGGGCGATTTAATTTGCGTCGGTTTCTTTACGAATCGGCGGGTCGATTCATACGCGTCTAGCTTATTTACTAAAGTTATAGGATCATTTAGTGTTCCCCATACATCTACGAAATGATCTTTAATTTCCGCTGGTACGCGTCGCTTTATTTGGTCGGCTACCATAAGTTCTTTGAGTGACTCAAAATCTTTAATTTCAATTCCATCTAACCATCCCTCTAAATAGCTCCTTAATTCAAATATTAAATCTTTCCACAAATCACCGTTTTTCCGTTGATGGGTTTGGAACTTTGTACGGAAAGCTTCGGCACTGAGTCTAAACCTGTCTAGCAGTACCGACTTAACATATTCGTAATTATCATTTTTTTCTTCAGGTTCCCTGATGATTATTCCCGCTATTTCGCTCGGCAAAAGACTTAGTAACTCTGACACTAAATCACAATCATTAATTTGCAATTTCCTAGCTTGCCTCTCAAACAGATTTAAGAATAAAGCTATGTCTATCTTTTCGGCATCATACCTCTGCATTACCGATTTAACATGCCTAGACGGGTTTCCGCTTTCTGAGTTCAAGGAATTCACACTACTGTTTTCCCCAATATGTATGATTTTAAGTTTTTCAAGCTCAAAATCGCGCTCTGCTTGCAATGTTCGATCTTCTATAATATTTACGAGAATATTTTTCGCGCTCACTTCCTCGAAACCTTCACTTTCTGAAATTTTTCTTGCCAGGTCAATTATTCTATCTGATTCTTGAATTTCTACTCGCAGCTCCAAAGCCAAATTCTGCAAGTCAATTTTCTTGTATTTTGTTAAAAACGACATTTTGCCTCAATAACTATTTATCCACAACTTAACCTTACCGGAACCCTCGGAATTTTGACCTCAACACAACAAAAGAACTGGTTGTCCGCTTTTCTCACGCCTTTACAATAGAGCCCTCTCAATTCGGGGAATTCTAGTGCTACGTTCTTCCAAGAAAAAGGGGGGGGGTTACTCCGAAAGATTACAGTTTAACAGACTCGTTTGAAATCCTAACATGGCACATACAATTCAAAAATGTTTAAAATTTTTCAGACCAAATTTCACACACATAATAAATCAATGCTACTTCAATATAATCTTAAGCACTCTACACAGGTTCAATAACTGACTAAATTAATTTGCAAAACACAATTACTTAATTTCAATAATTGGCTAATTTAATTTGCAATACACAATTTCTTAATTTCAATAATTGACTAAATTAGTTGGCAAAACACAATTACTTAATTTCAATAATTGGCTAATTTAATTTGCAATACACAATTTCTTAATTTCAATAATTGACTAAATTAGTTGGCAAAACACAGTTACATAATTTCAATTTAGAATAAGTACTTAAATCAGATTATCCACAGTTCTAGTATTCATCTAACA
Organism: Dolomedes plantarius; assembly: GCA_907164885.2. Lineage (NCBI taxonomy): Eukaryota > Metazoa > Arthropoda > Arachnida > Araneae > Dolomedidae > Dolomedes > Dolomedes plantarius. The sequence goes on from OU015502.1 coordinate 105,015,211, forward strand.
ACTATTTGTTCATTTACTTTTCTTTTAAAATTTTAAACACATTGCATACAATTCATTTTTACCTTATTCTTTTGCATAAACAATTCTAATACTTCATTAATTTACTTTTGACTCAATTAATTAATTTCTCACAGATAATTTACTTATTTCAATTCAATAGTTATTTCCCATGAAACATTAATTTACACATGTTAACATTTACACAGATTCTAATCAATTAATTTACTTTTAATTAATCAATCAATTACTTTTGCCTCTAATGAGAAAACAGGCTTACCTTGTCTAATTTTGAAGACTAGATTGTAGGCTCTCATTGAAGCTAGGCAGTCTTTCCAGGCTGGTTCTTGGGGGATTTTCTTATTTAATATGCAGCCCCAATACTTGATCGCTGCACAAATCCACTGTTGGTAGGCTGCTCGCTGCTATATACTGGTATCTGTGATGCACACACTTGGGACGGGACGTCCGCACAAAAAGTCCTAGATGGGCTTCCTACTCTAATTTCCTAATTCGAAGGGGTGGATTGCCAATTTTTAATAATTGGGACAATCCCACCGCTGCCACCAATTATTAGTAGACTGTGATATCTTCAGACTCCGGGTAGCTAAAAATGTTCAGAGTCAGTCTACTAAATTAAAATACAGTTTTATTAAATTTTAGTCGGAAACTTTTTACACAGGTTTTGATCTATTACACTCTTTACACAGGTGTTGATCTACCTCTAGACATAGAGAGAACTAGCCTTCGTAATAACCAAATGATTTCGATGATAAGATGCACGTACAGTCACAGCGGAACTAGAAGGTCGGTACACAGCCTCTAGAGCGTACAGCTCTGAAAATAGAATAACTTCGTAAAGACAGTTATAATCGCGGGAAGCTTATAGAGCAGGCTGCTCTGAAATATGAAGATAACTTCTAGATGAAATGAAGAACTAACCGAAGCCTTTAGAGCAGGATGCTCTGAGATAGCTATACTTCAGGGTGAAATATTCGTGGACGAGAAGCTTCGAGCGGCTGCTCTGAAAAATAAGTCAGGATCAAGTCGGTCGCTCCAGGACAACGTAGACGAAAGGTGCTCTCTCGATGAGAGTCTCGACCAAGTCTGTCCAAAAAACTGGATTTCTTCTGCGGCGTTGGCAACCGTGCTTCCGGTCACGTGACTACACAAGTTTTGGTTGGCTGGCACTATTTTGTGACATCATGTCCGTTGGCTGTGATTCGCCTGACCACGAAGCCATGTGTTCGGTTCCCATGATTCAGCTGATCTGAAAATCATTAGTTCACGTCGAAATAGTCATTAGTTTACGTCGAACTAGTCATTAGTTTACGTCCTCCCAGGCCCGGCGGCTAGAAGCAACACCATTCTTTGTGTGCAGACACCTTGACGCTGAAAGATAGAACTGTTCGCTGTTCACCTGCTGTGGGAGGTCCGGCTGTCTGGGTGATTTATTCGGAAGGGTCGTAACAGATTCTTACAATATATACAGAGAGAGAGAGAGAGAGATTTCCAGTCCACCGGATAACCTTGGAAAAAAATTATACTTGTCTTTGCCAAGGTAAAAAACATTAAAATTCATAAAAATAAAATAAAAATATATGTGTTGCTGTACCAAAACATTCTTCTCTCCATTTTCCTACTGTATCTTCGTTTATTCTCTCTCCCAAATCCGGGAAGAACGGCTACAGTCATGTTAATTTCCTTTCTACTGTCAATGCCCGATGCTGATGGCTCACCCCGATGATTCCACTTGAAGGCATCGAACACTTGGATCCTGAGAGATCCAATCACTTTCTTTCTTTCTTTACTTCCTGTACAATGATGGTTCCCCGCTACTTACTATCTGAAAGCCTGCACTAGAGTGCGTGGCCCAGGTGCAGTTTGACCAATTTTCCTATGGTCCTATGGTGCTATGGGATAAACTTGGACCTGGATATCTACCTCTGTAACGGATTTCTCAGGGAGGACTAGTCGCTGCATCAGCCTGAGGAAATCCCAGTGGGGAATGTCTCTACATTGACGTCTGGGTGTGCATTTTAATGTACAGGGGGTCATAAAATACTTTGCCTGTATATGGATCTCTAGCGACTGTCCCGTTCAACCGATCTAGATGAGGTTTCAGATATAGTTATTCAGAGGTATGAGCTCGGGATTATGTGAACAGCAACCAAGTGGAACTCACGATTACGGCTACAGGCACAGAAATTCGAAATTTTCGAATGGCAACGCCCACTTTTTTCTGCCACTTTTTTCAAAATGCTCATGCGAAAATCCTAAAGAGAGTTGGGACGGTACGTCTATCACAAAAAAACGGGCGCATTATGCACTCACAAAAAAAAATCTGCGAACGGCCTGTGATGGCACCTATGTGGAAAATGTGTAATCCAAAAAAAAAAGTTTTCTTTTGTCCGATCTGTGTTGTCATCAGTAACCGGTGTCTTGCCTCTGTCTTATTCAAATTTCCTCCTAGCGCCGGATTGTGTTTTTCTCGCATGCGCTGAGTATTTTGCGATGGGAAAAGTGGCCGTTTCCATTCGAAAATTTTGAGTTTCTGTACCTATAACCGTAACCGTGCGTGCCACTTGGTTGCTGTTCACAGAATTTCGAGCTCATACCTCTGAAAACCGACTCTGGAAATCTTATCGCGATCCGTTGAACGGTACAGCCACTAGATGTCCATATATCGGGAAAGTTTTTTTTTTTATGACCACCCTGTATATTAAAGAAAATAGCCATTTAAAAATAGTTTTCCGATGAATGGTTGTCCGATGAAGTATTTAGAATAACCTGTTTTCAAATCTAGAAGGTAAATGATAGATTCACATAAAGTCTCCTATAGTGGAAATTTTGTCAAATTTCATATCATGCCCTCAGTAATTCCTTTAATAAATGGAGAGACAGAAAAGATGACCTTTGGTTTAGTTTGGTTTGGCGCGCTACGGTCAATTATTGCTACAGAGGTCTAATTAGAACAGGACCTGGTAATTAAAGCCGATTCCGAACGGATGGAAACGCCCATAAAAAGAGCGGGATTCGAACCCATCGATTCTGGTACCGCATTTTCACCCTCTAGCCATTCGGTCATCAGACGGCATGAAAGTATACGAATGTTAGTACTAAGCTGTGCTAGCCAGATCACTTACACAAAATTTCGGTATTTCGCAAGATATCAAGTTCTCTGGTTTTCCAATGTCAGTTTCTTCCACGTAGTTTGGAAATTCACTATGGTGTTTCCCAAGTGTAATGCATTCAGTCAATTACAGAAAACAATGATATTTTTCATTCCGAAAGTTTCATAAATTTCATTCCTCATGTACCTGCCTAGGGAAGTTTCAATGTATATTAAAATGTGACATATTTCTTTTAAATTTTTTACAGGACGTCAACAAATGAATCGTAGATAAAAAAAAAAAAAATCTGCAAAATATAACACAAAATTTATAAAAACGCCCTAAAAATAGAAAATTTTTAATTCTAATGTGAATAAATTTTATTTAGATAAACGGATACTTGGAAAAATCTATTTTAATTAGCTGCCGAGGGATTAGAATGTCGGTAAAAAAAAAGGTAGAGTGAAATTTCTCATCCATGTTAATTTCAATGTTTTGATCGCCTATAAATAGAAATTAAAAATGTATGACAACAAAACTTTTGTTAATAAACGTACTTGCTCTTTATTTCAAAAATGAGGCTAAAATTGGCCCTAAAATTTTAAGAAAAAATAATTTTCTGCGCTAATTTCCAAATGATATTTATTTAATTAATGTGAATGATAACACGTTATTTTGAAGAAATAAAATGATTACATGTAAAATAACAAAATGTTTTCTTCAACATAAAAATAATTTCTTGTCCCAATATCTTTCTTAATCTAGTGTAAATTTAAATAACTGTCTCCAAGGTGTGAATTGCCTTTATATTACTTATCTCGCGTAGTTAAAATTAAAATCTCAGGTAAATATGGCTTAACTATATACATTGAATCCTTATTAGTTGTTATGGGCAGAACTATTTCGAAATAAAACTAACTTAATATGTAATTAAGTACTAAGTGAGTGTTGCTCTTACAAGTAAATAAATAAATACCCAACAAACACAGAGGCATCGGGCCGGGGCCGGATGATTCCGGCCAGCCGATTTCTCCATTGCCGGGCCGGCGCATTAGGTCAGTATCGGATCCGTCACGGGCTTGTCCTCTCGCCCGCGACTTCCCCGTCGAGTACTGGGCCGCTTCCGGTAACAATGAAGCTATCGTACATCCGACTGCTTACCTTGATTGAACCTCAAACTTCCCGTCGATGTGGACATACAGCCGTACCATTGCCGGAGGCTGACGGGCCGGTTACGGGAGCAATAATTCGTGTCGACAGGCCGTGAAATACCCATCTCGAAACCATCAAAGCGCCGTCGATCAGGGTTACTTTCCAGTGCTGGGCCATAATTGGAATTCCGACAGATTTTCTAAGTTTTTCTTAGACCCCTTCCTTTCACATGCTTTTTATTTTTATTAATGAGATTGTTTATGATAACAGTACTTAACAGTGTTTATGATAACATTTGATATACATCAGATGATGTATATCTGATATATATCTGTAGATATCAGATGTTATATATATAATACTTGATATATATAACATCTGATATCTACCCTTACACTTTATTTCTATTTTTTTCTGGCTCTCCATGTATAACTAGTATTAATATTTTTAACTTTTCTCTTTTTCTCGTGTATTTTCAGGTAATAGAAAATATTAATCTCTGCTAAAAACTAAAATATTTGTTCAGAATAATCCCTTAAAATTATATTTTGTACATGTTATTTTAAGTAAAGTTCGTAAATGTTTTCGAGATAAGAAAATTATAATATTTTCCATAGAGGAAATTTATTTCATTCTTCTCAAAGTTAAAAGTGAGGTGTATTATATATTTGAAAACCAGGAATTACCTGATTATATAACTTTAATTGTTATAATTTATTTGAAAATGATTTAAAATTAAAATTGAATGTAGTTCAATGTTTTATAAATTTTGTTCAGTACTATTTAAGTAGTTGACAAGTGAAAACATTTCATAGTTTTGCATATCAAACAATGGTTCATTGTTAAAGCTTAGCTGTTCAAGAAATATTTTGTTTTGAGACATCTTCAAATACGTCTTGATAAGTTTATTCTTTGGTGATAAAAATAATAATATTCTGTCATCCTACAGTCTTATATTGCTGAATACGATAAGACTGAAAAAAGGACTGAACAAAATTTATAAAACATTGAACTACATTCAATTTTAATTTTAAATCATTTTCAAATAAATTATATAAATTAAGATTATATAATCGGGTAATTCGTGATTTTCAAATATATATTACACCTCACTTTTAACTTTGAGAAGAATGAAATAAATTTCCTCTATGGAAAATATTATAATTTTCTTATCTTGAGAAAATTTACGAAATTTACTTAAAATAACAAGTACAAAATATAAACATACCTTTCGGTCATTGTCCAATGACGGTATATTAAAAAAATGTTGGAAATAAAAAAATCCCACATCCCACACAGTCGAGCATCAGAGTTGTAACAAATCTTGAACCATGTACGAACTGCAGACATTAACTGTGTAGGAAGATAATTGGCATAAATAGCGTGCGCCAAATGTTTCGCCAAAACAAAATCGCCAATTTTTATACGTCCTGCATAAAAGATTGACGACTGCCCAAAGAGCATTCCCGTCTATTTTTAGAAGTACCCCCACTCATTCTCAGTAAAACGGTCCTTGCACGTGCAAGGAGTGTCCACAAAGGAATTTTACGACCCCAAGCGAGGGGCAGAACACAGCTGGCCGAGGGGGGGGGGGGGGGGGTGGATGCGCTTTTAAAAAAAATTAAAACTAATTTATTAGTAAAATAATGAATATAAAAATATTATCATTATGCTAGATAACTACTTAGAGTTAAAAATGAATTTTACAAGAATAACTGGAAATAAACAAAACTACATTGGTTTTAAAAACGCTACTCCACGTAGCAACCAGTTGGGAAATACATTTTTCGTTTTTGTTTTAACACGTTTTAACCCATCAAATAGCGTCGGTTAGGGCGGTTTTTGTCAGGTTGCAGGAAAATACTATTTTATGCCCTGAGCCTATAAATCACGGCCCGGGATAATTTGCACTAAATTAATTTTGAACGTGTCCACCTCAACAACTGAAAAACAAAGCTTTTTGTCTCTAATTTTTGTGCTGGATTTTGTGATTGCTGACCAATAAAAATATTTCACAGGTAAGGAAACTTGATGATATTTTTTCATTAAAATATCAGAGCACCTCACTAGAATCAGCAGAAATCCATCACATATGCCTCATTATTTACAGTGGCTCCCAAAAGTGTTCGTACACTTACGATTTTTAATGAAATAGGGGTCTATCCATTAATTAAAATGAATATTTCAGAATGCGTATTTAACAATTAGATGTATAATCTATTCTTAACAAAACTACATGAAATATTTTTAAAACATAGTAAAACTTTATTTTTAAGAAACCAGTAATCAAAAAGTAACAAAAACTTTATCCCACAACAGTCATCGAACACTTGTAAAAAAATCTCTACTTATAAGAAAATATTTTAATTTTTCGTTAAATTAATATTTAGTAGGATATCCTTTAGCATCAACAACAGCTTTTAAACGTCTGGGAATAGATTGCACTAGTTCTTTTGTAATTTCTGCATCAATGTTCATCCATTCTTCCATCATAATTGTTTTTAGTTCGCTTTTTCTTTTAAAAATGTCGTGTTTTCGTACTCGAACCTCCAGTTCTCTCCAAAAATGTTCTATTGAGTTTAAATCTGGCGATTGAGGTGGTGTTTTCAAAACTTGTGGACAATTATAGAGACACCAGAGGCGAACGTTGAGAGCCGTGGGCTTAGGATCGTTATCTTGATTAAAAAAAAATTAAAAATTTCAAATACCCAAATTTTAGGCTGATAATTTTAAATTGTCTCTTAAAATATTTATATAAACAGAACGATTCATTATGCCATCAATAAATACCAAATTACTTAGTCCTGATGTTGACATGCACTCCCACACAAGGACACCTCCACCGCCATGCTTAACTGTTTCTACTAAGTTCTTAGGATTAAGTTCCTCATTTTTTCTTCTCCATACAATTATACGCCCATCGGAACCAAAAATGATAAACTTGCTTTCATCGGCAAATAAGACATTATTCCAATAGGTTTGGGGCTTATTAATCATTGATAGTGCGAAGGAAAGCCCGAGCTTTCTGTTTTTCTCACTCACAAAAAAAATTGTACGGGCAGAACGCCCATATAATCCAGCAGCTCTGAGAACTCTTCGAACAGTTTCAGGTGAAATTGAAGTAGAAAATGTTTCATTAAATTCTGCAGAAAGTTTTACAGCACTCAAACGTAGATTTTTCACAAATTTTCTAATTAAAAATCTCTGATCACGTTTTGTTAACTTTGCCGGACGACCTTTTCTTATCTTGATTTTGATCCGATTTTCTTCTTTAAAGCGTTTTATCACATACTGCACAGTATAATGGGATAAATTAAGTAATTTAGCAACATTCCGAACTGATTTACCACAACTATGATGAAAAATAATCAATTTTCGATCAATGCTGTTTGTTGTTTCTTTGCAAGCCATTTTTAAATAATAAATAGAATATTACGGAATAGGCAAGCAAAAATTAAAGCCAAATGATATTTTAAATGCCACCACAATTCAAAAATAAAAATAAAGCGCCAGGCGATAATTTTAGTTATGAATTTATCCGAAAATATTTCAGTGTACGATGACTTTTGTGAGATAGTTTTTGTTACTTTTTGATTATTGGTGTTTTAAAAATAAAGTTTTACTATGTTTCAAAATATTTCATATCGTTTTGTTCAGAATAGATTATAAATTTTATTATTAAATGCCCATTCTGTAATATTCATTTTAATTAATGGATAGATCCTTATTTCATTGAAAATCGTAAGTGTACGAGCACATTTTGGAGCCACTGTAGGTGTTCATATTCAAAATGAACTATTTCCCTTTTGGAACAAAAAATAAGACATGAAATAATATCACTCTTAAAATTTTGTAAATATTATTCTACTATTTTAGATTCCACCCCTGATCTAAGCAACCAAGACCGACTTACTGTTGTAGTAAGATTTGTTCTATTAAGTAATAAATCAAAGCAAATGGAAATTAGGGAGCATTTTTGGGGGATTTATTTCAATATCAGATTTCCTTGAAACAGATAAATCAAATAGGTCTACAAAATGTAAATATGTGGAAAGTATGTTACATGATCCATTTAAAAATGAAAAATATATTATAGCTGAAGATTTATGCGATGAAACTGACAACATTGCCCTCTATATTTCCCTTGAAATGAACGCGTTAAATGTGATTCAATACCTATTTACAAACAACCTCATCTATCTGTGTCCAAATTTAGTGATTACCATACGAATTTTATTAACATTGCCTGTGACTGTGGCTAGCGGGGAAAGAAGCTTTTCAAAACTTAAAATAATAAAAAATTATTTGAGGTCTACAATGGGACAAGAAAGGCTTTCAGACTTATCTATTATTAGCATCGAACAGGACATTTCGGAAGATATAGATGATCAGATATTATAACAGAATTTGCATTAAAAAAAGCAAGGAAAGCAAAGATTATCTTTTTGACTGACTTATTAAGTATATGTATTAATAGATATGTGTTGCATGTATTTAATATAACGTATTCATTTAGTTGTTATATCAATACATTAATAATTATTATGTTAGGTTATAAAATTAAAAAATTAACTGAATTTATAATATTTTCTGCAATTCGTTGTTTCATTTAAGGTAAAAATATTTCAGAGAAATTTCAATTAATCCATTCGGTATGAGGGGGTGGGGGAATTATTCTCGCACACGTATCGCAGCTACCCTAGAAACTGCCCTGTATTTACTAGCACATTAAAAGCTACTAAATTACTGTCAACATTTACATACATACAAACACACACTTTCTAATTTTATCTCTGATGAGATGGAGTTTGTTTTTATGAAGCATATTCGAAAAATATGAATACAGTTCATATCAATGAGTGTTAAAACTTATAAAGTATTTGTACCTACATTTACATATACGTTGGTCTGCTATATGAAATTTATTTTCAGTCATCAATTATTTTTATTTCATTTCCTAGATTCATTCTTTATTGTTCTATACATCACTAGCTATAAAGTATGCGAATAAATACTGTAAAAATGACGAATAAAATTCAATGTACCTCAATATTTTAATAACAATATTATGACTGTATAGAGGTTTAAAAATGTATATGTTTTTAGTGTTTAATCTGTTAAACATTTATTGAAATGCATTCGGACGCAATTTCATTTAAAAGAGAACTGTCACTCGAAGTATTTTACTTTATGCTATGAATATATCTATCTTCTGATAAATAAAAACGGTCATGTTATTCATTACAAAATCAATATACTTACCCCCCCCCCCCGCGAAAAAAAAAGTGCCGAAAATAAGCTAAAATGGTCATGTTTCTATAATAAAAAATGGCTCCAATTCCTGCGTCACGAAATATTTAAATCATGAAATAATTATCAACACCATCACCGAAAAATTTGAAGTCCAAATAAGTGTAACCCAGCGGTCTACCAAAAAACGAAATGTAGAGCCTAACGATTACCCCCTACCACCCGGCAACGGGTGGTAGGGTTGCCAAGTAAATCGCAGAGAACCTGAGTATGAAATGAAGCGCCAGATAGATACCCGCTTTGGCATCCAAGAGAGTCTGCCGAAAAGTCCGTCTTAATCAAAATGAAAAACAAATTTAGGCAGGTACTACTCTTTACTCTCTTGTGCATAAACTCTTGATCAAAAAAATTATCCATTTGTAAGTGGATGTTTATTTCATTTCTATATAAAAGCCAAAAATAAATTAATATAATCTAACAATAGTTGATGTCTGTCAAAACACGACGGCTAGATAGTAAATGAATGTACTAATACACAAATTATATTCAACACATCATTGTCAAATGTTGAAAATCATAATAATGCGCAGAAACAAATTGTGATTAAGCGGCTTCGCGCTTAGTGAGTATCTAAAGACAGATTTAAAAATGTCACTGAGCATGTGCAGAAAGCAATCTTTTTAAATTGTAAATTATCGCTAATTAAACAGCATGAAATAAACAGTTTCCATGAGGTTTACTGTTGTATTTCACAAATATAATTATCATAAAAATAAATAAGGCAGAGATAGGTCTAGAGAGACTTCTCGGAATAAACGTGTTTACCATTAAAACATGTCACTGAGCGTGCGCGGAAACAGTGAGTTTCTAAAGACAGATTTAAACATGCCACTGAGCATGCGTAAAAATCAATTGTAAATTATTGCTAATTAATGGAAATTGCTGTCACAAAAACCAAATTTAACAAATCTACAGATTACAATCTTTCGTTTAAGACCAAAATGAAGTAAATTGATGCAGTATTTTTCTCTCACGGACTGCCCAAAAAGTCGGCTTAGCAAATTAAATATATAGTTGATATATATTATGCATATATCACATAGTATAACCGAAATATTATATTATATCAGCCGTATACTTCTGATATAATTCAATCTTTTCATACAAGGAAAATTATGTGAATATTTCGTGCAAAAGAAGTTTCACAAAAGTGAAATAAATATTTATGAAAAGTCTGTTTAATCTAATCTTCGCCTTCCCTTTCAAATCCATAATTCTGATGCAGATTTCTGTTACTTGTGGTTACGAATCGGACTATCGATTCCGGGACGTTACAGGGAGAGCGGTTTCGCGTCGATTCCTATCCAACCATCACCGGCCCTCAAACGGGTACACACTACGGGAGTCCGCGTCGGACATTCGTAAATCACCCGGCAACGATACGGATCATTTTCCCCGAGCCTATCGTTCTACCGGCGCCTCCAGAACCGGCCCGTCAAGTTGCCGTCAGTCTTGTGTTTGTTGGGTATATATATATATATATATATATATATATATATATATATATATATATATATATATATATATATATATATATATATGTATATATATATTTATTTATTTATTTATTTATATATATACAGTGGTACCTTACTTAACGGACACTCCCGAATAGCGGACACCTCTAATTAACAGGGTTTTTACGAATACCAGTCCTTTTGTATAGGACAATCCATGTTATTCCCTCTGAATAGCGGACACTCGGAATAGCGGACAGGTATTTTTGAAAAACTTTCAATTATTTTGGCAAACATTTCAAAATTATTCTAACAAGCAAGCTAAAAATAAATGCTTATGCTTCTTTACAACGAACTTTTCTTGACTCCTCCCTTTCGTGCTTGACACAATAGAATTCAACCGTAAAATGAAAAAAAAAAAGGAGAAAAATCATTCTGTTCATGGACAATGCTACTTCCCATCCTGATGATTTAACGCTCAAAGATGTTAATTTAGTTTTCTTGCCTCCTAACACCACTTCGATGCTACTGCCACTTGATCAGGGAATTATCCGCAGCTTTAAAGTACAATACAGAAAGCTGTTTCTGAGACATGTGCTTTCACAGATTATCTCCTGCAAATCCAGCCAAGAGATGGCAAAATCGGTATCTGTTTTGGATGCAATTTCCTAGAATACGCCAGCCTTTAAAAGGGTGGAACCTGGGAGCGTTCTAAAAGGTTTTAAGAAGGTAGGATATTTGAGTACAAGGGAAAGTGGCAACTGACAGTACTACTGAAAAAGCGGAAAAGAACTTGCGGATCTAGTAGCCAATTTGGATTCAAATGTCAGCGTTTAGGAGTATATCAAGATCGACGACAATGTGTCCATTGAGGAAGAAATCCTGCATGTTTCTAATTTCATTCATCGGGACACCACTGAAATACTGGCACTTTCTGAGGATGATGACGAGGAATTTCCAATGGAAGACTGCAAAATCAAAGATTATTCGAACGCACTGAAATACAGCGAACAATTAAAACAGTTCTTTCTGAACAATGATGATTCGGAGGGACTAGTGAAGCTAAATCCTATGAAGTTCACCTTGAAAAACAGGTTTGCTGTATAAAAAAGAGAAATCAAACTTTGTTAACAGATTTTTTCAGTAGTTATTAAAATAATTTAGCTCCTATACATTTTATTTTGAGATTATTTATTGCAAGAAAAAAGGATTAGCACACAGTTAAAAGGTAAAGCAGTAAATAGTTATTCTTTTCTTAACCAATTAACTTTTCCTTTTTAATTAAAATTGTTGCCGTAATTTTCAATCAAATGTCAAGTAATGCAAAAACTTTTAACAGTAATGCAAAAACTTTTTTTTATAAAAATGTTGTCCTCTCCAATAGCAGACACCTCCTAATAACGGACAAAACTTTTGGTCCCGTGGCTGTCCGCTTTTCGGAGGTACCACTGTATATATATATATATATATATATAATTTATTCTACTCATTGTTATTTAATGTTAATGAGATACCTTAAAATATATAAATAATTTAGCAGTATTATGGTAATACTCTCTTCTGTATAAGCCCTCATGAGATTTTAAGCGTTAATTATATAACATGATGAAAACCATAACAGGTGCATAAAATCTACAAACAACGAGACATGAAAAATTTTTAAAATACGTGCACGTCGACTTGATTAACATTAACATAAGTGGAAGACAAAAATCATACCATATGTATAAAGGGAGCTTAATAAGACATCCTCGATGTCATTTGTTAACTAGAAATCATTCAAATTCGACTCCATAATACTTGACTATCATAATTAATTAATATATCGACTCAGAGATTAAATCTTCCGAACTCCGCATACTAAAGAAAATTATTGAGTTAAGCAATATGACTTGTAACTCTGCAGTAAAGCTTTGATAACAGTTTGCACATTTTTTTTTTTTAAAATTCCCGACGTGTCGCATGCGATAAAGCAAATGCATATGCATATATTCGACTTGCGGCACATTAACAAATTGAAAGACAAAAATCATAATGCATTTATAAAAGCAGCTTCACCAGACATCATCAATGCATCTTCGAGTGCGACGCCCGAGTGCTTGACTGCCATAATTAAGAAATAAACTCAGACATTAAATCTCCCAAGCAATGCGAACGTCGAGAACTGAAGAAAATCATTGCATTAGGCAGACATTTTGGATAGCTTGTGCAGTGAGGCTTTTAAAACGTTTTACGCATGTTTTATTCTCGACGTATGACTTGCATTAAAAAGTAAAATTTTCCAATTAAAGTGGAGTAGAACATACTTTACAAATGTCTGGTAGATCATTAAAATGTATTACCCTCAATGTCTCTTATTGTATTTAAAAAAAAAAAAAAAAATTATTTCGAACTCAACTAGAAGCATCGTTTATATTTTTATGCTTAGAGCGAATTTCTGGGAATTTTTCGCATTACTGAAGTAATAATTTTAAAGTTTTTAAGAAAAAAAATTCTTCTCCCGAATATCCACAGTAGGTATTCAACATCGCAACTGGTTTGGGACAAATGGTTTCATTTCTCCGGGCTGTGCAGTATTAGGTATGATGATTTCTACGGATTACTTGCAAAAGCATGACTGAAATGTCAGTTATAAATGGAGGCTAAAGATCAGATATGAAGAGGGATAACTGTTTGGAAGGGCAAATGAGTCAAATTTATGTCCTTAATCTGCAATAAACCCGAAAAACAATACTTATTCATTATACTTATTTTTTGCATTTGAAATTTGTCCACACTTAATGATTTACAGCAATGGATCTCATCTTGTTGGACGCTACCCCCTATATTTATATATACTAAAGTAATACTAAGGGATAATTGCTCTTAGAGAAAATAAACAAAAACTATATACATATATACACATTTATTTCTCAACCTGGGGGGTAGAAATAAACCTCCACCCCCCCTAACACCCCCCTGTATTTATATGTACTAATATAATTTTAAGTGAGTGAGGCTCTTACAAATATTCATATATATATATATATAATTCATGTCGTCAAAGACTTATATATACATTTATTATTTTTTGAGGGGGGGGGGTGTTCGGGATGACTGTTCAGGGGGTACGCGCATATTTTTAGTGGGGGTACAAAAGCCACCTCCTTGTAATAAAAAAAACCATTATAAAAACGAAAAACCTTTTTAATCTCACTAGTAAGTATTTTTTTATTGTAAGTCATAAAGTATAAAGTTATAAATAAATATAGGGATAATGACGAAATGTGGTTCATCATTATCTTCTGTAGATGAAAATTCCGAAATATGATCATCATGTAGCTCATGAAAATATTCCAATGCCTCATCCAACGTCAAAAATTGCTGTTTTCTTGACACAAACTAATCTGAAATGAAAACTATACCAATTTACTGTATAAAAAATTAGGTAGGTCATATCAAAATCTTTATTAATACACATTGGAATGATGTTGCGTTTTCGCAACATTTTTGAAAATATGAATTGAGAAACATAAAAACAAAAATTATGCCTTACCTCTTGAAGCCGTTTTGTTGTTTATTCTCTAGTAAACTCGGAAGAAGCATCAAAATGGAAATTTAACATGTGCTGCCATCTACAAATGTTATTTGAAAGTAGTCATTTTTTCCCTTTCAAAACACCAGGAAAAAAAAAAACAATTTTATGTAAGTGTTAAAAGTGTCGAAGTCCCTTATTTGGCGTGTCGTGTGAAATCTTAGTAAAAACATTCAAGATAACTTAACAGTTTTAATAACTTCAAAACTTTTAAAACTTAAACAAATTTTAACGTTGAAAAAACATCATTTGCTGTATTCCCGGGCTGAGTTACAGCATACAGCTTCGGTGAGCTGGACTCACAGCGTCCTGCAAAGGAACCGAGCTAGAAAAGTAAAATGGAGTGCAGTGCTTCTTCACGAAACTCCCGGCGGTTTTATAGCTACCCCCGGTATGTCTCAATGATGTCTTATTCCCTATAAGGTTTCTACTTCTGTCGGTTGAAGTCGGCTTCTGTCAGTTGAACCGCAATGACGTCATCGTTCGCTCTCAACCGCCACAAAAGCGTGCAAATGTGGAAACAAAAAATTTGTTATGAACAACTGAAATATAGGGAATGAAATAAAAATGTTACTTCAGACGTACAAAACTTAGAAAATACCTTTAAAAAATGCAGAATTTACAGTTGCGTTTTCGCAACTCCAGTCTTAAATGGGTTTTAAGAAACCCATAATAAGGGTAAAACGTAAGTCCCAGACTACGTAGTACGCTGGAGACACACACACACACATATATATATATATATATATATATGTATATATATATATATATATATATATATATATATATATATATATATATATATATATATATATATATATATATATATATATATATATATATATTTAATTAGCACTGTTCAGGAAGGTAAACTCTGTGTTTTTTCTTCTTTGTTTAACACTCTTTTTATGATCACCGTGGCGGACATTTTCGTGCATGGCAGTTGAGCATGGCCTTAGTTGATGTAGACTTCTGCCAGCAAAGATTGTATTGAATGTAATGTCTAATATCTAAGGCTTAAATATAAAGTTCCAGGAAATATCATCCCGAAATATTAGTTTGAATAGAGATGAACACACTCGTGATAGTGCAAAACGTATGATAAAGTGTAGTTTTAGGTACGTTGTCAATTAAGAGAAATTTCCTTGACTATGAAAAGCACATGAATCCGTGCATTAAACGTTTTCACTTTGCGAAAAATTTCGTCGACTTCCAATGAGCTGATCACTATTTACTAAAGTACTTAAAGACATATAAATGAGACACGTAAGTCAATAACTCGTAAGTGCTAAACTGATGTTTCATACCATTTATTTCTTCTAAAAGATATTCGCTCCTTCGTGTGGAAAGTAATATTAAGAACGGGATATAGGACCTTAATAATGGAGGCTATCATACTAGAATAAAATTAATGAGGTAGTGTTAGTACCACGTTTATTATAAGAATGCAAGAGTTATTTCGACAAAAGGGTTTAGATTGCAAATTTCACCTAAAGGCAATTATGTTCATGTCTTGGTAATTGTAAGGGGAGGAATATTCTTCACTCTTTCTCTCCAAAAAAAGAGGTAAGGGGAGCCGTACAACGTAATGAATGATATTTATAAATCATATTTAAAATGATTAATTTTAACTTTTGATGTGTATCTGTGTGCTGGTGTTTATGTAATATCAACTGTATAATTAATATATCGCTCGGAATGTCTATGAATAAATATTATCTTAATACGGTGGATGCAGTTTGAGTTAGAAACAGAAGAAAAAAAATTCAAAGGCATCTCATTCAAAAACTATAATAAAATAGTACAGCAAATAAGTAAATATATTTGCAATTTGTATATATGCAATAAAGGGGTTCATTTTTTTTTTCCGTTTGGCAATGCATTTCAATATTTTTCTAAATAATTGATTCTAATACTTAATTAAATTTACGAATATTTTTCATAAAAGGAATTAAGGGTATCACAGATTTGTCTTAAAAATAGAGAACATAATTTCACTGTTTTCTTTTCCTAAAATCTTTGCTTAAATGCAAAATGTTACATCGCAGTTATATCGTTTAAAAGTATTTCTGCTGTTTCTAATAACACTGCAAATTAAATTACCTTACTAAATAAGTATCATGACGTTCTTAATGTTAAAGTACGCGAAAGGATTATGTAATGTATAAGTGCATTTATAGGTAAAAAAATAAGGAAAATATCAAGAAATAAATATTTTGTATTAGACATGTTTATCTTTATGTTAGTGAAATTTGCATAATTAAAGCATAATTGAAAACATAAATTTATTTAAATAGAGTTTATTAAACGCATGTAATGAAATGCTAGAATTATTCTCCGTTTAAGATGCTTTAAATAAAAAAAAGAATATATACACGTAATACTTATGATAATTTGAAAAAATATTATGATACAATACGTTATGATAATTTGAATAACAAATAGGTTAAATACAATTATAATTCCACTAAGATACCTACATTCGTTCCCATAATTCTAACAGGACTTGGAAATATATTAGATATTCATGTGTTACATCCAACCAACCTTCGTACTCGTTCATGTGAGATTTTCAGTTCAAAACATTCTTTAAATTTAAGGAATTGGCTAGGATTTTTCAAATGGAATTTGCATAAGGGAATGGAAGGTTCTAAGGAGTTATATAACCCTATGGTGCAAAACCGGGACCAAGTAAATACCGCTTTTGAAAAATTAAGAGTGAAACAGACATCTGGTTAATTAAATGTAGGTTTGGTAAATGAATAGGAAAATTAATACATTTTTTCAGACATTCAGTAAGCAAAATAAAATTAAAAAAAATTAATATTACCTTCAAGTTTGTTATCTCAAAGTCCTTACAATCCACGAATAATTCTCATAAATTTCAATAATATCGATTTGAAAGATATTAAATCTGCAAAAGGGCAATTTATCTCAGTAAGTATTTAAAAAAATAGTGTGACACAACATAGCCGTTTCAAATAAAAGAGAGTCACTAGAAATGATGAGAAAAAATTCGTGAAAAAAATGATTAATTTGGACTGTTGTTAATGAAAATCCGTTTAGCATATTTGATGACCAATGTGTCAGTGAAATCACCTTAAGTGGGAATGTTTCTCTTTTATCATATACTAGCTGAATTCCCGTGCTTCGCTACGGAATACATTTTAGGATAATTTCAATGGAAAAATAATGGAATTGCTTTTTGGAGGATTTCCTTGTAATTTTTTTTTTGTTTCTTCTTTAGGTGGAACTAATATTACCACGTTCGTCCGCGAACTTACGCATGAGCAAACTACGTAAAACTGACCGTCGGGAAAAGAATTTTCTCTTACATTTTCGCCAGTGTATTTTGAAGTTTGGCCTTGAGATTGATTTATTGTCATGGCGAAGTACACTTTGAGGGGAAATTGCAGTTTTATATATAGGTTTAATATAATATCCATAAAATATAGTAATTTGAATTAAATTCTTAAAAACTTCCATCTCAATTAGTCTAGTGGTTAAATTTTATCTTTTACTGTATTTTAATTTTTTTTGTCAATTTATTTCGTTGTTATACACGTGACGCAAAATTATTTTGAAGTATCCCAAAAAGAAAAGAAATCTCGTGATCAGCATTTAATAAATTAAATTCTAAAAACTGATGTTTAAAAATTCACCAAAACTCAGAAAATGGAGGTAAAGATTCGAAAAAGATTTCATTTTAAAGAATCTTTTTTATGATATTTCTTGTGATATAAATTTTAAACCCTGAGATTATTTTTTTAAATGCAAACTTTAAAAAAAAGTTACAAAAACAGTTTAAAAATATAATTAAAAAATCTAAGAAGAATTTTTCAAAATATTTCTTAGTGCACCCATACACTATAATAATAATAACCATGCAAAATTTCAGCCCATTTGGTCCAGCTGTTTGGTCTGTGCGTTATCTATCAGTCAGTCAGTCAGTCACAGAACTGTTTTATATAAGATTGGCATATGAAGATATAGGTTCTTTATAAAAAATTTAATGTCCAAAAAATCAGCATTAAAATAACTATTTTCCATATTTGTGTTGTACAATGTTAGGCATTCTGGATGTATTTCACCAATTTTAAATTCGTTCTAAATATTGAAAATAACGAGGTATTCAATATAACGAAAAATTGTCAACCTGCAAAAAGGAATATGTAATATTTATGTTCACAAATAACTAAAAATAAATTGTCTACTGTAATAGCGTATCAAGTACCCATATTTATATTGCTGATCTACAAATAAATTTTCTTTCCTACTTTAACATAATTATTAAACAGACAGAAAATTCATAAATCATAAAGCAAAGTATGTCAGGAGCCTGCCATAACATCGGTGATGTTTTCCCAGAGATTTAGTAGGGCAATTTTCTGATCGACTATGGATATATTAGCTAATAAACTTTCAAAATCGTACGTGTGTATTATCCGTGTATCCAAAATATTGTTACTAAATTTTTTTATAAGTTCTATACTATTATTTATGTTCCAGAACGAGCTTTTTTATATTCATATTTTCGTATATTTAAGATTCTTTTTAAGAATTTTTCTAGCCTTAGATTAAAATTTTTGACTATGCTTCTGACTTTGCTTCTAATAAATCTAAATTTTACAGGGTTCTTATGAAATTATGGTGCACAGAATATAAATAGTAGACTTTTCGAAGAAACGGAAATAGCACTCTTCTTTGGAAAGACATTAAATTTTTTAAACATAATACTAATATTCTGTCCATATAAATGATAGATATATTTAGTTATATTGATATTATTTAGTTCTATTTTAACTGTTTCTATGGAAATATATTTTTTTTAAATAATTGCAAAATTGTAACTTGCTTTGTCTTTTGGGTAAAACACGAACCTCTTTTTTAATTTCTTAATACCCTATTCAATTGCCTTATAACAAAAGTGGTAAGTATGCTCTTTATAATTTATACAGTCGACCCTCTTATAACGAACCCGGTATATAATGAAATCACGGATATAACGATCGAAAATTTTGGTCTCGCCATTTTACAGTAGTTCGTAATTTAATTAGTATTGTGTTAGTTTAAAGTAATCTATTTTAGTCGATTTAATTCCTTAATGATAATTTTTAATAAATTTTATATATTTTTTAATACATCATTTTTTAATACACATTGCAACTAATGAGTTATACATTTTGTGAGATATAGCATTGTTCTTAACGGTTCGGATATAGCGAACCACTGGATAAAGGGAACGAAACATATGGTCCCTCTAAGGTCGTTATAAAGGGGTTTGACTGTATTACGAACAAGAAAAACTTCAAAATAAATTTAAATTTTAGACTTCTATTCATTGAATAATACGGTAGGTGTAACATATTTGTAACCTAATTCCAAACTGAAAGCGTTCTGATCCTTTTTTTAAAAACATCATATACTGATTAAAATTCGATTTTCGTAATTATACTAAACGTAGAACTAAATAGTAGGTACGACATATTGCAGTGATCCTTGATTATATTGAGGACTCCATTAATAACATGTGTTATGTCTGTATCTCGGTTTATTGGTAAGCGTTCTGTGCTTTCACGCAGTGGGCTTTGGTTCAATACCCGAATAAGGATTGTTCGCTTCAGTGTTGTCCCCCTAATAGGGAGCAATGCTAGCTCACTTAAATGATGCTTCCATAATAAAGTAACCAGCAAAACTTCGCGAGTCTTCATATGCCAATGTCAGAGACTAGTGCCTGCTAAATCGGAAAAAAAGCATGTTACCTAAATATTTAGAATTCACATAGTTCGCACAGACAATGTCGTTGTCTCCCACTCTAACCATAGTTGAAAAGACATTTAAGGGGACTCACTACCCTTAAATCTATAAAACATTCGATTTTTTGGAAACAAAGTATATGTTAAAGCCTGATCATTTCTGAACAAAATAAAGCAAACTGCATGAAAATATTTCGCTTAGACCCGGAGATATTGATATTCTAGATATTTAACTACTGATCAAGTTTATGGTAAGAAAAATTTTAGACTAATTTTTCTCAAAATGTAATTTTGCATCATTCCGCAACTGATATCTCAAAAACTATGGAACAGAATTCCATGCAATTTATATCACTGCATAATCATGTTATTTTATTGCGTCTGAACTAGAATTATTGCAATCACTGCACATTTTGTTATTTTTTCAGGGGTAAATTAATGCAAATATTTTAGGTAATTTTAAGTATATTTTGAGCAGTTTTAAAAAGTTGAAAAAATATTTTTAATGTTGAATGTTTTATGTTCAATTGTATTTTGAATTATTTATTTTAAATATAAAACAGGAATTTTACATTTAAGCGTAAAATTAATTTCATAGTTCTGCGCGCAAGCCAATATACAATAAAAATATTTAAAAAACAAGGTATATCTAAAGCATTTAAAAAAAAAATTATTTAAAATTATTTTGAGAGTTGAAAATTTGTTTATTAAAAAAATATATCAATTTATCATATACATAAAATTTGGAAAAATTGGGAGTAAATTGAAATAGTTACAAAGAGCAAAATGGCATATGAAAATATGCCTTATTTCCTTGACTTAAGGGGTCGTGAGTCCCCTTAACCCATTAACGCCCAGTGTCCTCATTTGATGATGCTACAAAAAATTGCTATTCCGTGCATTAAATTAAAAAATATTCTTTTATTTTCAAATTGGTCTGATAGATGACAGCACTATGCTATGTGAGATATGCAATTTCTTTGGAACAAAGTAAAAATGGGCGGGAATGATGCAGTATAATTTCCAGGTTTTTTGGTAATCACTTTGTGTATTTTTTATACTACTGTATGGCACTGGATTTATGAGGTAAATTCTTTCAATTTGGTATAAATATAATCTAGATAGTCCATGCTATGTCATTAGCATGATTTTTAATATTTATTGTTGTTAATATATCAGTAATAAATAGGAAAACTTATCCATCATCTTTTGAGGACGCTGGGCGTTTGCGTATAGTTCTTATTCAATATTCAGATTTGTTTCTTAAGTGTTTCTTACATTTTTTTGGAGATAAACTATAAATAAACTCTGAAAAATGAGTAGAAATAAAACATTTAAAAGCTTAGAAGAGGCAACTGCTTATCTATTTATGTAGAAATAGAAGCAGATATTATATCAATGCCTCCGGTTGTAGATGATGTAGCGTGTTTGTGTTTTGTGGCGAAAGGAATAATTCTCTTCTTATGAAAATAAATTATATTTAACATCCATTCACCAGAAATCTTGTTGATACACAACGAGTTCAAAAAAAATTTATACAATCTATAAAAAATCCTCTTATATTATTTTTGGAGTTCAGTTGAATCAGCGCGTGGGGAAAAAACACTAATAAGTGTTGCAGCTGTTACGTCACTATCTTCTACTTCATGCAGGCCACTATTGAAGTCATTACAGTCTTAAATTCCTCCCCTTTCGGAAAAACTTTTCACTACGTCACCAGTGAAAAGTTTTGGTGTAAGGCTAAGCAGTGCGGCTTAAACTATCGGCGTTTTGGTGAAATTTTCCTTTCCGGTGCAGCACCTTATAGTTGAAAGTTTGCAAAATAAGGGCCCATCTTAAAAGTCTTGGATTTGTGCCGGTGTTCTTTTCTAGCCAGACCAGTGGATTATGATCAGTTTGTATAATGAAGCTCTGTTGTCCATCTAAGTAACATCTCAACTTTTGTATTGCATAAACGATAGCTGCGCATTCTTTTTCTGTAGTACTATATTTCTGTTCTCCAGGGGAAAACTTTTTACTCAAGTACATGATAGGGTGTTCTTCACCTCTTTGGTTTATTTGAGACAACACCGCACCAAGTCCAAGGTTTGAAGCATCACATTGAATGACAAATGGAATGGTGAAATCGGGACTAAATAATACTGGTTTTTCTGAAAGTCTTTTCTTTAATTCTTTGAAAGCATCTTCACAAGAACTGTTCCAATCCACTGACGTTTTGACTTTCTTCCCTTTTAGTAGATCTGTTAATGGAGCCGCTACTACAGAAAAATCAGGAATATATCTGCGATAATAACCAGCAAGACCTAAAAATGATCTAATTTGGGTCTTGTTCAGTGGTCTGGGAAAATCTTTGATGGCTTGTATTTTAAGTTCTCCAGGTTTCCGTTCCCCTTGTCCAACTATGTGGCCTAAGTACTTGACATGTTCCTGAGCGAACTGACACTTGGAAGGCTTTATGTGGAGATGAGCTGTTTTCATCTTCATGAAGATTAGTTCTACGTGTTTCACATGCTCTTCCCAGGTATTAGAAAAAATTGCAACATCGTCCAAGTAGGGTACAGCAAATTCTTCACAGTCTTGCAAAAACCCAGCCATCATTCTACTAAAATAATATGGAGCATTCTTGAGTCCAAACGGCAACCTTAATGGCCTATAGGTGCCGAAGCTTGTCACAAAGGCAGCATAACGCTGGGCCCGTTCACTCAAAGGTATTTTCCAGTAACCTCGGGTTAAATCTAGAACAGTAATATATTTCGCTGATGACACTTTCTCTATAAGTTCCTCTATATTTGGCATAGGAAAATACTGTGTTCTCGTTACTTTGTTTAAGCGACGATAGTCTATGCATGGTCTTCCTTCTTTTCCCGGTACTTCCACCAGTATTAGTGGAGAGGTAAAGTCAGAGTCTTCTGATTCAATTATCTTTAGATCCAACATTTTCTTCACCTCCCTCTTTAGAATTTCTGTTTGTCGTGGGGACATCCTATAAGGTTTTGCAAATATTGGTTTTTCTGTCTCTAATTCAATATCGTGTTCAACCAAGTCAGTACATCCCGGCTGATTCGAAAAGATATTGGAGTAGGCAGTAAACAAATTTTCCATTTGAGTTTGTTGAGTTTCAGATAATCGCGCATTCAATCTGAGTTCTCTAAAAATTTCAGGCAGTTCAGAAATGTTTGGATTTTCTTCATGTCAAGGAATAGGAATGTCTTCGTCTTCTTCAGTTTCTTCCAAGCACAACAGATTTACATTTTCTGCCCTTTGGAAGTATGGTTTAAGCATATTGATGTGGTACACATGAGTTTTTTCTTTTTCAGGAAACTTGATCACATAGTTGGTTTCTGACAGTTGCTGTACTACTTCACCAGGTCCTACCCACTGTACTGATAACTTATTAGGTCTTGATGGTGCCACAACCAACACTAAATCTCCTATAGCAAACTGTCTTTTAACGGTCCTCTTATCGTACCATAGTTTCTGTTTTTCGTTGGCAACTTCCATGTTTTGCACTGCTATTTCTTGACATCTCTTCATGCGATTCATCAGTTCGAAAACATAGTCTACAACACTATCTTCTTCAAGATCTTCTTCTGTTAATTTGTCATACAGTAACATAACAGGAGTCTTTAAATTTTTTCCATGGACAAGTTCTGCTGGGGAATAACCTGTACTGTCGTGAGCCAGAGTTCTTAATGCAAAAAGGGCTTGAGGTAAAATTTTCTCCCAGTCCGGACCAGATTCAAGACATAGGACACGAAGAATCATCTTTAGCGTTCTGTGCATTCTCTCAACTGGATTACTTTGTGGGTGATGTACGGAGCTTCGCACGACTTTGATTCCAAACCTTTCCAGAAATTCTGTGGTTAAAGCACTCATGAATGACGTGCCCTGGTCGGTTTGCAATTCTTTTGGAAACCCCATGCGGCTAAAAACTTGAAGCAGGGCGTCCACTACAGTAGTTGATCGCAGATTTTCAACAGGAATGGCATCTGGATACTTGGAAGACATGCAGATCACAGTGATGAGGTATTTGTTTCCAGAAGGCGTCATCGGTAAAGGACCACAAGCATCAATGTTTAGCTTGGAAAATACTTCTGAAATAACCGGAACTATCTTTAGAGGGGCTTTCTTTTTATCCTGTGGCTTTCCTGCTCTCTGACATACGTCACAGGTCTTCACAAAATTTTCCACCTCTTTATAACATTTCGGCTAATAGAATGTTTTGAAACAAACATCTTTAGTCTTGGTTGCACCCAAATGAGCCGCAGTTTCTTCATGGCAAATTTTCATCATTTGTGTTCGATATCTCTCTGGAACTACAAGCAATAATCGTTCTGTCCCATCTTTGTCTTCATTACGGAAGAATAGTTCTTGACCTCGCACCACATACCTGGAGTTCCCAGAACTTAAGTTGCTTTCAGCCTCCTTAAACAGAGGTTTCAATTGAGCGCTTTTTCGTTGTTCTTCTAAAAAATCTTCTGGGGATAGTTTTATAAGGTCTAATTCCGGAATCTTAAAATCTGCTATAGGTAAGACATTTTCTTCCACAGGGACTTCATTATCTGGGCTACATTCCGAAATATTTTCATCCACTCCTAGACTCTGGACATCTTCAGATATTTTCTTTTGAGCACGGGTCTGAACAGCATTCACCATATGAATCTTGACATCTTCGACTTGCTTTGCTTCTTCAAACAATGCAGCGGTCTTGTTCCGCAAAAGATACCTCCCTTGATCCAAAGAGTCTCTTAAAACAGCAGCTTTGGTCACTATGTGCCCAAATTCACATTCAAGTTCTACTTTAGCTAAAGGGTAACAAGTGGGGTTTTCTTCCAGCGGAGATTTAATCCACACTGTTTCACTTGTATACATCGACGGACTGACATACTTCTTACAAATCAAGTCTAAACTCACACCCGTGTCTCGTAGTATCGGCATCTCGATCCCATTTACTTTTCCCATACTTATGTAGGGGGCAAGTGCATCATGGTATCCATACCTTGCAGTCATGTTGGAAGCAACAGTTTCAACTTTCTTTTTAAGCTTATCGCATTGTGGTCTTAAATGCGAAAGAGATCCGCACTCATAGCAACGAGGCTGTTTCCTTCTTTCGAATTCAGCTTCCTCATTTCTCTCCTTGTGAAATTCTCGCCATGGAAAAGGCTTATCATTATAATTGTTTGTCTGGTTTTTAGGTTTATATCCAGTGTTGTTACCTCCTGGTACTTTACTTGTGTTCTTCCGAGGGAATTCCTTTTTCCGGAAACTTTGTCTAATATCATCATATTCGTCTAATTTTTCCGCCAATTCGTAAGGCTTTTTCCAATTTATCCAATCATCGAGAAAGTGATCTTTTATATCAGCAGGAACTCTAAATTTGAGTTGTTCGGTTACGATTAAATCTTTCAACTCTTCAAACGTAGATACTTCTAAATCATTGACCCATTCTGTAAAATAGCTGTTCAATTTATAAGCATAATTTCTCCAAGATTTTTCTGCGTTCTTCTGATGTCTGTAAAACAACTGCTTTAATTTTACAGGATTTAATTTGTATCTCTTCAAGATAAGACTTTTTACAGAATCGTAATTGTTTGCGGTTTCCGGTGGTTCTCTCGCCAACATATTGGAAACCTCCACTGGCAGCACTCCCAATAAATAGGCGGCCCAATCTCTTCTTGGAAGTTTAGCCATTTCTGCTTTTCGTTCAAAGTTTATTAAATAGAGAGTCATTTCATCACGTTCTTCATCAAATTTTGGAGTTATATTCATTAATTGTATTTTATGCTCTTCCATACCGGTTGTTTGACGGGTTGGAGGATTTGACACACTTTGAGTCTGAAGTTCCAAACGTTTCATTTCTAGATCATACTGCATTTTCTCCCGAGCTAACTGATCTTGGCGAGCTTGTTTTTGGCGAGCTAACTCATCTTGGCGAGCTTGATCTTGGCGAGCTAACTCATCTTGGCGAGCTTGATCTTGGCGAGCTTCTTCGGTTTTCCTGTCTTCAATTACTCTTTCTAGAATAATCTTAACATCAGTTTCAACATAATTGCTACTGTTTAAAATCTTTGCTTTTATTTCGGGAATCTTATTCGAAGATGATATCTCTTCTCCCAATTCTTCGCAAACAAGTAATAAGTCCGCTTTCCTACCTTTGGCTAAGAAAGACATGTTAGCAACCACACGCAAATTACAACCTTCTTAAAAATTTCAAAATAAATTCTTTTAACTTGAACTTGCACCAAATTACCACAATTATAATAGGTAAAGTTTTCAACCAAAAATCTACCGTTCAAAATGAAGTCTGTTCTAACTCCACAAACTTTTCACAATCTAAAAATACACAATATTGTTTTGCAAATACTGCACAATTTAAATTATTTTTAATAAAAATCGTTTGCTGAAATAAATCTCAAACTTTCTTGTTTCAATTCGGCTTTTTATATCACTGAAACGCACGTTCAAAACAAAATATGACTTTAATATTTCTTTTATAATCACGTGCACTTCTTTCAAAAACAAATTCTAAGTTTATTTTCAATAATATTTCGGGTATTTTCTCTCCCAAACTTCTTCTGAATTTATGTCAAATTCTATTTCATATTTATTTAAACAAGAACATATATACAGTTCCTAATAATGAACTTTCAGTCGTTCTTGAAAAAAATATCGCCAAATCGCTGGCCAAACAGTTGATATAAAGTCTTCACTGAACTACTATTCCAAAACAAAAATACAATTGCTGAAATAAATAATTTCAAATTCAGACTTTACGTTAGTGAAAATACATTCAAAACGTCATACATCAACTTTATCTAGAATTCTTCTCGGAAACTTTTTTCATGAGACTTTTCAAACGCCAAACTATCAAATTCCATTAAAGAATTATTACCCTAACACTAATACAAATGTAGAGTCAATAATTTCAAGACAGATAGTTTATATAAATCATAAACGAAATCAAAGTTTCTCAAATTCGATATTCTTCTTTAATCGCCAAACTATTTATTAGAATTCAAATCAAATTCTACTTAGCTTGCAATCGGCACTTGATAATTCCATCCCGACGCTTGCCACCAATAATACAAGTCTGTAGCATGTTTGTGTTTTGTGGCGAAAGGAATAATTCTCTTCTTATGAAAATAAATTATATTTAACATCCATTCACCAGAAATCTTGTTGAAACACAACGAGTTAAAAAAAAAATTATACAATCTATAAAAAATCCTCTTATATTATTTTTGGAGTTGAGTTGAATCAGCGCGTGGGGAAAAAAACACTAATAAGTGTTGCAGCTGTTACGTCACTATCTTCTACTTCATGCAGGCCACTATTGAAGTCATTACAATGATCTAACAATTGAAGAGCAATTCGATGATGATGATTTGGGTACTCCAGTTGTATCAGATATTGTAGGAACATTAGAAATTATAATGCCAGATGATAATGATAAGTCTATTATTTCGGATTAAAAAAAAGGAAAACAATTCCCGTAAACGTAAAAGAGAAATATCAGTTGTATGTAACAGTGAAACCCCGGCATACACTTTTGGGACTTATAACGGTCTTATAGCGGGACTTATAGCGGAAACTAATAATATAAGTCCAGTTGAGCTGTTTGAAGAATTTTTTACTGAAAGTGTTTATGATATGATCGTAGAGTAAACTAATCGATATGCTCACGTAATGAAAAATAAATTGAATTTTGATGTTACTAAAGATGAAATAAAAACATTTATAAGATTTCTGATATTTTCGGGCTATTATACTTTAAACAGTAAACGGGACTACTGGGCAGAAGCAGATGATTTAGGAGTAACAATAGTGCAGAATGCTATGACTAGAAATTTCTACTTAGAGCTCAAGAGATTATTACATTTCCAAGGTAATAAATTACATCAGTATAACAAACATTATAAATCATTTAAAATACTCCCTTGTTAGAAATGCTTTCCAAGAATTTTTAGAAATGGAGCATTTTCCATGAAAATTTGTCCTTTGATGAAATGATTGTCCGGTGTTATGGTCATCATACACTGAAACAGTTTATAAAATCTAAACTATTAGATTTGGGTATAAACTCAAGGGCTCTGTGTGGCAACGATAGTTACTGTTACAACTTTACACTGTATTGTGGGAAATAATCAAATACTTATGAATCTGAGAAACTTCCTTTAGGTACAAAAATGGTGTTAAATTTACTATCTATTGTTGAAGATCCAAAGAGCCATCGTTTTTATTTCGACAACTTCTTTTCCAGTCATGTGTTACTTAAAAAACTGAGAGAAATGCAGTTCAGAGCTAGTGGAAGAATACGAGAAAATCGTACTGAAAAATGTCCAATAACGGATGATAAGAAAATGAGTACAAAAAGAAAGAGGGTTTTACGATAGTAAATGTGACAAAACAAATAAAATTATTGTTGTTAAATGGAAGGACAATAAGTGTGTTTCTTGGGCCTCTAATTTTGATACCATATTGCCTCTTTTTTCAGTACAAAGATGGAGTTTAGAAAAAAATGAAAATGTAAAAGTGAATGAGCCTCATGCTATAAGTTCCTATACCTCATTTATGGGGGGGGGGTCTACCTTCACGATTGTATTCTTGGGAAACATTCTATAGCCATACGACGAAACAAATAGTACTTTTGCCTTATTACTAGGATGATATATAGGATGATATTACTAGGATGACTGGGCAAGGTCGACTCAGCCTTTCATCCCTTCAGTGGGTCGATAAAATGAGGACCAAGCATGTTTGAGAACAAAACTCTGAGAGTCCCACGTCAGGTTGACCACCTGACTGTGGCATATGCTGTATGGCACCCCAAGCCCACGGTTACGAAAGCGGAGACGGGTACCGCCGGCCCTGGTCCACATCGGACTGTTGCGCCGTGAGTTTAAATGGCTATGTCGTTTATAAAAAGATTCATGGTTCTAAGTTCTTTTCAATCAAATACTTTAGAAGGTATATTGCAGTAACCTATTTAAAAAAGGGAACCGATTCAAAAGCTATCCTACGAAGACCAGTACAAAGGCAGATAACATACAGATCCAACGTGCTTCCTGACATAAAATTCGACAAAATACAGCATGTTATTGGTAAAAGGGAGAAACAAAGGCGTTGCCAATATGATAACTGTTCTTCAAAGCCAAGAAAATTTTGCATGAAATGCAATGCAACATTATGCATACAATGTTTTCCTCTTTTTCACCCAAAAAATCAACCTTAAAAATGTAAAAAATAAGTTTTCTAACATCTATAAAATTAATTTTGATTTTTTTACATTAATTTGCCTATTAGTTTGCTTATATATTAAAACTAAATAATTTTATGTAAAAAACTTTCATTTTTAAAAATTTTGCATTTTTTGCATACAAACGCCCAGCGTCATCAAATGAGGACGGCTTAAAAATATGGTTGCAGTTAAAATTTTTCCAAAATGCTTTTGAAATACTTTTAATTTGTGTATTTCTACCCATATCTATCAATTTCAAGGGAAAATTTCAAAATTTGTTAATTTGGGCGTTAATGGGTTAAGGGGTTGGTGGACTTTCCAATTACCAAAAGTCGGACAAATATTGGAATTTTTCGGTGTATTAATATTGTTAAAATATGTAAATGTTGGAATAAAATGCATTTAAAACATGTAGGGAAATGTAAAACGAAAACTTGGTGACTTTAGAAAAATAAGTATTAAAGGTACGTAAAAAAACAAGTTTTAAATGGCTTTTCCTCAAAATGAGTCATTTCCGGATTTGGAAGTCTTTGAAATGCTCCTTGAGGGATAATATTTTACGAAATTTTATAAAATTTATAATCGAGACTCCTGTAATACATCTAAACAAAGATAAGTATCCATTTTAGATTTCGACATCATTCAGATTCTCAAAGTTTAACTTATGTGTAGAAAAGTACAAAAGTTTCACGGATATTCAGAGTGCAAGCTTAAAAATATTTCTTAAAAATTAACTACTCAACGAAAGCCCAAAGTAATATATAACTCTATTCAACATGTATTTATAAGCAACGTAAGTGCAAAATTAAGGGGAAGAAGTCAAAAATTGGATCGCAAGGAACATTAAAAAAATTTCAAATTTTTAATATAATTTTTAAAAAAAATATTTATAAAATTTTATAAGGCGTTTAATATAGTTATACTTTAATGAATATATACGCAAAATTTCTTATCTCTGAGGCAAAAATTTAAAAAATTGCTTTGCTATGTAAACTACCCCCTTAGTCAATGGTTTCAAGTATCTGAATTTAGTAATTAGTGTAAAGTTCTTCACCGGAAACACACTGATTGCCTTTCAACTGAATATATTTTTAATGATTTATAATAAAGAAAAAACAACACTAAGTAAATAATGATTATAGACCTTTCTCTGTTAGTAGGGTCCGTCATAATAGGCTAGATTTAAGAGAAAATCATTATCGATAGACATGAAAGTCAATCACGAGTTTTGGGGGATAATTTTAAATGGTAGGGAGTCCAAGCTTCCTGTAGATTTCGACACTTCTGAAATAACATGATGCATTAATGATTTGCGGAATTATGTTATTTTGTGCAGTAGCAAGAATTTGAATATTCGTGTCAGCTGCATATGACTACGTTGGTTCTTCATAAGCTAAAATAGGTCTAAAATATGATTTACCCATGAGCAGTTTGCTCCTAAGATAAAATTTGCCCTTCAAATTCAAAATACCTATTAGATTTTAAACAATAATTAATTTTTTAAGTATTATCACCGTATTATATTTTGATAAAATATGGGAATTTTATGAAATAACATGTAGTGTCAGCATGGTAATAATTGGCTAGATTTTTGGGTAAATCGTTATCGATAGACTTATGAAAATGAATCACGAGTTTTTGAAGATAATTTCAAATAGAAGAGAATGCAAACTCCTTGTAGATTTTAACGCTTCTGAAATGCCATGATGCATTGCCAACTTGCCGAATCGTGATATTTTGCGCAGTACGAATAATTTAAATATTTGTATCAGCTCTATATGACCGTGTTGGTTTTTCATAAGTTAAAATAGGTCTAAGATAGAATAGGATGTAATAGAACCTTAATAAATGCATGCATGTATGTGTTGGGGCAAGCAAGGAAACATTGAGAATTGGACTTTATCATACATTTATTCAGCAATACTAAAAATTCTTTTAAAGTGAAATTAATAATAGAATAAGGTTCCCCTTCATATTATCACTTTATACACGAGGAATCAGAAGCAGATACAAACTACTCAGTCCAAGCAATTATTTCTAGGATCTTTCGGGAAGCATTTACTAGTGTTGAAGAATACTGCGATGAGGGATTTCGTTGACAGGTGCCCACATCTGGTCGTATTCAGCATCATCATGCCAGATTCCAGTAAATTCCGCTAGACTCCGAGAGAGCTCATTCAATTCTCTATATCGTCCGAGCTCCAGGGAACAGCCAGCGAAATCTGTTGACCTCCTCTCGTTTTTTCTTTTTCTTGGAGGGGCTGTTGGCCGGTTACCGGGACCATTTTGGCCCGCCCCCTTTTCTCTCATTGGACAGTGGGCTCCCTTTCTCTTAGAAGTTCCTTACCTAATTAGTCCTTTATTTCACTGCTCATGTTCACAGTCTACCAAGTACCTCCCCACCATAATTTTCATTTGGGATACCACTTGGACCATTATCTGAAACTTTTATTGTGGGCCATAAAATAACGTCACCATTTATAGTCTTTTGATCGCTATCAATGGCCCCACAGACAACTTTTCTTTTTTGGCACCTTAGTGTTCCTCAAGTCTTTATTTTTTTTGCCGCTAGAGTTGTTATAAGACTTTTATTATAGACCGTCTCTCGACCACACGCCGCGGTGATTTATAAGATTCAGCGCTTCTAGAGATAGGATTTACACATCAGCAGTTTATTTCTAATGCATAATTTCCCATCGAATTCAAAACACATACTGGATAATAACTGTATCGAAAACAATAATTCAATAATTAATAACAATAATTTAACACTTTTTTAAAGTATTCTCATCACAGTATATTTTGCTAAACTATGGCAATTATATGAAATAAAATGTTACTTTAAAGAAATAAAAAGTTCTATGTTTTTACTTTTGGTTTATATTTAGATTTTTTGTGGTTTGTTTTTATTTTTTGTTGTTTGTTAAAAGTATTGCGGCACTTTGTCCATTAATAATACTATTGAAATCACCTATTATACTTCAAATTCGCATATCGCCTCTACCTGTCACATAACAGAACATTTCTGCACAGTTGCATAGTTTTAAGTTAACATTCCAAATTCACTTAATCCGCTGTTTCGCAGTATTATCAGCATGCACTTTTGTGAACAATACCAAACACATAACTCCATAACAGAATAATTTATTAACATCAAATGTTAATTCGATAATAATTATTAAAATATACATAAAGCCCAAAAGTATGTCTGCTTATGAAGATGAATATGATGCTGTCTAACAATAATTTGCAGTATAATCTCTAACTCTGATGTATTCATCTCTTTACTGACAAGCTCAATCTATAAGATATAACATGCTGTCCCCATGTACGCTCACTTGACCTATCCATTAAGTGTTAGTGGGATTAGAATGAAAATATATAATGGTGTTTAATTACAAATATCTGGTTCCTGTTTAAATCGGAATGATACACGTTTATGGCCTCTCATTTTTACAGTTAATAAATACTCTGTTTAATTACAGTCACTAATAACGGGAGATAGGAGAAATTAGATGAAATACCAATTCTATAAATACTGTCTAATATCAAGCTAAGTATTGAAACTTAAAATTTACAATTTGGACATATTTATACTATTTAAATAACTTTAATAAATTTTAGAAAAACGTTTCGAATCTTTGCAGATATAGTACAAAATTAATTTTTGTAATTAAATCAGAGAAATGTAATTCATTGGAATGATAGACGGGGTGATACATATTCATCGTCTTTCGATTTTATAGATAAGAAATACGCTACTTAGCTAGAGTCAGGTATAATGGGAGATAGGAGAAATTAGATGAAATACCAATTCTTTATATAATGTCTAATCTCAATATAAGTATTGAAACTTAAAAAATTCAATTTGGACATGTTTATACAATTTGCATAACTTTAGTAAATTTTAAGAAAAGGTTTGGAAACTTTGGAAATATAGTGCAAAATCCATTTATGCAATTAAGTAAGATAAATATATTTCTTTGGAATGATAAACTGGATGATACATGGTCATCGTCTTTCGTTTTTATAGTTAATAAATACGTCATTTAACTAGAATCAGCAACAACTGGGATAGGTGAAATTAGATGAAATACCACTTTTTTAAATGGTCTCTAATCTCAATATAAGTATTTAAATTTTAACTTTGAAATTTAAACATATATTCAGTTTAAATAAACTTACTACATTTGAAGAGAACGTTTGAAATCATTGAACACAGTGCAAAATTCATTTTTGTAAGTAAGCCAGAAAAATTTTATTCATTGGAAAGATACACTATATGGTACACGTTCATCTTTTTCATTTTTGTAGTTAATAAATATGCTATTTAATTGAAAACCAGTAATAATAGGAGATAAGACAATTAGATGAAATACCAGTTTAGTAAATAGTGTCAAATCTCAGTCTAAGTATATAAATTTAAAATTTTCAGTTTGAAAATATTTATGCAATTTAAATAACTTCAGTAATTTTTATGAAGATGTTTGAAATTTTTGCAGATATAATACAAAATTCATTTTTGTAATTAAATCAGAGAAGTGTAGTTCATCGGAATGATACACTGGGTGATTTATCCATCGGAATGATACACATTGATCGTCAATTATTTTTACAATCAATAAATAATCCATCACACTACCTTCAAATGGTCAAAAAATTCGATTTTTCAGAAAAAATATATTTGATAGCCTACTTGTTTCTGTACAATTTAAAACAAACCGCGAGAAAAAATTCCTATAATTTAATGAGTTACAGGGAAAATTGTATCAGCTGTTTTATGTAAACAACGTTTAAAGGGCACTCTCAATTTTGTTGCTTGCAATCGCAACTCTGCGCTAAATACCAATATAGCAAGTTTTTATTTATTTATCAGCAGGGGAAACAGGAAGACGCTTCCTCAACTCAAAACGAGAATGTTTACAATTTGTTTCGCCAGTACCACATGGTTTAGATTCATTCCGCATGGTTTAGATTTATTATTACGTTGTTGCTTTACTTCGATACATTTGCTGTTATTGGTATTGCAGGTTTTATTTATCACTTGTTTTGATTTCTAAAACAGTATAAGTGGATTTATATTTTAATTATAGTTGTGTGCGGTATTTTAAAGTTTCCTTATATTTTTGAAATGGAAGAAAATAAAGTGAAACGTGCTTCAGGAAAACGTGCTAAGAAGCGTAAATTCCATGGAAATCAACACACCATTCCAGCAGAGATGAAGTGTGTGAATCTGGTGATATTTCAGATTCTATGCACAAAAATTCCCCAAGTGTTTCAAGGGAAAGTGCTTCATCTAGAAAGTTACAAATGGATCAGATACCGTTGAATGGATCAGATACAGCGATATCAGATACCGTTGATGCTCGTCGAGCTAAACGACTGGCAAAATTACATGAAATAAAAAAATAACAAAATTGAGGGCATTACATACCAACCAGGGGGGTTTTAATATTTTTTTATGCTATACTTTATGGCATGAAACAGTATTTGTTCTGGTAAGTCTAAAAGTATATGATATGAATTATATAACTATTGCAGAGTGTAAATTGTAGTATTGCAAGATGTTTTAATCTTGTGATAGGAAATAATATTGAGACTTTTTTAACAAAGTATTTCAAACAATTTTGTTATTTAGTATTTCTGGTGAAATAAAACACATTTTAAGTTAAATTAATAATTATCTTAAGTAAATATATGGTAAAATACCTTCAAAGTCATTTTTCTCAAAACATGATTTTTCAACCTTGCGCACCAGATTATTCCTGACCTATTGCATTTATATTTATGAAATTTTTCCAGTATATAAAGTAAATCAGAACTGTTAATTTGAACCAGGTTTTAGGCATTTGAGATCAAAGAAAAATTTTTTATAGCTTCTGAAATACTTGTAAATGGGCTCTATTTTTATAGTAAAAAGTATCAATTTTTAAAAAATATAAGATGAATTTTAAATTAAAATATTTCTGGTTCAAAATGCCATTGTAACTTTACAAAACATATTCCAAGTGCTATATTGCATATAAAAAGTAGAATAAAGCAGTAATCATGTGCGCAAGCACCTATTATAGATATAAATTATTAAAAACGATATTCAATTTTTAGCATATTTTTTAAATATCTAATTCATTTAGTGCATATTAAATAACATTTTTCTAAAGCAGAGAGATTCTTTTATATTTAGTTAAAATATTGTATTTATTTGAAGCTTATTTTGTGCGATATAACAAGTCAAAAACTAGTAAAATTTGCTCATCAATTTCGGGTTTAAAGGTCGTATGACCCCTTAATTAGAATCAGTAATAATGAGAAACACATGAAGTTAGATGAAATGCCAAATATGTAAATGGTATCTAATCTCATTATAAGTATTTAAATTTAAAATTATCAATTTGTACATAATTTTACAATTTAAATAAGTTTAGTAAATTTTAAGAAGAAGTTTGAAATCTTTGCAGGTATAATACAAAATTCAGTTTTGTATTTAACTCAGAGAAATTTCATTCATTAGAATGATACACGGAATAATTAATTAATCGGAATGATACATGGAATAATTATTTAATAGAAATGATACGCGGAATGATTAGTCAATAGGAATGATACACTCTCAAGATCTCTCATATTTATAGCTAATAAAAACGCTATTTAACTAATAATGGGAAATAGGAGAAATTAGATGAAATATCAATTCTGTAAAAGGTGTCTAATCTCAATCTAAATATTTAAATTTAAAATTTTTAATTTGAACATATTGGCTGAATTTAAATAACTTGTGAAATTCTTAAGAAGACTTTTGAAATCTTTGCAGATATATTGTAATTTTTTTTCTAATTTTATCAAAGAAATGTAATTCATCGGTATGATACATGAAATGATTAGTAAATCGGAATGATACACGCTGCCTTTCAGTTTTATAGACACTATTAATAGTGTATTTCAATAAATTTAACTATTTAACTAGAGTCAGTGATAACGGAAGATATGAGAAACTAGATTAAATATTAATTCATAAATAGTGTCTAATTTCTATATTCTAGATTTTCTAACTTAAATTTTCAATTTGAACATAGTCGTGCAAATTTAAATTATTTTAGAGATTTTTAAAACGTTTAAATATTTGCAGATATAGGGCAAAGTTTAGTTTCGTAATTAAATAAGAGAAATGTAGTTAACCAGTATGATATAGGGGATGATTATTTTATTGATTAGTTTATCGATATAATAAGAAGAATGAATAATTCATCGATATGATAAGAAGAATGATTAGTTAATCAGAATGATACATGGAATGACAATTGCAATGATACACTGAATGATTAGTTAATCGGAATGATGCACGGTATGATTAGTTACTCGGCACGATACCCGGAATAATTAGTTAATCGGAACGATACACGGAATGATTAGTTAATCGGAATGATATACGTTGATTGTCTTTCATTTTTACAGTTAATAAATACGCTATGTAACTAGAGTCAGTAATAATTAAGACTGAAGAAATTAGATGAAATATGAAATCTGTAAATAGAGACTAAGCTCCATCTGAGTATTTTAATTTAAAATTTTCAATTTGAACATCTTTATGCTGTTTAAATAAACTAAGTAATTTATATTAATACGTTTGACATCTCAGCAGATAGTGTGAAAAATTAATTTTTGTAATTAAATCAGAGATATGTAATTCCTCTAATAAATAAAACAATAGTAGACGATGACAGATAAATCAATATTAATTAACTAAGAAAGAATTAACCGTAGATGAATTAGAATAAAAAGCACCGTGAAAAGCCAGAGGAAAAAAATATTTCATTGAATTACCTTTTGTTTCAGTAATTGATGGAGTGTTATGAAATAATAGAAGAATGGAGATAAAAGCATTTTTTTGAACTGTAAAACATTAATTGTAGAAGCAGAGATACGACCAAAACGTCATACAATATTTTGAGTTGTTTTTTCGTGGCAAGGCGTACTTAATATTACGATATGATGTAAATTATAATTTTGCTAATTAATTATTGATTTCAGCTTTCTCTTAACCCATTACATATGTATATTCATTTAAAAATGCAGCTTAACACTGTGGAAATACGTACGAAAAAATAATACTTGTTCTCTTAACTGAAAATGTAATGAAAATGTCGGTTTTGGTTTCGCCTTTCCATCTTCAGGTATAATTATCTTCAAGTTTACAAATTTTTCCTTTGATTTCACATTTCAGACAATTTTATATAAATTTTCATTTCTACTCCAATGATAAGAATAGTAAATTACGAGTATTATGATAGTAAAATTTTTAATATTACATTAAGAGTAATCTCCTGTTTTAGAAACACAAAATTTAAATTTTAAGAACTCTTAATGTATAATGACTTCCTCCCTTCTTTAAATATAATAACTTTCAACAACGCTGAACCATGTAATTAAAGTAAGACCTTTAACACTATAACGGCTAAACTCAAAAGGAAGCTTCCCTCTCATTCGTTGGTTTATTTGAAAAGCTGAAATATTTACTTTGGTTATATTCACATAGTTTTAAATTAAGGTCTAAGCTCTTAGGATAAAAGCATTTGAATACACACTGCGCTTGTGCGGAGGCGGATTGGTGTGCACGGGACGTGGTCCATAAGGTTTAAAATCTGTATGCCTAGACTGATGAGATGGCTTGTAGGAAATAGTTATTTGAATTTGAAAAGCGTTGTATTGTATATTCAAAAGAAGGTATGCAGATATGAGTCAGGTTATATAAATTTGAATAAATTACACTCTCCTGGGTGAAATCTAAGAGAGATTCCCAATGCAGTTGAGATCGTCATTGAATGGTTGAAGTAATATTACTATAATGCACGGGTTCCAAGTTTCAACTAATACCGTTTACAAGGAACTCAGATATTGTGATTGAGAAGTCATCGCACACCTATGATAGCAAAAAGTTCAGCACCTACAACTATGTATAAAGCTCAGAACTTAGGTCCAAGAGAAATAAAATAAATTGGTATTATAGAGTGATAAATTAATTGTCTTAAGGCTCCTGTTTACTAACCCTATCAGATATCGTGATTGAGAAGTCATCACAAACCTATGACAGCAAAAATTCGAGCACCTAAAACTATGTATAAAGCACGGAACTTAGGTCCAAGAGAAATAAAACCCATTTGTGTTGTAGAGTGATAAATTAATTGCCTTAAGGCTGCTGTGTACTAACCGTATTGGATTAGCCCACCTCAATCTTTACCTATGGAAAAATAAATTGTCTAATATTTACAGATACATAAATGCTGATAATCCAATAAAAACGGTATTTTCAGATAGCCTGAAGTTTTCTGCACCTTGCTACAGGATTCGTTTAAAAAATCTCATCTACCAAAGGAATTTATGAGCGTTTAAACACACTATACCAGATTTTTCCCGGAATAATTGAAGTCTTAAAGTAATATGTGCATTTAAAAAAATTGTCCTTGGTGTAAAAATTTTTACGGGGTATAATTAACAAAATTCTTTAAATCCAAATCGGGAATCCTTGAACATATTTTCTCAATAGGTTAACATTGAGGTGAAAGAATCCAATAGGGTTAGTCCACAGCAGACTAAGGGCCTGTTCACATAGGAGTCCGTTGTGTAGCGTTAAGGAAAAGATGACGTCGAGACAAAAATAAACCAATGATAGGCGTTAAAAATTTCATTGCTAATCGTTTGGAGGCCTATGATTGGTTTATTTTCGTCTCAACGTCATCTTTTCCTTAACGCAACGCAACGGACTCCTATGTGAACAGGCCCTAAGTGTCTATGCTTAGACTCAACAACATTACAAGAAAGTGTCTCACCCCAGAAAACTTACGAAATTCTGATACTGAGAGCAAAACGGAAAGGATAGTTTATATGAGCTTTAAATGTAAAACAAAATCGTTTGCAAGGGACTCGGATATCAAGATTGAAAAGCCGTCCACATACCTATAATCGCAAACAATTCAACATCTCCAATGATGTACACCGCTCAGAAATAAGCCCTCAGCAAAACATGATCGGTGTTATGCAGTGATTAATAAATTGCCTTAACTAAATAAGTAATTGGTTGAATTTTAAGATTAGCTAGACAAGTTACAACTCCGATCGGGTAAATGAGATACTATTTTGATCAGAGAAATATGTTACTGTTCAGAGAGGATACGCTAGTTACTAGTCAGAACGGATAGACGGGTAAATTTTCAGAACAGATGAACGAGGGGCTTTGCCAGCAGTAAATACAACGACTGCTATTTAAGTATTTAGTGCATTTTACGAAGCATAGCAGAGCTGATTTTGTGCAAAGCGTAGTTTCCTTAGTTATATCGTGGTCACTTTGGTTAGATTTATAACAACGTAATTACAGAGTGGTATTGAGACATAATGGACGTTCTCCAAGAAATTATAGAGTATTACGGCTTTCATGATTATAACGAGGATTATAGTTATAGTCTGTGTTTAAATATTAATGTTAAGCGCTAGTATTAAGAAATTAAGAAATAAGTTATTTGCCAGTTTTCCTAAATGTAACTTGGTTGCTTGAGCTATTAACAAGTTTAGCTTGTAAAATAGAACAGTTTAATTTTTACTTGTTCCCCAATACGTGGGAGGTCTCAATGTTAGCCCTGCACCATTTTGGTGATCTAGGATAAACATCTTTAAAATCACCATTTGTTTCTCTTGTGCCTGGGAAAAAGCCTATTAAAATTAGTTACGTTTCTTAGGAAACGCAACCCCGTTGTCACTAAAATTGGTTTTCTTTATATGACCGCTCTTTTCAAAAGAACAGGTTATCTATCCCCGCATTTACTCTTCTTTGGGGGTACTTTAATTGCACCTTAAATTGCTGTTGCAAACAATAAGTGCAGACGGTCTGTCTCCAAATTTTCCAGATAACATCTTTTTCGGTGGGTGTGATTTGCGCCGCGTGAAAAATGTCTACCTTAGTCCTGGTAGGTGAGCTACGTCCAATTAAAAATTGACGCATTCCTACGTCAGCTTCAGTTTGACCAATGACCTATGTGCGCGCCGCTTCTTCGCCTGCTTGGCGCAAGTTTTCCTTCATTTTTGGCTGTGAATCGCCCTTTCTAATCTAACCGGCTTTAGGCCCGACATGCTCTTCGGCTGTCGCCGTTCTTGTATCATCGCTCTCGGCTTATTCTCCTAAGCTATCTTTGCTTGGAGTTAATTTAAATTTATAGCAAACCTTGCTCTTCTCCTATGCACTCATGTCTAGAGATGACAAAATAGATTAGTGAGCCATATTTTCGTAAGAGAGAAGTTTCTCTTAAAATTGTATACGTTTAAGCACCCCTTCAGTTCTTCGCCCTGGCCTCGACTGTATCGGGAGGCTATTTTTAACATTCCATTCGCTGTATTACTTTACACCTGAACGGTCATCGAATTTATAAGCTCATGTAAGCTTCGAGCTCATTTTTTTACTGTATGATTTTAATCCAGATTGGCTCAATGTTTTACTAGTAGAAAATAAAACTTTTTTTTAAATTTTAAATGATTTGGAAGTTTCTTTTGAGAACCAGCTAATACTACAACCTGTGATTTCGACGTTGCAAGTACATCCGTGGGTTCTTGCTTGATTTGATACCGCCATATACAACGCCGCCCAAACAGGGTATTTTTAAGGAATTCGTCGAAACCTCTATGATGCTGACATTCCGAATTTCTCCACTTGAGTTACTTGTAGCCGATGAATTCAACTTTACAGAGGCTGTCTCCACAGAGTTTACGAACTATGCTCCTCACCACGAACTTTCGCGATTGCTTATAGTGAGACTAAGGAACATTTCAGTTTTCACGGGAAGAACGTTGTGATGAATGTCTTCACGGTTCTATGTAAGGACTTCATCATCTCCTTTACAAACTATCTTCGTTTCCAGTAAGTTTCTCATCAACGGACAATTCTTCACTACACAGCAGAACTGTTATAATATCCTCTTCAACTTCATAATTCCTTATGACAGATGGTCCCCATTCCATCTCTTACAGAACTCTAGCTATTCGTCAATTACAGATGGTCCCACTAATTCGTCATTACAATGATTAACAATTGCCATGGCTTTATGTCTTAATAAAAGTGGCATGCAGAACACGGTTATTGCACTCCCTGGAAGGAATTTGTTTGTGGTCTTAGCCTATACAACTTGGTTGCAGTACTTCAGGCGCAATTATGAAACTTGCGTGTATACTTCGGGAATAAATTTTAGCTGGACTTACTAATTCACTATGACAATACATGTATTTTATATCGATGTTTCGGCCGGCCAGGTGGTGCAGTGGCTTGGCCTACGGGCGTTCTCTGAATGTCTCTACGGCAAGGTCGCGGGTTCGATTCACACTTGTCCGAGAACAAGGCTGAGATTAGGGAGTTACTTTGAGTTGCCTATATGGTGATCCCATGATAGAGAAGACAACAATTTTGTGATGTGGGTGGGCCAATGTTGAAATAGAAAAGAGCCTGCCGCTTCAGAAATTACAATATAGAGCGTTTGTGATAGTTTTTCTTATACGCTCTTTTCTATGTAAATAATAGCGTATCTGCTATTACGCATACACATGCTATATATGTTGTGGTTGTTTCACCTTCTCCTCTTTCCGTGTCCTTTTGTCTCTCGGGAAATCAACCTTCGGCTGGGTCTGCAGGAATTGCTACGCAGTCCCGGTCTTCAGTTTGAACAGGGCATATACGCGAGATCCGTGGTCGCCGTAATCTTTACAATTTCCAAATGTCTTTATGCCCTCTTGTTCCCAACCCATACAGTGAGTTCCCGTTTCTTCGAACGTTACGCTCGGAGTCTTTGTGTGTTTCAGCGGCGACCGGGACACTCTTGGGCACCGTCGAATATACAAAGGGGAGTTGCGTAATGGAATGAGACTAAATAATTCTCTTTAGTATTGATTTTTTTTTCAGGGCAGTTTTAGCTTAATTATTTTTAATTGTGTGTTTCCCGGAGGAAGGACAGTTGGTCGGTCTCCGGTTCAGGGGCGTCTCGTGTGTATACTTTAATTATTACAACTTTTGAATCAGATTGCTTTGTCCGCGCCTTCTAAAACCAAGAAGTTCCGTTAAAAATTATTTTCTTGGCTGATTCTTATCTAAATTTCCTATTTTTTGGCACTAATGTAAAGCTTTAAATTTTTATCTAACTATGCTTAGTACTTATTACTTTTTCCTTTTAAGATACAATTTAATTTTCCAAATATGTTTATGCTTGCAATCGCCTTGAACTCCTTCCTGTCATAAATTTTTCTTGGAAGACCTCATGCGTTGTTGGAGATTTGAAGGACTTGTTGGTGAGGCCAGACATTCTGATCCTTATGTTTAAATTATTAAGGGAATGAGATGTTAGACCTCTAATTTTTGTAGTTTTTATTGATATTGGCCTTTATCTTTGACACACCTTTTTCAGCAACAATAGACCTTATAGCGGCTGGCCACAGCCGAATTTCCAAGTTTCTTTTGCAGCATTTTCATCAGCCAAGGGAATCTGTATCATTCTTTTTTTAATCTCAGTTTGAAAGCCTCCATTTATGTACTGAAGGATAAATAAAGCTTCGTTAAGGTCAACGTTTAACGGCGTTATATTGTTCTGGAGGCCTTCTAGACACCTGAAGGAAACTAAAGCATTTCTCACAGCAAGTCCCGACACTTCTCCTTCAGGCAAACACATAATTTTTCTCTAATGCGACGGTGGAACCCCGGATCAAGTTTCGTGAACGGAACGGGCCCAGCCCCTTTGAAAAAGGGAGTATGGCGATTTATTAATGCCTAAACCAAGCGGTCGAAAAAACTACAATATTTAGAGGCTGGGAAAACAACACAGAGAGGAATGTCGTCATAAGATATACACTTTTATTTGTGTGTATGTGGGCGTGACTTTAAAGGAAAAATTCAGCGAATTCAGTTACTAAATATTTTGTTTATACATAGATATTTTCAATAAAGTACGTGAATTTTTTGCTTGACATCTGACTTAACTCCTAAAAGTTCTCAATTTAATATAAAATTAATCGCAAATCAGCAATATACCTTAGCAAACCCCAAAATGTTCAGTTCCCAATTAAATAAGTAAAGAAATAAACGTTTTTTCGATATGAAAATTAACTCGTATTTAATAAATAGCTATCATTTATAAAACATAAATTCGGAAAAAAATTTAAAAAAAACACTTTTGATTTTTAAAATATTATTTATTTTTTTACTTAGTCTGAAACATTAAAACAGGAGTAATAATGATAGTTTGAAGACTGCAAGCTAAATGTATGACTAAAACTAGTTAAGGTGTTTCAGGACACAAAATTATCCATAGTTCCAAAAAAAAAAAATAAATAAAAAAATTGTTTTCTTTTCTACTTAAAATGACGTTTAAAACATGTTTATGTCTTAATTAGAACAGGAGATATTATTTTTTTTTCAACATTCTAACAGCAGCCAATCTTTGTTTAAACCTGTCAATAAGTTTTTCTGCATGATGGGTTTTTTCACAATTTTTCGTCTTTAAATTGTTAAAGACGAAATAAGTCAAGAACCGTTAAAGAAAAATGGTTCATACTTGGAACGTATCTTTTTCATGTATTTTACTTTAATTTCGATTCAGCAAATTTGAAAAAAATATATTTACTTTTCAAAATATGATTTTTTTTAAAACGTTAAATCATTTTTCTGAAATTTTATCTCTAAATGTTTTTATTATTCTTAAATTAATATTTCAAAGAAGCTGAATCAAAATTAAAAATTATATATTTCTGTTTCATTAAATAAAAACGTTTAAAATTTAACACATAATATTTCGAATTATAACGATTTTAAATTACCCCACTTTAAAAAAATATAAGATTTTAAATTTTTTTAAAATAATATGAAAAGTTTTAGGATGTGCTTTTGTTTACAAATTATATGGTAAACCATCACAACATATTGATTTTTTTTTAAATGTCTCCCGCACCCCCCTTAATTCAAAGTGACTTCTACACACCAAAAATGACTTGTGAAGCGTGAAGCTGCGAA
This sequence comes from Dolomedes plantarius, assembly GCA_907164885.2. Classification (NCBI taxonomy): domain Eukaryota; kingdom Metazoa; phylum Arthropoda; class Arachnida; order Araneae; family Dolomedidae; genus Dolomedes; species Dolomedes plantarius. The sequence continues at coordinate 105,059,836 of OU015502.1, forward strand.
AAAGGGAACCAAGCAAAATAAATAATCTACATCCCCCACATGTTATAGTGGTTAGCGTCGTCAGCTCACGCAGTGGGCGTGCGTTCAAATCCGAAATAAGGCCTGCTCGTTAACACGTTGTCCACCTCATACGGAGCAATGCTGGCTCACCTGAATAGTGTGCCCTCTATAAAGCCACCAAAACTTCGCGATGAATGAAAATAGGCGAATGTCACACGACAAGTGTCTCCAAATTAGGAAAAATAAATAAATAAAAGTAAATAAATAATCGCAAAGAAATATCTCAATTTTACGCTTTCAACAAAAAATTTATTGGTTCAAAGTTAACGTAAAATCTATTGATACAAATAAATCCAATTCATGAAAATAGCTTCTTCAAAAGATATTTCTTCTAGAGATATTGTTTTGCTTGTTGGGAATTTTATCCTCTCTTTTTTTTTTCCCCTTTCAGTTACACATTTAGAGAAATTGAATAATCATAAGAATTTGATCAGATTTCTCAATACGCTCTGGATCAAAATATTAATGTTTAACTATATATATATCTGGATTATTGAGTTTTTAAATAAAATTACAGATATATTACGTACATCTAAAGCAAGATTAATAAATTAACTAATATATATGCCTCTTTGAAAAACTGGAAATTTAATCCATTTGAATTAAGCTTTTGAATGTAAAATTATAGTAGAAATGAGTTCTACAAAAAAAAATTTACAAATTAATTAAAATCGTTTATGATTTTATTTCTTTGTAGTGCTTATATGTATTTTAATTGCTGGATAATACGATTGTTGTAAAATTACTGATATATTAAGTACATGTAATGCAATATTCAAATATTGGTAAGAAAAACCTTATTGATAAATTAGAAATTTTATATGCAATGTACCCTTAATTATTCGTGTGTGGATTATACTGTTCGCCGATTATAGGCGGAGAAAAATCTGAAATCTTTATCCAAAATAATTTAAAAAATTACAAATTAAATAAATTCGATTCGCGTATTATTTTATTTCTTTGTAGTGTTAATTTGTATTTTAATTGTTGGATAATATGATTTTTGTAAAATTACTGATATATTAAGTACATTTAAAGTAAGATTCAAATATTGATAAGAAAAACACCTCTTTGAAAAATTAGAAATTTTATATGCAGTGTACTCTAATTATCCGTGTGTGGATTATCCGCTTCACGGATTATCGGCGCAGAAAAATCTGAAAGCTTTATCCAAAATATTACCAAAATTTACAAATTAATTAAATTCGTGTATGATTTTATTTCTTTGTAGCGCTTATACTATGTATTTTAATTATTGGATAATATGATTGTTGTAAAATTACTAATATATTAAGTACATTTAAAGCAACATTAAAATATTGACAAGAAAAACCTCTTTGAAAAACTAGATATTTCGTATGCAGTGTACCCTTAATTATCCGGGTGTGGATTATCCAGTTTGCGGATTGTCGACGCAGAGAAAATCTGAAATTTTTATCCAAAATAATACCAACATAATTATTAAAAACGGCCTTAAAATTTCTTCCGATACACAAGGTGTGGCAGAATGAACTCCCACATTTCAGATGGTCGCTGGTAAGGGAGTATTGGGCGTAGATCGGCACGGAACTCGGCAGCAGTTCGGTAGAAGAAGACGAACACCACCGTGTGTGACGCAAGCAGACTTTTCCCGCGCAATCGTTCTAAAATGTCGGCAGTTCGATTGGTACTGGGGCGAGTCGCTCACTCGCTCGTAGAAGAGATGACGGTTTGTTCGTCTCGTGGAGGAGAAGAACAAGTGACCTTGAGTTCTCTTGAAGGAGACATAGATGCAGTGGAAAGCAGAGCGCGCTTGAATAAGCAGCAGATTCAAGTGCCACTTTGGAGCCGACTATCTAGTTTTTATCGCAAGTTTCTTCATCTGTAGATATTGCATCATATCATCTTTTTTTTAATAAAGGAGTTTTTTTATCGCTTTTAAGTAGGACGTGTGATTTCCGAACCAATCACACTCACACACACACACACACACACACACACACACACACACACATATATATATATATATATATATATATATATATATATATATATATATATATATATATATATATATATATATATTTAATACCACTTAATGGCCGTTCTTACAAGGGGTAGTTTGAAATTTCCTGTTCTAAACAGGGAAGGGGATAAATCGGCCCCGTAAGCTTAAGGTTAAAAACAACGATTCTACAACCACGACTCTAAGGATATTTATGGAGCATTCCGGGCTCTATGCAAATGATGCCGTTCTTGATAAAAAAAAAAGGCAATCCTGCCACGGCTTTCAAACGTAAGGGCAAATGGATCTAGACTACGAAGGTAACCAATGGGTTGCCGCCATTCCCCCTCAGATCACCAAGAGATGAAAGCAAAACTGTAGAGAACGGTAAAGCATCGATAGGGTTTCAGTAGAGCAGGGATAATAATGGGCGCCACCTGGAGGATGTTGTTTTCAAAACATCGTGGAATGACACTATTATGTTAATACTTTAAAAAAAAATAAGTCGCCCAGTGGCTAAGTGGTTAAGGCTTCAGCTTGCCATGCCCGGGGCGCTGGTTCGATTCCCGCATAAGACTTGGAAGCTCATTAAAATGCAGGAGACATATGCTCCGCTGTAGCGGGCGTCCTACATGATTTTCTAGTCGGTGGATAACACCGTTCTGCCATCCAGAGTTAGTTGCATTGCCATTATACCCTACTACTTGTAGTTTTTCTAGTGATATTGATAGTTCCGACAAACGAGAAATAATGTGTTGAGTTATATCATTTGATAGACTCGAGGAAGGAGATACATGCTCAATATATGTTGATCTAGGTTCCTGAATAAGATAATAGTGTTCTTCTTTCCCATTCCTCTGAAATTACTTGGCATTCTGTTTTTCAACGAACAAAATATCACTTTTTTGTCCGTCAAAGAAAAGACACCAACTTTCCTCAGTAGGTGTGAATTGACTTCGGTTGAGTTTAAACCAGTTCAACCTATTTCAAGTGAGTTCTGGTACGTTTTGTTCTAGCAAAACGAACGAAGAGTAGCACAGTGAAAATTGCAAAATATTGATAAATTTCTTTTTTTTTAAGACGTTGCGCTAACGGAAAAATACAGATTATTGATCAGAATTTAGTTTATTTAGGTTATTTAACCCATGAAAGAAGCATAAAAAACTAAAGCATGTTCATTTTAAAAGTTTTAACAAACATAAAAAAAAAAATTTTTAAATTGTATTTTTCCAATTTTTCATAAACTTCAAGTATAATGCGTGAATGGAAGTTGTTAACCGATTTTAATTTTCTTTATGCCGTTTTTCATCTTATTACAATAGGCAACTTTTCCGGAATAAAGAGTTCCGAAAAAAAAATTTCTTTTTTTCGACCCACCCTACCGGTCAGTCTTCCGCCTGTAAAAGAAAACCCATCTAGAAAGGGAAGCTGCAACCAATCGTTCAAAACCGGTGTCATCGTTTGTTAATTAAAATTATTGTGTCATTATGTTTCTATTTCCTTGTATTTGTATGTACACCGGACTGAAGAGTAACGTCGTCGGACATTTGACAAAAAAATAATGTGTATATATATATATATATATATATATATATATATATATATATATATATACATTATTTATTATATATATATATATATATGTATATATATATATATATATATATATATATATATATATATATATATATATATATATATATATATATATATATATATATATATATGTATATATATATATATATATATATATATATGTATATATATATATATATATATATATATATATATATATATATATATATATATATATATATATATATATATATATATATATATATATATATATATATATATATATATATATATATATATATAAAGATTTTTCTTGTAAACTATTTAGTTCTCTTTTTATTACACTTGAAATATGAGAGTTCATTCTGCAGTACCCTATATATAAAAAAAAGATTTTGTAATATAACAATTTTCGATTAATTGAACTGTATTTTATTATTTATTACTTAATCGTCCGTCTCCTCCCAACAAAAGCAGTTTTTAATTCCGATGATGGAATCATAGTTGTGAAATATTTACCTCTGAATGTTACGTTTATAATTCAAGTACCAAGGTGTGCAATGAAAGTAATTTATCCGGTTGAGCTTGTAAGAACACCATCTGATAACGATGACATTTTAATATAAATATGGAAAAAAACTACAGTATTAGATACAATATACAGATTGAGTAAGCCATAACCCAGTGTAAATATCAATTAACCTTGCACGTACATAGACAAAATTTTTTTTTTTCAAATAAGAAAATTTTTCACCTTAAGAGGTAAAAAGTGAAATGATCCATTTAATTATTATAATGGCAGATTTAAAAGGATTTAGGGAGGTTGATTAAGAAAATATTTTCTTCAGTAGTTTGAAAGTAATTTACGTGAACCGGAGTTAAAACATATGAAGAGACACAGAAATCATAAATAGTATTACTATTCAAACCTCAGAAGCACAGTTCAGGGTTCAAACACAGTTCAGGGCTACCGTGTGTTGACACTCTGCTAGATTATACTATTAGTTAATAGAATTACGAATACAGTGATATCACAGCTGTTATAAAAAGGCATAGTTATATCATGAAACATATCAAAGGTTCGGTGAAACAAAAACATGTTATGTATTACATACATAAATTAAATTAATAAAATAGAAAAAAAAAACTGTTGAACAAAATTTTGAAAATGCAATAAAATTTATTACAATTTTGATTATCCATTTTTTTCGATTATTCGTGCTACACCCACTCTCCAATAAACCGGATAATCCGGAATACACTGTTATTTTATTAAGTATATAAATATTAAGTTATAGTGGCATGTTATACAGGGTGATTTATATTAAACTGGCACTACCTAGAGCCACCTGTAGCCCGATCTATCAGCCGGAGTTCCTCAAAAATTTATAGAAGGACTAAGGACGACATGCGAAAGAGCTCGCATGGAGAAAAAAAATAGTTCCAAAAGTCGCCGATAGGGGAAGATATGGCACTGTTGTTTTCAACGCACCCCTGAATTTGCACAAAACGCAAGTAAAACATCAAAATGCAAATTCGTGACTACGTATTCGAAAGCAGTGCCACTAATTTGTCCTATAAAGATCGGTGCGGAATCTGTTGCGCCATCGCTTTACAGAAGAAAGGATTATAAGTAGGGTCAGGTTAATAAAAATCACCTTGTATATAAATTTTACAAATGAATTAAAATCATATATGCTTTTTATCATTTGCAGTGCTTATATGTATTTTAATCGTTGTATAATATAAATGAAAACAGAATGATCAAATGAGTTAAAAAGTAATTAAAATATATAGTTAAATTCAACGAGATGAGCTTATAAATTTATATTACTGCAATCAATATTTTGAAACATGCCTCAATTTTCTGCTTCGGCCATATGTATCCACATAATGGAATTCGCAATGGTAATATAAATTCGTGTATAATGTAGTGGTGTTATTCGGTTCAACAACTTACTTAATGAAATACGTTGACATTATCTCACAAGCCTTTACGATGAAGAATTAGGCGTCGTTCACATTGCGTCCGTTACTCGCATTCAAATATTTTGAACCAATCAAACCTTAGCAATTTCCTGTCTAATTGTTTACAAGGTCTGTGATTGGTTAAAAAAAATTTCGAGTCACACTGACGCTCACAGAAGTGATACTAAACTCTTATATTTTATATTAAAATATGAATATTTATTATATATATATATATATATATATATATATATATGTGTGTGTGTGTGTCACGGTGCTGCTTACACCGTGTAACCTTTATCAAAATAATTAATCTAAACGGCTGTAATCATTAAGGACTGTGGTAAAGAAAGACCGTTTAAATAACAATTAATTGACATTTTTAACTCTAATTAACTCAATTCAATCAGCTACCGCTTTTTCACATCATTTCTCATTCCCCACGACACAGGTGCGTCCTGCCTGTCTGAAAAGAAAAAAAAATCGAACCTCTGCTTCGTTCTTTATACGCTAGCCGCAATGCAAAAACGAGTGATGGTTGCGTCATCGTATGATATACTCATACGATTTCGGCCATCTGATGTAATCGCAGGTCGAGGCCAAGGACTCTCTCAAACTGCGAGACAAAAAGCATATCGCCATCTGTTGGCATTTTCGTCCCCCATCAGAACACTATCTCATGCATTCACTGCATGGGACATTTATATAGTAGTTAAACTAGTTACTACATTTATATAGTAGTTAAACTAGTATGCTTAGTAAAACAGACCACGAATTATTATCCATTAATGTATGATATGCTAGTGCACAGCTCTCACTAACAGTCTTTTCAATACTTATTAAGACGTTTTTTCTATCAGTATTGTGACATAATGTCACTATGTAGAAAATTAATTACCTTTTCAGTTTTTAAATATTAAATATAATTATCAATATCAACTTTAATTAACTACTATATTTGAATTCATTAATTTATATCATCTTTTAAATTAATTATTCGCTAGCTGCATTAATATTAACTTTGCTCGGTTAACTTAATGATTAAAATATAACTTATAATTTTCCAGGTACAGTTTGAATTCTTAAAGCAATTACATTGTTATTATCTACAATAATCAAAAATATCAACAATAACAGAATCGATTCAAATATTCGAAATCGCATGGTGATTCGAATCCTTCACTTAACTGTAGTTTAACTGATAAACACGTGCAGGATAGAGAATGTATTCATACGCAGAGTTTTCCTTAATAATAATAGCAATGTAATTGCAGTTTTAATTATTTACTTTTTAATATAGTGTTTTGCTACAGCTAGCATTTGTAAATTATTTAATTATCAGTTCCTACAAGTTTGATTTGATTAATGTGTGCAAAAGGAGATGCGATTTATTTATCAGAGCGGAATCACACTAGCGCTTACGAGCTCTAGTCTGTGAGCAGGCTATGTATCCTATATAAGAGAACGCGCTTGCAGTGACGCAGACTGGCATTTTTTATAAGAGCATTTTCGATAAACGTCTTTCGCCATGAGAGGTGTTGGTTGTAAGCAGGGCGAGTTCCCTCTATTTCGTTTGTCTACGGACATAATTTATTGTGATACTGGGTGGTTTAGTATGTAAAGTTTCTGTAATCTTCAGTTTTCGTCAAGATGTCTTAGATGAATAAAAACAGTTAATTTAAATTTATGCCAGTTTTATTTCTTCGTGTTGAGCAAACATATACGTAATGCATCATCCAACAAGATCTACTGAAGTTCCTAACTTGACCAGTCCTTTGGGTCATACATAATCATCGCCGAGCTACATCTAGATGGGTATTGTCGCAGCGTAGGCGACAGTTTTGGAAAATTAAACAGGTGCAAAGTTGGGCACAAAGAATAGGAGGAGAAGATATATTCCAAACAGCGGATAAATGGTGTACAGATGCAGTTTACGATCTGCTTATGTCAAAAAGGGAGACGATAATTGACATGTAAAAGGGAACGGTCGAAAAATTGATGGCAAGGAGCGGCGGCCAGTTGCAGTTAATGATCTGGACAGGCAGAAATAGGAAACGAAGGGGTCCGAAATTTGATGTTAGTGAAGGACGAGTTAAGACTTTACGAGCTTCAATGCGTTAGGAGGTCAGTAGGGGGTCCGAATAGAAGCGTGTGAATGTAGGGGCGTGAGAATTCTCCAGAAGGGTGCAACGACTGACGCCCCCTTCAATTTTGAGTAGAGGAGATAGTAATATAAAAAAAAGAGTTGGAACCAATAAAGGGTATCCATATTTACCCATTGGTCAGGAGGTGGCTACCAATGGAAAGCCTAGAATGAAGTGGGGGAGTTAAGTAAAAATATAGAGATGGAGAGGATACTTAGAGAGAGAAGAGAGAGAGAGATGGAGCTGAAAAGCAATGAGCAGATGAGTTTTAGAATCCGCTGAGGAGAAGTCGGAGTCAAGAAAGACGGAAAGGGCCGCAGACGAATAAAGAAGATAGAGTTGTAAGCCCTCAAGTGCCATTGATTATATGCCCGCCGATTGAAGGATCACTTGAGCCGAAAGCCTACCGCGCCGACCCAAACTCAATGCGCACGCCTAATGACTCCAGGAGCGAAGTCGATCTGACTACTAGCTGATAGCTTAGCCCTAGAAGGAGACACCTGTCCAGGAGCCCAGAACTCTCCCATACCGCACCCCTTCGTCGAGCGAGCGCCAGCTACCAAGAGGTCGTAAAGCACCGGAGCCCCGTATGCATAGATGATTGCCACCAGCCACCATCGCCCCGAGTGTAGAGTCCTTGTGCCACAGATGACCGCCGCAAGCCTCCCATCGTCCCTCACGATTTTCCCGAGGCATGTTGTCATAGCATCAATTGCATGTTGTCATAGATATATGTTACCGAATATTTGTGGTTTTGTATATATACACTGCTGGACACTGTAAATGCAACACCCTGAAGGAAACATGCAAATAACATGAAATTTACAACATGCATTAGCGGAGGTGACATATGCAAATGATTAGAATTTCAGCGCAGACGCACATCACGCGCGCCTGTGGCGCCACTTCAAAGCGCTATTTAAGGCTTGGAGATTTCGACGATTTCAAGTTCGGCAATTGTGTTTTTCTTGTGGTTTTTTAAAAAAAACGATCAGTTATGCCTCGTCGAAAACAGCGATCATCTTTTGATCAAGTATCCGAGTTCGACAGAGGAAGCATAGTGGCCTACCGAGATTGTGGATTATCTTTCAGGGAAATCGGTAGTCGTGTTGGACGAAACCAAACAACTGTAATGCGGATATGTGATCGTTGGATGCAGGAGGGTACGACGGACCGGCGTGTTCGATCGCATCCACCTCAGCGCACCACTTCACGTGATGACAGGCAAATTGTGCGCATGGCAGTGACGGATCGCTCAGTCACATCACGAACCATAGCACAGCACATGCAGTCTGTAACGCATCATCCAGTGTCTGCGCGTACCATTCGACGCCATTTACAGCAGAGTGGTCTGTCCGCAAGACGTCCATTGCTTTGTCTACTCTTGACGCAGAACCACAGACGTCTCCGCCGCCAATGGTGCGATGACAGAAGGATGTGGACGGCAGAATGGAATGAAATTGTCTTTACTGACGAGTCACGCTTCTGTCTGCAACACCACGATGGTCGCATTGGAGTCTGGAGACACCGTGAAGAGAGGATGCTGAACAGCTGCCGTATGCACCGCCGCACTAGTCCTGCACTGGGTATTATGGTATGGGGCGGTATTGGATATCACTCTCGCACACCTCTAGTACGCATTGCCGGTACTTTAAACAGCCAGCGCTACATCTCCGAGGTGTTGGAGCCAGTTGTCCTTCCTTACCTTCAGGGCTTGTCCACAGCCATATATCAACAGGATAATGCGCGACCACACGTGGCACGCATTGTCCAACGGTTCTTCGTCAATCGCCAGATTGAATTGCTTCCCTGGTCGCCTCGCTCTCCGGATCTTTCGCCGATAGAAAACATGTGGTCCATGGCTGCTCTACGATTGACCCAGATTCCATCCCCAGCTGCCACAGCAGATCAACTTTGGCAACGTGTGGAAGCTGCTTGGTCTGCTGTACCCCAAGAACTCATCCAAAGTCTCTTTGAATCAATGCCGAGGCGTGTGGCAGCGGTGATCTCCAACAATGGCGGCTACTCTGGCTACTGATTTTGGCAGGAACCACACTTCACAGAAGTCTATAAATTTAATCATTTGATACTTGGTCAACATGTTATCTACAAAATAAATTTTGTTGTGATATCTCTTGTCTTTCTTGGTGTTGCAATTTGGATGGCCAGCAGTGTAGTATATATATGTATTGTATGAACATGTTAAATGAGTAGTGATAGAAAGTCAGTAAGGAGTAATATTAATGGTATAGGATAAGTGATATGAGGCATATATATGTATTATATTAACATGTTAAAAGAATAATGATAGAAAGTCTAGAAGGAGTAATATTAATGGTATAGGATAAGTGATATGGTATATATATATATATATATATATATATATATATATATATATATATATATATATATATATATATATATATATATATATATATATATATGTGTGTGTGTTGTATTAACATGTTAAAGGATTAATGATAAGAAGTCGATAATGAGTAATGTGAACTGTATAAATAGTGTGTTGATAGTTAATAAATTGATTTGTGATCATTCACATGAGTAATCATTAATCCATTGGGCCAAGCAATGTACTAACCACAATTAAATACTCCACAATAAATATCATAATAACCAAAAAATAAACTAATTACGGTAACAGGTATCACTTTCAGAAATCCAGCTTCCAGGTTCCTCATCAAATTTCTGTGCTTCGACTCGTGGACCAGATTCTACGTGGTAGGCCTAGCTCCATTTTTCCCTCGTAGCCGGATCCACGCGTTCTTTTAGCTGATGTACATCGTCCATTCCACGTGCTACCAAGATCACGGTAAAGAGACTGTGTCTACATATGTTATACTTCTCAATAGTAGTTAAGTATTAATGAATACTTGTGACTATATCTTACGAAATTTAAAAACACACAACGCAATGGTAATTTACTTACTATTCTCTGCTGGTGTGGAAATCTAATTTGATCATCACCAGATATCACGTGCCAACCCCACCAATTATTCTCACCAATTATTTTTTATCATTAGTGCCCGCATATTTACCATTTGTACCTCACACCCCATTATTATCATTGGTGCCGATTTTTTATCATTGGTGCCATAATTTTTATCAAGTATCACTACAGAAACATTTCATTGCATTCGCAGCTGCAGCTTTCCTACGTTTACTAGGCCACCCTTTAGGCTTTCGCCAACGTGAACTAAAGCCGTGCATTGCAAACTATTATGTACATGAATAATTGCAAAAGTGAAATATATAAATTTAACTTCAAAAGTAAAAAATCAAAGATAAAAATCTCAGAGTAGTAAGATAATTCCATCAAAAGTCAGCTCATACTGAACTAGAAATGATCTCTTACACGTGAAAACTAACGGTCACATGTAAACAAACTACAGAGTGAAACACAGTCATAGATACAGTTAAGACCTCGCTTAAGTTCGACTTTAAATAAAATTAGAAAATCGTGGGGTATGAAAGAAAAACATACGAAAAGGAGGTTTGTTTACATGAGAGTTGCCCTTTAAAAGGGGAGTGGTCAGTTTATTTACTATATTTAAATACCAATAAATAATGATAAAATGATCGGAATAAAAAAATTATTTTTGCTCCTTATTCCTAGTGATATAATCTTCCATTATTTTCCAAAATCGAAAATTCGACTAAAAATCGAAAACTTGAATTTTTGGTCGAATTTAGCCTATTTGAAAGTCTACCATCGCCTTAATAAATATTTATTCATATCAATTCCTTTAGATTTAGCATCAAACGACCTAAAAATATAGCTAATTATAGTTTTCTTTCCTAGTATCACATATATATATATATATATATATATATATATATATATATATATATATATATATATATGTGTGTGTGTGATAGATTTTGTATAGCGGTGAATTTTCCGCACTGGATATTTATGTTTCTTCGCGTCTAATGTTGAGTAAATTAATCTGTTCTCCTAATTACTTATCATAAAGGAAGACGATGCTTAAATAGGGGAAACGATTTTGTTAGGAACAACTTTACTGGAATAAGGGTACATTATAACTCTGTGATTAATTATTGGAGAAATGGCCCACTGCAAATAATTTTCTTTCAAAATTTAGCATTCTGTAACAAAACAATGAAATTTAGAGAAGTGAAATTAAAAATTATTGATCTTTCCCAAAATAATTCTGCTTTGGCATTTAAAAAGATGTTTTTTGGGCAAGTTGCATATTATTTCCATAAATATGTCATGGATTTAAAAAATTAGCTACTGTACGTATAATATCAGTTAGTTTTCAGTGCTTGATATTTACCACGGGGACCACTATATACCCACAGATTCTTTTTATTTAGTTTTAATATTTTAATATGGAAAATAGGTGCCCAGTAATAAAGTAGTTAAGGAATCATCCAGCAATGCCAGGGGCTCGTGTTTGAATTGTCCACAGTGGCATGGATACAAAGTCTGAGTAAATGTCACTCCTTTAAGCACATATATATATATATACATATATATATATATATATATATATATATATATATATATATATATATATATCTATATATATATATATATATATATATATATATATATATATATATATATATATACAGTGGACGCTCGTTAATTCGAACTCGGTTAATTCGAACTTTCGGTTAATTCGAACTAATTCAAAGGCACCAAAAAACGTGTATTGGAGTTAATGTTAAAAATATCTCATTAATTCAAACTAAATTCTTATCACTTCGGTTAATTCGAACTAAAAATTTGACAAAAATTTTTTTTTTTTCCTTGTTTAATGGAGAAAATACACTGTATTTATTATTTTGTGTGTCAAAATTTCTTTCCTGTGTAAAGAGGTACATGCCTGCATTCCTAGACTATTGCATGTCCGCTAAACGTTAGTAGCTATTGTGCTTCTGATTAGTGCTAAACGGAAAAAGCAATTTTCCTTTATTTGGATCGATTTTCTTAGAATTTCAGAAAAACTAGTCTTTACTACAGATTCTAGGGAGCTGCGTCAGTTATAACTGCAGTGCAGACAAGTTAATGTGGTCTAGTTTTTCTTCCTCATTGTGTGGTGTGAACGTGTAAAAATTCAGGATGCCTACACGTGGAAAGTACAAAACCCTAACTTTGGAGACAAAGGTAGAAATTTTAAAGAAAGTAGAGAATGGCGAATGTAAAACAAAGTTAGCAGCTGACTATGGAATTTAAAAAATGCCTTGTCACCTAATTTGAATAACAAGGAGTCAATTTTAGATTCATGGGAAAAATCAAAATTTGCTAGAGGAAGTAAACACATGGGAAATGCGTCCCAGGAAGTTCTAGAAAAAGCTCTACTGCTATGGTTCTAGGATATTAGATCTCGAAGTTTTCTGATAAATGAAACCCTAGTGCTGACGAAGGCTGGTGTCTTGGCAAGTCGAATGGGTATTGAAGATTTTAAATGCAGTGATGGATGGCTTTCTCGATTTAAGTCAAAGCACAATATTTCTTATCAAACTGTATGCGGCCAAAGCTCTGATGTAAACGAAGACGTATGCACTAATTTCGGTAGGAAACTGCCAGGACTTTTCTCTACTTACCTGCCGAAAGATATTTTTAATGCGGCCATAATGGACCAAGCCATAATGGAATTTATTAAAACTCTGAAAGCATTTATTCAGATGGAACCTTCCTCTGAAAATGAATTGAAATGCTTACTTCAAATCGAGAAGCTGGCTGAACAATGTAGGAATCATAAACAGAACCAAACATCCATTTTACAGTTTTTCCCCAAAGTGTAATTCATATTTTTAATATAAGTTTACTTTATACTAAATATCTTCTGCTTCTTTTTATGATTAAGGTAAATCTGTATTGCTTTTTAATATGTTTAATTTTAGATAACATAGTATAATATATTTTCTGGGGCTATACATACTAGGAGAGTTTCTTTTTCAGTGATTCACATTTAAAGTTATATATTTTCTCTTAACATCGGATAATTCGAACTTTCTTCTGAGAACCTTTGAGTTCGAATTAACGAGCGTCCACTGCATATGTATATATATATATATATATATGTATATATATATATGTATATATATATATATATATATATATATATATATATATATATATATATATATATATATATATATATATATATATATATATATATATATATATATATATATATATATGTATATATATATATATGTGTATATATATATATATGTATATATATATATATGTATATATATATATATATATATATATATATATATATATATATATATATATATATATATATATATATAAATATATATATATATATATATATATATATATATATATATATATATATATACAGTGGACGCTCGTTAATTCGAACTCGGTTAATTCGAACTTTCGGTTAATTCGAACTAATTCAAAGGCCCCAAAAAACGTGTATTGGAGTTAATGTTAAAAATATCTCATTAATTCAAACTAAATTCTTATCACTTCGGTTAATTCGAACTAAAAATTAGACAAAAAAAATTTTTTTCCTCGTTTAATGGAGAAAATACACTGTATTTATTATTTTGTGGAAGTGAAGGAACACAAGAAAGAGAAAATTTAATATTGGTTATGAAAATTAGATTTGGCAATGTTGTAAAACTTGACAACACAACAAACATATTCGAACATATGAATTGCTTCCTGTACGAAAAGAAAAGACATGGAAAAATTAAAATTTCCTCTGGTACAATCATTAAAAAAATTAAACATAACTATTTCCACTAAACTGACTTTACAGTTATCTTCTTTAAAAGCCAGAGATGAGCAAATTAAAGCGACATTTCCATTTAGGCTGCCAGCAAATATAAATTGAGAACAAATGCTTATAACTATTTGTTTAATAGAAACTCATTAAGCGATGAAAAATGCGCGTTGCCACTAATTTCATTACAGAAGTGTAATAATGCCTTAAAAGAGCTCCCTTCCTCGGAGATAAAATTATTGTTGTGATTTTGAGGAAGCAATTGTAAGTTCCTCACAAATCTACGTAAATAGGGAGGAAATGACTGTCTAGTCAGAAGCGAATCAGTTAGGAAGAGAGCATTCTCTCCCTTTCCATCACTTGAACATTTGCTTATGAATTAATGAATTAGTCTGAAATTTATCAATTAATTTGATGAAAAGTAATGCTGGTGCTTAGGGATAAGCTTTTGTGTGTGTGTAATTACTCAGTGAACTGTAGCATTTCTATTTGTGTGAAATGCTAAATTGCTTCCGAATAAAGTCTTATATAAATGAAGTGGCGATGAATTAACCCACTATTTATTAAATTGAAGTTGCAGTCTTTTAATATAACATATGCGAAAATATGTATAGGCTTTATATATATATATATATATATATATATATATATATATATATATATATATATATATATGTGTGTGTGTCTGTGTGTGTGTGTGTGTGTGTGTGTATATACACTGGTTATCAAAAATTAAGGTAAAATCACAAAAGTAAGGATTTCTCAAAAAGTTAGGCGTATAATTTAATTAAACTTATACACATTATACAACACATAGGTAGGTAAAAAATATCATAAAAAGAAATCGCCAGACAATTATGGTATTATAGAAACTAGCATATGTATACAAAGAATAAATCGGATGTGTCAGTTTAGTATAGGAAAAGTACCTTTAATATAGCGTATGATACCCCCGAGAAGTAATACAGCAGATACAGCGATGTGTGATGCTGTCAATTATACAGTCTATGAGTTCCGTAGGAAGTGAGAGCCGTTTATGCTCGATAGGATTCAGGTCCGGTGATCGAAATGGCCACTCCATGCGCTGAATTGTTTCCTACTGAAGATAAGCCTCCACGATGCGATCCCTTTGCGGTCTCGCATTATCATCCTGTAGCACGAAAGCATGACCTATTGCCACAGCATAAGGGCGCACATAAGTATCAAGGATATCATCTCTATAGGTGTGAGCCATCACATTTCCACGGGAAAAGACATGGAGGTCTGTGCGTCTACCCAAAGAGATACCACCCCAAACACAGACACTGATCCGTATGCATCTCTTTCACGGATGTTATGGATGAAAACGAGTTCCAGGTTCCTTCCAAACCAAAATACGCCTACTATCGGTTTGGAGCACAAACCTGGACTCATCCGTAAAGAGAACAGCCCTTCAATGATGACTTGTCCAGTGGACATGTTGATGTGCCCACTGCAAACGTTCCCGCTTATGGCGTGACGTAATCGGGACACAAATGGCTGGTCGCCTTTCAAAACGACCACATTTGTGAAGCCTTCTACGCACGGTTGATGTTGATACCAACCTTCCGGAGCTTGCTGCGAGGGAGGATTTGATTTCAGACGGATTTGCAGTTCTATTCTTCGTGCGCATAATGAAAAATATCGGTCATCGGCACTCTTCGTAGCTTAGGGCCGTCCTTGGCTGATCCTCCTGAAAGCCGAATACGTGGTTAGAAATTGTTGCCAACGTCTATGAACCACAGACGGACTCACATTTCGCCATCTGGCCACTTTTGTCTGACTTTGTCCTGCCTCTAGTCTCTTAATAGCTCGCCATCGCAGTTCTTCGGTCAAATTATGCCTGGTGGTCATTGTTACAATTTTGCTATGCCAGATGTCTAATCTCAGACTCACAGCGACAATTGCCGCATTGCTCTGAAGCACGGACTTTTATACTCTTCTTAAATGACGTAGTCGGGCTGCAGCGCCACTATTTTGCATAACGTAGTATTGTTTAGTACCTTTTACTTAACAACATATTCAAATTTTAAACAGATTGGCCTAGTTTTGAACGTATTATCCCTCTTTTTGTGATTCCTCCTTAATATTTTGTAACTAGTGTATATATATATATATATATATATATATATATATATATATATATATATATATATGTATAGTATAACAGTGTGATAAAAATGAATGCAGCACCCTTTCTGTTGTTTTACTTTGACATAATAGTTGCGGAACGGGATAAATCGCCGCTGTTATCCACTTAGGACATGTGACGTAAGTCCTTTAGAATATCTTTGTATCTGTGTAAGATGGAAGGTTGCCAGTCTTAATCTACACAGGGGCAGATATTGACATATATACATGAGAATGGAAATTACTCTCTCAGGCTCCCATTGACGCTGTCATTTTCAGCATGGATAGACGTGACTGATTCGGCTTTGATGTAGAATATGAGAGTACAAATTATGCTCCAGGCAGTCTGAATTATACACGTCGGATTCCTAATAGTTTTTCACTTAATTTCGCCCGTAGTTTATCGATGAATAAATATGTATATCTGTATATACGCGCATACAGACATATATATATATATATATATATATAAACTGAATATCCGTACTTCGTTATGGAGTACATTCGAATTTAATACAAAGGTAATTGCATGCAATTAATGCCGAAAAATCCAAAAGAAAAAATATCTATAAAAATATTGAAAGGGTATTTTATAGGCAATATAATACAGAAGGAACTATTCAAATTAAATGCAACGTTCAATGAATAAAATTAACTTCTATGTTTAATATCCATAAAACATACTAATTTGAATTAAATTCTTAAAAAACTTCCATCTCAATTAGTCTAGTGGTTAAATTTTATCTTTTACCGTATTTAAATTTTTTTTGTCAATTTATTTGGTTGTTATGCCGTGACGATAATTTAATTTAAAGCATCACAAAAGAAAAGAAACCACGTTATCAGCTTTTAATAAATTAAATTCTTATAATTAATCTTTAAAAATTTACCAAAAATCAGAGATTGAAGGTAAAGATTCGAAAAATATTTCATTTTAAAGCATTTTTAGAATCTTTATCGTGATATAAATTTTATTACCTAGCTTAACCCACCCATTTTATAACAACAGCTTAAAAAATTAATTTAAAAAAATATAAGAAGAATTTTTCAAAAATCTTTCTTATGCACCCCTACAGTATAAGAAAAATCGCCAGGCAAAATTTCAGACCTTTAGGTCCATGGGTTTGTTCTGTGCATTATCTGTTAGTCAGTTACGGAACCGTTATATATATATAGATAAATACATAATAATTGTTTTCAGTCTTTGTTTAAGGTTAGGGCGGCTAAGTATTGCCCGATTGTGAAAATACCGTTGTTCTCGATGATAACTTTCATGTTTTGTATTCTAGAATGGAGGACTCAAATTATGGTTAATGTAGAAAGTATCAGTATTAGTAGTAAATATTAATTACATGTATGCATAAATAGAGCTTAATGTAGTGTGTGCAGCATTGTTGTAAATATCACCAATTCCTGATTTGGGCTTGTTTGATATTGTAATATATATATGAAACGATGTATTTGTATGTAAATATGTACTGCATGACAAAATGATTTCTACATACGTTTGAAATTCTTAAATTGCTTGCAATTATAATTAGTAATTTCATGTATACTGATATTATCGTAAATTCTTGTCTCTGTATTATCAGTACGTAATGTGTATATGTATAAATTAAATACAAACTGGATTGTCAATATGACCTGAATAGATCGTGTAGTGTTGGCTGTCACTACGTAAAATTTCCTCGATTATATTTTTGGTTTAGTGCCTTATCTGTTAGTTTTTTACGAGAGTACACAGTCAGTTTACTGGAAACTTTCCTTTTGTCTTTACAATATCTTTCGTCTGGATGTTATCGCTACGGCCTGTCATTAGGAACCGAATGTCTTAGGGCAGTTAGGTATTTTGGTTATTGATAGTTTATGTGAATAATCAATTAAAAATATTAAATTATTCAAAAAATTATTTTTAACATTTTAAGCAAAATATTAAGTGTCTATTTATGCATTTAATGACTGAAAGACAGAATCAGAATATTTTTTCCTTAAAAACATTTAATTTTTGAACCAACATTTGAGCTCACAATTTTTACATACTTCATCTTATTTGTGTTGCTTTAATGACTGATTTTCTTTTCATGCCCAAGTACAAAAATTCTTTAAAATAGGATATGCTTAAAATTAAATTGAATCGCAACTACAACGCACTGCATAATTTGTGTAATTTGTCTGCTAGTTTTTATACAAATATGTTTGATGCATGAGCTCAAATAATTAAAGCTTCGTTAGAATTCATTTGAAAATATTAAAATCGTGATTTGGCGAAATAAGAGGTCTTTCCAGTCAGTTTGGAGCAGTTAATCTCTTCGATGTGCAGTCCTTCCAAGGTTCTGCGCCATGCCTGTCCCTTGGCGAACAGTTTCTTCAAAGGTACAGAACTGCTTGGTTCACGGTACATCCTTACATATTGTCCACAGTGCAGGACGATCATTTTCTTTCAAGTTGATGGGATAATTCATAAAAAAAAAAATTATTTCCTCTGAATTTATACATGGGTTTCGATAATTTCAAATACTACCAGTTTTAAGGCACAGTTTTATGTTTCAATTTCCACTTTTTATTATTGACATAGCCGTTCGAAAGCTATATCATAGATAAATTCTATAAGAGCAGTAAAACGAACCAAAAACAAACATGAGTAATTTATATTATATCCACATAGCACGATGCCATAATGGAATCCTTCAGTTGATAAAATTTGACCCGACAATTCAAACAGAAAACTCTATGTCCAATCCTACAGCTCTATTAACCCCTTAACGATCGCATAATTTTTAAGAAAACGGTAAAAAAAAGTGCCCATTCTTTCCGGAGGATTCCATTTATTGCTTAATATGCCATATCTAGTTTTAAAAATACAATCCCTAATCTATATATATATATATATATATATAACAGTTCCGTAACTGACTGATTGAGTGATTGATTGACTGACTGACTGACAAATAACGAACAGACCAAACTGCTGTACCTAAAGGGGTGAAATTTTGCATGGCGATTCTTCTTATAGAGTAGCGGTGCACTAAGAAAGATTTTTGAAAAATCCTTCTTAGATTTTTTTAAAAATTGAATTTTTAAGCTGTTTTTGTAACATTCTTTAAAGTTTGCATTTAAAATAATAATCCGAGGGTTATAAAATTTATATCACAAGAAATATAAAAATTTCTTTAAAATGAAATCTTTTCGAATCTTTACTTCCATTTTCTGATTTTTAGTGAATTTTTAAAGATTAATTTTTAAAATTTAATTTATTGAATTTAATTTATTGCTGATCACTTGGTTTCTTCTCCTTTTTGTGATACTTTAAATTAATTTATCGCAAGTGCATAACAACGAAATAAATTGACAAAATGAATATTAATATACGGTAAAAGATAAAATTTAATCACTAGATAAATTGAGATGGAATTTTTTTAAGAATTTAATTCAAATTAGTATGTTTTATAGATATTAAACATAGAAATATTTGCAAAAATTGACCGTTATATTTAATTTGAATATTTTCTTCTACATTATTCTGTCTATAAAAATACCCGTTGCGATTATATATATATATATATATATAAATACAGTAGACGCTCGTTAATTCGAATTCGGTTAATTCGAACTTTCGGTTAATTCGAACTAATCCAAAGGCCCCAAAAAACTTGTATTGGAGTTAATGTTAAAAATATGTCATTAATTCGAACTAAATTTTTATCAGTTCGGTTAATTCGAACTAAAAATTTGACAAAAAAATTTTCTTTTTCCTCAATTATCGGAGAAAGTACACGCTGTATTTATTATTTTGTGTGTCAAAATCACCTGTATTTTTTTTCTATGTAAAGAGGCACATACCCGCATTCCTAGACTGTTGCATTTCCGCTAAAAGGTAGTGGCTATTGTCCTTATCAGTGCTTAACGGACAAAGCGATTTTCCGTTAGTTGTATCGATTTTCTTAGAATTTCAGAAAAACCAGTCTTTACTACATATTCTAGGGAGCTGCGTCAGTTATGCATTCAGTGCAGACAAGTTAAAGTGATCTAGTTTTTATTCCCCAGTGTGTGATGTGAAAGTGTAAAAATTCAGGATCTCTACGCGTGGAAAGTACAAAACCCTAATTTTAGAGACCAAGGTAGAAATATTAAAGAGAGTAGAGAATGTCGAATGTAAAACAAAGTTAGCAGCTGACTATGGAATTTTAAAAAATATATCTTGTCAACTTATTTGAAAAACAAGGAGTCAATTTTAGATTCATGGGAAAAATCAAAATTTGCTAGAGGAAGGAATCGCATAAAAAATGCATCCCAAGAATATCTAGCAAAAGTTCTACTGCTATGGTTCCAGGATGTTAGATCTCGAAATTTTCCGTTAAATGGACCCCTAGTGCTGACGAATGCTGATGAATTGGCAAGTCGAATGGGTATTGAATATTTTAAATGCAGTGATGGATGGCTTGCTGATTTAAGTCAAGGCACAATATTTCTTATCAAACTGTATGTGGTCAAAGCTCTGGTGTAAACGATGACGTATGCACTAATTTCGGTAGGAAACTGCCAGGGCTTTTCTCTACTTACCTGATGAAAGATATTTTTAATGAAGTCATAATGTACAAAGTCATAATGGACTCTATTAAAACTCTGAAACCATTTATTCAGTTGGAACCTTCCTCTGAAAATGAATTGCAATGTTTACTTCAAATCGAGAAGTTGGCTGAACAATGTAGGCATCATAAACAAAACCAAACATCCGCTTTACAGTTTTTCCCCAAAGTGTAATTCATATTTTTAATTAAAGTTTACTTTCTACTGCATATCTTCTGCTTCATTTTATGATTAAGGCAAGTCTGTATTGCTTTTTAATATGTTAATTTTAGATAACATAGTATAATATATTTTCTGGGGTTATACATACTAGGAGATTTTCTTCTTCAGATACACTTTTAAAGTTATATATTTTCTCTTAACATCGGATAATTCGAACTTTTTTCCGAGAACCTTTGAGTTCGAATTAACGAGCGTCCACTATATATATATATATATATATATATATATATATATATATATATATATATATACGTATTACGATCCAAAAGTTCGGGGAATTGGCGTAAAAGTCCTAAACTCTAAAAGTTTATAATGCACAGCCTCATTCAAAGTAATCACCTTGGGCGACGATAGACTTCTGCTAGCGCTCGTATACCTTCTGGAAGCACTGCTGGAAGCCATTTTTTGAAAACTCCCGTTAGGCCTCCTGCGATGCTGCTCTCACCTCATCTGCTGACATAAAACGGCGTCTCTTCAAAAGGTTTTTCATTGATGGAAACAAATAAAAATCATACGGGGCTAAGTCCGGTGAATAGGCAGGGTGTGGAAGCACACGTGAGTTTTGGCGAGAAAGTGTGTGACAAGTTGGACCTGATGTGCAGATGCGTTATCATGCAGAATGTACCACCAGTCTCCACTTAGCCATCGTCGTGATCTGCGACAGTTTACGACGAATGAATTCCCACAAATGACGTAAATTGTCTGAATAAGGCTCCTTGTTTACTGTTCTGCCTTTGGAAATAAATTCTGAATGACAATTCCTTGAGAATTAAAAAATACCTCTATCACGACTTTCCCTTTGATCCTATTCTGACCGAATTTCTTCGATCACGGTGAGAAGGGTGATTTCCATGTTGAAGAAGCACGTTTTGATTGGATATCAAATAAATAACACCACGTTTCATCACCATGCTGGAATCACCGTACACCTTTCGTAGCATTTTTAAAGTCTCCGTAGGTGTTTCACATGAAAGCTGACAAAATTTAATGTTGCAGCGCTGTTCTTGAAAAACCACTTTTATAACGCCGCAGAACAAAGGTATCTATCTCCGGAAGAAAACAGCAGCCATAGGAATCATAGGAAATGGCTCGCAACTGCAATTCCTGGGCCACGCCCGCAATTGCAGACTTTCAGGTAATAAGCAGAGGGAAACCAATGAAACAGAGTATAGGAAAGGAGTGAAATGATTGGGCCTCTGCTAATCCGTGAGTTCATAGTATAAGAAAAAGTGAGTAAGCATCTTGCAGGGCAGTAGAAAAGAGGGTCTACAAACGATGCAAAGATGAATAAAATTAAAAGAGAGCGCACGCGGTTATATCACTTGACATGGGCGAAACCAACCTGAACACGTAGGGATTGTTTGGTAGAATCCATTCCATACGCTGTCACTTCAAATACATGCTTTTTTTTGTCACAGATTACCGCATTCCCCGAACTTTGTGATCGTACCTCGTGTATATATATATATATATATATATATATATATATATATATATATATATATATATATATATATATATATATATATATATATATATTTAGCATTAATTGCATACATTGACCGTTGTATTTAATTTGAATGTACTCCGTAGAGAAGCACAGGTATTCAGCTAGTTACCTTATAAATAGACTTCTGCTGCTATCTATTTATAATGTAATTCAGGATTTTTACATCTTGTGTTGTATGTAAAATAAGAAATAAAAAAATCAGAGTAAATGAAATGGATTTTTTAAAATCTTTTTGGTGTGTTACTTTTGAACACTCCAGCTCGGAAATATAACAGGCACATGAAATAGAGGGCGAAACCTCATCTCGTAATTTTAAAGGGAGCGAGAAGGAAGGGGTTAAGTAAGATATCTCATTCTAAATACACTAAGCCATAACACATAAAAGCCAGAAAGTGACTTTCCACTGTTCATTTAACTCTTTAAGTCAAGAGTAGCAATTGAACTGTTGTTTAAATATAGTTTAATGCAGCTTCTCTTACAGATTGCACGGGAAAGTATTAAGATATAAAATATCTTTTTCCCTCCGATTCGATGAGTGCATATTTTCACCCTTTGTTACAGACTGAAATTCTTTTTTTTTTGTATTTATTCAAAAATCTGTGTTGACCTCCAAAAATGGGTATAAGTGTTGAAAATAAATTATACTTGCTTTACAATTATATATTTGATTCTTTTGCTGTCTGATTCTGCTACAATTTGGCAATATTTTGCCAACTTGTGGACTCAACCTTTCTGGAAGCTTCGAGAAATACCTAGCTGTGACTGAACTATGGAAGGCACATTAGAAATCTATAAATATACATGACATTGGCATTGGAACTCAGTTCAATTTCCCAGTGAGGATTGAATGTGTTGTAACTCCATTAATTGGCTCGTATTTTGTTGCAAATTCTGGTATCCTGACCTGTGTTTTTAGAATTTTCTGCTGTAGAGATGACAGTCGTTACGTATTTTATGTTTGAATTTGTGAATAAGCCTGAAGAATTTACAAAATAATAAATATTTTTTTGTGTGAACTCCCTGAAGAGATTCTTATTATATCCTAGCAAACCAAGGAAAACGGAACATTTTGGTGACAGCAGTGGGGATTGAATGCCTATTACAATATCGATGGCTGATCAGACTGTTACAGCTCAGGGTTTGGAAGATAAATTCCAACAGATTATTGCTGCGATGACGCTATGCAAAACAACATATCTGCGGGTCAAGAAGAGATGAAGAAAGAAATATCGGTTGGTCAGGAAGAATTAAAGTGTGAAATTATAACTACCGTAAATGAAAGAGTGAGAGATATAGAAGACAAATTTGAAGAAAATTTGATAAATTTGGCGACGAATTTGAAAATTTAGAGCAAAAATTAGGCAACAAATTTGAAAATTTGGAGGAAAAATTTTGTGTTAAGGGGACAAGGTACTTTCAACCTCATTATTTTTAATTTTCAATTTTTAACTCTATATACCAAATGAGAATAATTAATATTCTTTTTTATTACATTGAAGACTATCAGAATTGCTAAATATGTATTTTATGACCAAATAAGGTCTTTTTATAAAAAATTTTTAGCTTTATGCTAACATTTTTCAAAATGCTCCCACCGCATTCCATGTTATTTAAAAACCTCATTTTTTTTATGAATTTACCATATCTATATATAAACATAACTGTGCATTGAAATTTATTTGTATGAATTAAAACCCGTAAAAAAATAATAATTAAATATGCCTTTTAATTTTTAAGTTTTCGCATGCTTTTACTTCATTTCATGGTCTATAAATTTAGCAAATATTTGTCGATTCAAAGAATTATGCTACGTTTTGTGACAAGCACTTCAATTGACTGTCCTGAGAAATTTGAAGAAATCAGAAGAAATTTAACGCGCATGGAACGTTTCGAAACAATCCATCACAATGCCCTTTAAATGCCACGGCAACTTTTAAAAAAATGTAAATAAAACGCTTAAAAATAATTTGATTGAGAAAATTTCACTTTGTGATCAAAGCTTACACCCACCTAGATTTTTTGGGGACAAAAAAAAAATTTCGTGAATTCGGTCGAATTTTTCTATTTCGACCGAAGCTCCTTGTCCCCTTAAAGAAAAGAAAAATTTGGCGATATAAAAGAAAATTTAGAGTAAAATCTGTACCCTTCGTTACAGACTCAAATCCTCTTTTAGTACTTATTCAAAAATCTGCGTTGCCCTCCAAAAATGGGTATAAGTGTTGAAAATAAATTACACTTGCTCTACTGTTATTTATATGATTATTTTGCTGTCTGATTCTGTGTTTGATGACAAACGTAATCAGTTATTATGAATTACTTCCACTCCTGCGTAGTTAGAGTGTGCCATTTAGTTACTCTAAACCTTAAATCTCCATTTAAGAAGGCTTCATATAGAGATAATCGATTTCCCGTCACCATAAAAAAGATATATCGGTATTGCTAAAATGCGATATGGGCATTACATGTAGTATATTGGAATATGGACAATCCGTGAAATGTAGAATGGACGGTATTTCCTTTTAAATAAGGGCATTATTTACACTCGGTTATGGACAATTTAAGGTATTTGATATCCAGCAGAATTATTTGCTAATGTTGCATTCAAATTGTAACGGCCTAGGACTATTTATTTGCAGTATTTTCCGGCGTATATCGCGCACCTATAATTTTAAACTACATTTGTTAAATATTTATATATATATATATATATATATATATATATATATATATATATATATATATATATATATATATATATATATATATATATATATATATATATATATATATATATATATATATATATATATATATATATATATATATTTATATATATATATATATATATATATATATATGGCGGATTTATTCTCCGTATAACGGTCACGCATTTCTTGACGAAGAAACCTGAAATGTACATGTGCGATGCTATTATTTTTTGAGTCATTCCTTCGAAGGATTTTCCCAGGCTTTCGAACAATGGTATACTGAATTGACAAGCAATAAGGGGAACAATATCTGGGTGGGGGAAATGCTTGAGGGAGTAAATAGTTCCTAGTGCCTTAAATAATCCAGAGAGCCTTTCAGTTTGGGACATGTTCATATCCCATCTAACGGATAATACGAAGATATTGCTGAAAGAGTGTAACACAGACATAACAGTTATTCCAGGTGGGTTAACACTATTAGTTCAGCCTTTAGATGGGTGTATCAATAAACCATACAAAGGAAATTTAAAACGACAGCGGGACACGTGGATGTTTGACGATGAAAAAACACTTACAACAGAAGGCCAAATGCCAGTCTAGAAATAGTGTGTGAGTGGATAATAAAAGCATGGAATGAAATTAAACCTGACATGATTCAAAAGTCATTTAAACCATGTAGTATATCTAACAATCTATATGGAACGTAAGATGATTATTTATTTATGGATCAGAGTAGCATTGATGGTGAAGAGAATACAGAATTCGATGATGTATGTGTCTGACGATATAACGGAAGACGAATATGACGAACTATTTATGTTTTCCGATATTTAAAATTTTTAAGTTCATAAGGTAGGTCATTTCTTTTAAATAAACAGCTTTTAGGAAAATGTAGTAATCTATTTTTTATGTTAATTTTTTTTCCTTATTTTAAAATCTATCATTTTTATATCCAGCGTGTAACGTAAATTTCGATCTTATTTTTGTTTTAAAAGTGCACGTTATACGCCGGAAAAATGCGGTATTTATTTATTTATTTATTTGCTGCTTAAGGCGTCTGACTACGTTCCGAGAATTTTTTATGTTTAAAAAATAAACTTTCGAAAAATTTAATCCTGATTTTCGAGGGAATGTAGCACCAAAATAGGAAAATTAGGAAAAACTAGTCCCTAAATATGCAATTTTTTTTTACAAAATTGAACAGTTTTGGCTGATATTTAGCAGATATTTACATATACAGCTCTAGTTATCAAAAAATGCATATAATACTAATTACTTTTCATTATATGTATATAAGACCCTTGTGAATTTAATGAACTAAAAAATATATCTTGAAATCTAAAAAGAAAAATGCAGGTAATAATATGCAATTGCATGCAAAATTTCAGTAATTTCTCATGATATATTCGATACAAAAAGCAATAAATCTACAATTGGGGTGTGTACGCATCGTTTACTTTGCATTAGGATTTTTGTGTGCTTGCATGTAAGGTGCGTTGAGCCCATACTGCAAGTTGTGTTTGTCTTTTCATTTTCTTCTTGACTTATTGCTTCTTTGGGGGACTCGGGGCCTTGGGATGTCTTTTGGGCTTACCTGCATCCTATTCAGAAAGTTCCCCTTGAGGTAACTGACATGGTTAGGCTTCCTGATGACGAGACTTGTCGGTTACCTCTGTTGTTTTATGGTTCAGTTCCGGCACTTATACAGAATCTTGCCGTTGGTGCGCGGATGCCCAGAGTGCTTGATTTCTGTTTGTTTTTTGTCTATTTTCGTATTATTTTGATCTATCTCTGTTGGATTATTTATCGATAAATCTACAAATAATATACACACAGCTTAATCTGTAGTTCGTTACATTTTTAGATGTATGAAAGACAAATTTCATAGACATATCATGATTATATTTTAAGTTACGCTATGGCTGTACGCATTCTGTTTTCTGAACATTTCCATCTCCGTTGTTAAAAAAATATGAAATATCTGAGTTTGAAGGCGTTGGAGTAAGTAACTAAGTTAAAACACTTGTCTTATGGTCCTATGGCTGTACGCATTTTGCTCTTAACTTTTAATTGTTTGTTCTGTTCTTTGTTCGCCCAGTCTCCTTTTCACCCACGTTATACCTTTACTTTTACTATCGAACCTTTTTGTTTTCCCCACATTCTATTTTCCTTACTACTTTCGTTGTTAACTGATCACTGAAGTTTTATGCATTGCTATATCATCCTACAGTGGAGGGCTCGGCCCATGTACTGTAGTTAACACTACTCATCCTCCTGATGTCTCGCCGTATACAGTTTGCATAAAAGATAAGTACTTTAGGAAGCATAATTGAGGCGTTCCCGTTGAAATGAGGGTAAGTTCCAAAATTTTCAAAAAGAATTTTTCACTGATACAAGGTTTTTTTTTTACAATACTAATGGCGTGGAGGCACTTATCTCCCTTTTACACTCCATTAACCGTGGAAAAAAACCTTGTATCAGTGAAAAAATACTCTTCGGAAATTTTGGCACTTATCCTCTTTTCATACGGGAACGCCTCAATCAAAGTTTTCACTTGCATGAAAATAGGCCAATGGCGGCTCCAGGGGGGGGGGGGGGGCAGGGGCAATTGCCCTTCCCCGAAAAAAAGCCCGGCGTATTTTTTTCATACTCTAAAATTATATAATCGTAGACCTAATACTGAATGAGTTTAAATTTAAAATGCGACGATGTTTATTTCTTATATATATATATATATATATATATATATATATATATATATATATATATATATATATATATATATATATATATATATATATATATATGTATATACATACACTGCTGGCCACCCAAATTGCAACATCAAGAAAGACAAGAGATATCACAACAAAATTTATTGTGTAGATAACATGTTGACCAAGTGTCAAATGATTAAATTTATAGACTTCTGTGAAGTGTGGTTTCTGCCAAAATCAGTAGCCAGAATAGCGGCCATTGTTGGAGATCACCGCTGCCACACGCCTCGGCATTGATTCAAAGAGACTTTGGATGAGTTCTTGGGGTACAGCAGACCAAACAGCTTCCACACGTTGCCAAAGTTGATCTGCTGTGGCAGCTGGGGATGGAATCTGAGTCAATCGTAGAGCAACCATGGTCCACATGTTTTCTATCGGCGAAAGATCTGGAGAGCGAGGCGGCCAGGGAAGCAATTCAATCTGGCGGTAGACGAAGAACCGTTGGACAATGCGTGCCACGTGTGGTCGCGCATTATCCTGTTGAAATATGGCTGTGGGCAAGCCCTGAAGGTAAGGAAGGACAACTGGCTCCAACACCTCGGAGATGTAGCGCTGGCTGTTTAAAGTACCGGCAATGCGTACTAGAGGTGTGCGAGTGATATCCAATACCGCCCCATACCATAATACCCGATGCAGGACAGTGTGGCGGTGCATAACGCAGCTGTTCAGCATCTTCTCTACACGGTGTCTCCAGACTCGAATGCGACTATCGTGGTGTTGCAGACAGAAGCGTGACTCGTCAGTAAAGACAATTTCATCCCATTCTGCCGTCCACATCCTTCTGTCATCGCACCATTGGCGGCGGAGACGTCTGTGGTTCTGCGTCAAGGGTAGACAAAGCAATGGACGTCTTGCGGACAGACCACTCTGCTGTAAACGGCGTCGAATGGTACGCGCAGACACTGGATGATGCGTTGCAGACTGCATGTGCTGTGCTATGGTTCGTGATGTGACTGAGCGATCCGTCACTGCCATGGGAACAATTTCCCTGTCATCACGTGAAGTGGTGCCCTGAGGTGGATGCGATCGAACACGCCGGTCCGTCGTACCCTTCTGCATCCAACGATCACATATCCGCATTACAGTTGTTTGGTTTCGTCCAACACGACTACCGATTTCCCTGAAAGATAATCCAAAATCTCGGTAGGCCACTATACTTCCTCTGACGAACTCGGATACTTGATCAAAAGATGATCGCTGTTTTCGACGAGACATAATTGATCGTTTTTTTTGAAAAAACCACAAGAAAAACACAATTGCCGAACTTGAAATCGTCAAAATCTCCAAGCCTTAAATAGCGCTTTGAAGTGGCGCCACAGGCGCGCGTGATGTGCGTCTGCGATGAAATTCTAATAATTTGCATATCTCACCTCCGCTAATGCATGTTGTAAATTTCATGTTATTTGCATGTTTCCTTCAGGGTGTTGCATTTACAGTGGCCAGCAGTGTATATATATATATATATATATATAACCCTAAGAGCCGACGTTGCCCCCCCAAAAAAAATCTATGGACTGGACCCTTCCCTGAAATAGGCAGCTTCTGTTCTTCTTGAAATACGCCTAATTTCTTTTCTAATGATCGTACAGAAAATCGAAAAGCTGATTTAGAAACAGAAATACGCATTTTTTAAGATACATGAGAAATAAATTTCATATATTTATTTTTAAATCGACTTTTTTTACGCAGTCGGATACCTCAATTTTTCTGTGGCTTACTTCCTGACAATCAGTTAATTCCCTTTCTGTACGTACCCTTTAACACCGCCTTTAAACTTTAAAAATTAATGCTTTAGCAATTTTGTTATAACTGTAGTTAATAATTTTTACTTTCCATACACCATTGTGATTCTTTGCTTAGTTTTCAAAAACGATACATTTACTGACGGAAATGTGTGAAGTTATGCTTGAATTACCCACGCTCTCTATAAAAAAATAATTATCTCATAGCAAACAAAGGTTACAAAGAGATTCAAAAGAAGATGAAATGCATTAGCATATACTTAAATAATTCAATACAAATATTTAACCGCTTTTATTTCTATGTTAATCTGCAATTCTTGATGTCTGGGACTTGTTTAATTAATGAATTAACGATCTTTTGATTAATATAATTAAATATTTTGTTTAAAGCCATTATGTGATGATAAAAGCTAAAACCACAACAGAAATTTCTATTTTAATACATTAAATATTAGGATTTCACATCTTAAATATTTATAAATACGAATTTTAAGCAGAAATGGGTTTTATCTGTAAAGCAGTCATTTCGTTTTATTAACTAGTGAATAATTTATATTCGTGTGATAAACAATAGAATTTCAGAGGCTAAATATTTATAAATATGAAAGTTGAAAAAATTAGATTTGATTTAAATAAATGAAAAAAATCCTTTTAATTTATTAATCTACCACTAATTTGTATTCATTTGTTTAATATTGGTATACCAGATCTTAAAAATTTATAAATGTGAAAGTTAAACAAAAACATATCTATTTTGAAAAACATTCATTTAATTTTGCTAATTTAACGCTAATTTACATTTATGTGTTAAATGTTAGAAATTTTGATCTTAAATATTTATAAATACGAAAGGTCAACAAAAATAGATTTATTTTGAAGAGAAATTATTTCATTTTAGTAAGACATCTCTAATTAAATTTCTTTGATAAATGTTAAATTTTTTGACTTGCACATCTACGAATTTTAACATTTACGCATATTATGTGTTAACATGTGTTATACAGGGATATTTTTATTAAACTGACAATACTCAGAGCCAAACACACCTGTAGCACAATCTAGCAGCAGGAATTCCACCAAAATTTATAGAGGGACTAAGGACGACATGGGAAAGAGTTTCCATGAAAAAAATATATATATATTTCCAGAAGTAACCGATAGGGGTAGATATGGCGCTGTTGTTGTCGGCGCACCCGAAAATTTGCATGAAACGAAAGTAAAACATCAAAATGCAAATTCACGACTACGTAGTCGACAGAAGTGCCAGTATTTTGGGGTATAAAGATCGGTAAGGCATCTGGTGCGCAATTGCTTTACGGAAGAAAGGACCATCAGTCGCTTTTTTCCACTTGCCTGGGCATCTCGTTCACTGGACCTAACCCATGTGACTTTAGAAAGAAGTTATTAAAGGTTGTGGGGTTATTTAAAGTCCAAGGTGTATCTTGGTGGAGTCTTTAACTTGGCGGCCCTAAATGACAACATATCCCGGTCTGTGATGAACATTCCTGGTGACATGTTACGCTCGAACTTTGAGAACGTAGTGTTCAGGATGCAATTAGTCGTCTACCAGAATGGTGGTCACATTGAACGAGAGAGAAGTTAATTTGTTGCATACAGCGGTGTCGCAGTGAAATTTTTTTGTTATTTATTTGTCTGCTTATTAGAACTTTTTCGGTATTCACCCCTTATATTTATAGCATTAATTACTGGCTCTTCTGTCGACTACGTAATCGTAAATTTGTATTTCGATGATTTACTTGCCTTTTTGTGCAAATTCCCCGGTGCACCGACAACAACAGCGCCCTATATTCCCCTATCGGCGACTTTTGGAACTTTTTTTTCATGGAAACTCTTTCCCATGTCGTCTTTAGGCTCTCTGTCAATTTTGGGTGAATTCCATTAAATCACACTACTCTGCTCTGAGTAGTGTCAGTTAAAATAAAATCCTGTGTATTAGAAATTCGGACCTCTATTAATTATAAATAGGAAAGTTCAACAAAAAAAGTTTTACTTTTAGAAAAAGTCATTTTTTGCAATAATGTAAAACTCATTTGTTAAATATTCATATATCAATCCTTAAATTTTTGTAATGTAAAAGTTAAAAAAATTAGATTTTCTTTGAAAACATTCAACTTATTCTATATAACTATTACTAAATTATATTCACTTGTTATGTATTAAGATTTCAAACCTTAAATATTTATAATATTGAAAATTCAGGCATAATAGATTTTCTTTCAAAGCCTTCATTTAATTGGAATAGCTTCCGTATATGCGCACTTTTGCGGCAAGCCGAAATTTTCACGTCAACCTTGGCACCGCTTTTGTTTACACCAGTCCTTTGTATATCAAAATGTCTAAATGGCATCATATCATGATCATATCATGATCATGATCCCCTCATAATGATAGGAGGGGAGAAAAGTAAGACGCACCGTGAGGATTGACACGAAATCATCTTGGCGAGAAAGTGCGCATATAAGGAATCTTAGCCGTTTAATTTTGCTAGCATAACACTAATTTACATTTATGTGTTCAATGGTAGAATTTCGGACTTTAATTATTTATAAATATGAATGTTAAAAAAAGATACATTTACTCTGAAATGTAGTCATTCATTTCATTAATATATCTAAAATTTCTGTCATGTGTTAAATATTAGAATTGAAGGGTTTTGTAGCAAAAAGGAGGTAGCTCCATGCTGCAGGAGTTTGGGATTTACATGTACTATCTTGTATGTAGTGTTAAAAAAACAACATTTTCGTTTCATGCAAGAAATAGGTAATTCCAATCGTTAGTTCTCGTGTTATTGAAGGGGAGGGGCTACCTGATGAGTTAGTTACCTCCTTTTATCCTCAAATGACTGACGTGGTTTGTTGACAGGAAGGTTACTCAGAACTTATCAACAGTGAAGTTTTGGGTTCTAATACACATAATACTGTATATTGTTTAACTCCAAAATATAAAAATGTAATAGAACTAGCCCGCAAATACTTCGCACAAAACGATATGTGGTTCTCTGATGGACTACGATCAGACAACGTATCAGATAAGCCAGACTTTGCAAAGGGAAAATGTGACGATTGAAAAGTGTAATTTTCTGTTTATAAAGCCAAAATATATGCTGTATTTCAATTGAAGTTTTCTTTAAGTAAAATATTATTATAGAATATTGTATTTTTTCGTGTGAAAGCCTTCTATAGAAGTAGATAGAACATTCATTTGGTGGCAAGAAAGAGCTAACACCAATAATCAAACATGTTCCACGTCATCTGGATGATACATTTTTGAGTGAAAATACTATCCTAATATGTAAGAACAATTACCGATATGTATCAAAAAGAAAATTTTCACACAACTTAGAATTTGGAATTTTTGAATTTTTTTTTCCAGTTTCCGAAAACTTAAAAAATTGGAATTATCTCATTTTTGCATGAAACCCATGAATTTCGAACACTAAATATTTACATGTGTTATGTGTTAACACGTGTTATATAGCAGAATTTCAGACCATAAATATTTATAAATCTAAGAATTCACCAAAACAGAGTTACTGTAAAAAAGTAAGTTTTCATTTCATTAATCCGTTACTAATTCATGTTCATTTGTTAACTATTTAGATTTCAGAGCTGAAATTTTCGTAATGTTTTAAAGTTCAATAAAAATAAGATTTGCTTTGAAAAATATTCATTTAATTTTATTTAACTATGACTAATTCATATTTATGCCTTATATTAGGATTTTAGACCTTAACTATTTATAATTGGGAATGTGGTGAAAGTTGAACAAGCATAGCTTAACTTAAAAAAAAACATTTAATTTAATTAAAATGTCACTAATTTTTACTCATTTGTTAAATATTATTATTTCAGATATTTAATATTTATATGTATTAAACGTATTATGTATAACACGTGTTATATATTGTAACTTCTTGCCTAAAATATTTATGGTTCTGAAAGTTCAACAAAAATAAATTTATTTGAAATTCATCCATTTCATTTTGTTGATCTATCGCTAATTTATACTCAATTGAGAAATATTAAAGTTTCAGATATTAAATAAATATAAAAGTGAATGTTCAGTATAAATAGCCTTGTGTTAAAAAACATTCATTTTAATTTATTAATGTATCACTAATTTATATTCATGTGTTAAATATTATGATTATAGACCTTAGATATTTGTTAACAAGTGTTAATTATTAGAATTTCAGACCATAGATATTTCCGAATGTGACGTTGAATAAATAGATTTATTTTGAAAAATATACGATTTCATTTCATTAATCCATCAGTAATTTTTATTATTTATTAAATATTGCGATTTCAGGCCATACATTTTTATACGTTTTATACGCGTTACGTGTTGAGAAATGTTAAAAATTAGATTTTTGGTATAAAATATTTATAAAAGTAAAATTTTAAGAGAACTTTTAAAAAATATTCATTCCATTTTACTAATGTGTCACTTATTAAATTCATTTGTTAACTTTCAGAATTTCAGCATTCAATATTTGTACGCATAAATAAGATTTTCATGTTAAGACATGATCAGTAATAGAATTTAAGATCTTAAATATTTGTAAATACAAAAGATCAATAAAAATAGAATAACAATAGAAAAACAAATATTTCATTTCATTAATTTATCTCAAATTTATATTCATTTCTGAAATATTACAGTTTCAAGCTTTAAATATTTATACGTGTTAATATTGTTACGTGTTACGACGTGTCAAACATTAGAATTTCAGAATTTGAATATTTATAAATGTGAAAGCTGAATAAAAATATATTTACTGCAATTATATTAATCTATCACTAATTTATATTCCTTTCTTAAATATTAAGATTTCAGGCTTTAAATATTTATACGTGTTAATCGTGTTACGTGTTACAAAGTGTTATGCATTAGAATTTCAAAACTTAAATATTTATAAACGTGAAAGTTCAATAAAAATAGATTTACTTCCATTATATTAATCTATCACTAATTTATAAAAGCCATCTAAGGCGTTCAAAAAATTACTGTTCCCTGTGCGTGGAGGCTCCGGCACTCCCAAAAGTTCGGAAGTAACGAGGCAGAAGTAACACATTGTTTCCGTTCTTGGGATGATAGGTGATTAATCAAGGGAAAATTATTTCTCAGTCACAGAAGATTTTTAATTATGATAAGTGTTTGCGTTAATAGTGAAATTATTCAATGGGACACTTTGTGGTATATATTTTGTACACTAAACTAGGAAAGTTCTTACATTTTCCTACCCTTACGTTAACGCAAGGTGTCTTGCTTAGAATTTATCGTTATAATTGTGCGGCGAAGGAGCAGCTTTAAGGTAATAAATAAATAGTCAGAGTACGTTGAAAGGTCCTTTATTATGCATAGTAAAACCTATATTATAACTTACTGTTAAAGATAACATTGCATGTTTTACTAACTTCGAATTTTCCTGTCGCAGAGAAATGGAACTTGCATTTTGCACCTTATTTTATCTTTAAATATCAATAATGTTAATTCTTTGAAAGCAAAAATTATAGTTTACAAAGAATAGCCATTACAACTCAGGTTTGCAGGCTGGTTTTCAACAAACATTCCAGCATGCAGTCCAGTTTTCTGATTTGCAGTTTCTCTAAATGCAAACCAGTGATTCTGAACCTTTTGATGTCTAGACCCTCCCTTTAGGTCAGTGGTTCCCAACCCTTAGACGTCTGCGGACCACTAAGCCAGAAATTGAACCATGTGCGGACCCCCCCCCCACACACACACACACCGACTTGAGGGGGAACCTTCCGAGGTATATAATGGGTATAGAATATCCCTCAGGCAAAAATGATTCAGATAATTAAAATATTATGTTAAAATTTCAAGAAATTCTAATTCAACACATGATAGTCTTCAGATATATTCCGCCCATCTAGTTCAATGAATATTGCTTTCAAAATCACCATTTATTTGGCAACTTTTTTATATGTAGTGCCGGACCACTCCCGAGGCTTTCCCGGACCACCGGTTGGGAACCACTGCTTTAGATGGTCTTCAGACCCTGCGTCCCCTACTAGGCCGAAATATCCTATTTAACTTTAGCCGGACGATGGCCGAATAGCTAGGGCGCTGGCAATAGGTACCGGAGTCTGTGGGTTCGAGTCCCACTCTTGGCATGGATGTTTGTAGCCGTTCGGAATCGGCTTTAAGCTGTAGGTCCCGGTCTAATTAGCCCTCGTGTAGCAAAAAATTACCGTAGCGCTCCAAACCAAACCAAACCTATTTAACATTAGTAAAATACGTTCAACCCATATTGTTTACTAATCATCCCCCTCCCCCAATACCACTCACTCCTCTCAGTTGAGAATCACGAGTCTAAACAATTCACCAAAGGTTAAGTTCTTAAAGACATGGACACCCAATTTATTTTAGAAAATGTATCACCTCCTTAAGCATTTTATTCTTTCTTGTCCTTTGAATTACAGTTGTCATCATGGAACAAGTTTATGCGGATGTTTTCCTATACAAATCGTTACGGAACAAAAATACGTCACACAATTCAAGACAGTTCTTTGTAACCTAAAATTAATGCTTCCGAAGAATAGCGTGATTGAAATTTAATAATAAAATATTGTGCAATATGTGTTCTATCCCTCTGCAACAGGAGTATAGGAAGTTAGTATAACATGCAATGTTATCTTAAACGATAATTTTTTATATAGGCTTTATCATGCTTAATAAGACCTTTCTACGGACTCTGACTATTTATTTATTGCTTTAAAGATGCTACTTCGCCGCACAATGAGAACGATAAATGTTATAATAACAATAATGATGATTATAACGATAATAACGATAATAACGATTATGGCGATAATAACGATTATAACGGAACAAGACATCTTGTGTCAACATAAGGTGTTAAAGCTGGGAGAGTTGCGCTGTCAGAAAAGGAGGACAGTTTGTTACTTACTTTTCCCAAGGTTTGATAAAAAAATAAGTTACTGAAACTGCATAGAAGTACTAATATCAGTATTGGGTGATATTATTAC
Source organism: Dolomedes plantarius (assembly GCA_907164885.2). NCBI lineage: Eukaryota > Metazoa > Arthropoda > Arachnida > Araneae > Dolomedidae > Dolomedes > Dolomedes plantarius. Next base: position 105,097,053 of record OU015502.1, read on the forward strand.
TATAGAATGTACCATCGGTGAAAAAATATCATTAATAACCTATTGGCAAAAGGATAAGATATCGGATGTTTCTTTCGGACTCATCTTTTGGACACATTAACATTCAGACAGAAAGTAAATGATGCTTTCATTCATGCATGTGTATTGGCATCATGGCATGGGTATCAGCATATCATTGTATATGAACCTAGGGCATTTGAAATGTTTTTAAGTAGTAAAACAAAACCAGTATGGGTATTGTGACGACTCCCGTACAATAACGATTATCTTCGAATGTGGATATTCCAGGAAAATACCTCTCAGCGCGCAGCTTGTACACTTAATGGATTTCAACTACCTATGTTGAGGTCGACGCATACAGATAGTCGCTTGGCCAAATAAAAGGCCGGACGCACTAACAGCAGCACGCGGAAGTGTAGGTTAGCTACAAAGGGGAGCTGCAGACCGGAGAAGCTTAGTCACCTGGGAATGTAACTGGACAAAGAAAGAATAAATAAATAAATATATATATATATATATATATATATATATATATATATATATATATATATATATATATATATATATATAAAGTTCGTTGCACTTTATGGAAGCGATTTTGAGACTACGTTCGGATTTTGACTGCCTACGTTGGGAGCCAATTTTTTTAAAAAATTGTCTTTTTAAGGATTTTTTGGTCTTTTATGGTAAAATAGCATTTAAAAAAAAAAAAACCTGCCTGTAAATACCATACTTTTTATATATTGGTCAATTTGAAGTAATTTTTAATGAAATTTAGCTAAAACACCTATCACTTTGCACAAAATTCTAATGCTACTATTTTAATTTCCTTCTCACACATGATACATATGACAGTTATCTTCAAAATGACCCTCAATCTAAGAGATATTTTAAAATGCAATAATAATACAGACAATTTTATGTTCCAATTTGAAAATTTTCCCCAATTCGTCATTCCTTTCCTTATAAAATCATCCCCAAACAAAAAACTATTTATTATACATCAATTATTGTGCGTCATCTCATTAAGAATAGCATCTAAAACATTTCCTGAAAATGTTATCAAATTATATGCATTATTATGTGAGATATCATGATAACGGTAGAGATTTGTGCTAAAAAACATAATTCTGAGAAAAACGCATTTAAAGTTGTGTGTCACTTCAATTTTGTATCAGACGATGTTTTTAAAAATAGCTATAACTCTGCTTCTAATTCATGTAGAAGGGAAATCAAAACGGTTTTGAAAAGAGAAAAGATTTAATTATACGATCCTTGCAAAAAATAAAATTTATATTATTTATTATAGAAATTATTTATTATAGAAATTTATATTATTTATTATACAAAAATGTTTTTTATTATAGTCACCTAAATGCAGCCTTGCCTCATCGAATGTAGCCACAAATTTCCTTTTTCAGCGGCTAGTTGTTTTTCATATAATTTTCTACAATTTTTTTTTTCTTTCAGCAATATGCTTTGGCAAAAGCAGTTTAACTTTAGGTTAAACATGTTTTTTAACTTCAAATCTTTATGAATGATTTTATTTACAATGCCATAAGATATTACTAGTTTCCATGCAATGAACTTTGAGTGGGCAGATTTTCTTTTAGGATCAGACTTCACTTTCTTGATATTTTCCTGCGTTCGAACAGTCTTAGGATGATGTTTCGAGGTTATGTTTTCATTTTTACATATACAGTAACCACCGCTTATAGTGATCAGTGGTTATAAGAATCAACCGTTTATAAGAATCAATATCTCGAAAACAAAAACAAATGTATTATTGCCATGTTAAAATTTTCGCTTTAAAGAATCAATCTACAGGTTTTAATAATCAGTTTACACTCTTCGATTTCCTTTCATTTTTCCAAAACAGCCACACAAACCCTCAAAAGGCACGAAGTTCTTTCTTTTTTTTTAAAGAAAGATTCGTAAGATGGGATGGAATATAGTCGTAAAATTCATCAATTTCTTTGTTAGACATAACATAATAGTTTCCCCTTAAACGCTTTAGCACAGCACTATTAGGTTGACCCAGGGGCAGTTTTACCCATCCGGGTGCGATTTCACTTTTCTCCACTGACAATCAATAATAGGGACTCTTTTTTCCCACCTCGAACATCCTGGTCGAGGCTTCCTGGACCTGAAACACATAAATCTTTGGCGAAGTATCCACTATCACTTAGGCAAACATGACATTAGTAGATTCAACACGTTATGAAACCATGAAACGTAAGCTAGATGGTGAATCTTCATTTGAGACTATTAATATTGAAAGAGGTATAAACATCCTCCTGAAAACTTCATTACGTCAAACTACCATAGAAAACTTTTTCTTGCTCCCTTCCTGTAGTTGAAATATTAAAACTGTTAAGCAGGTATGTTGTAACAAATATTAGATTTTTGTCTTCTCTTGCTATAATCATGTGTATCTACTTATAGGTCTAGAAATTAAGTTGTATTTTCAAAATAAAAAAAATAATTCCAATAAAAGATAATTAACGTAAATTAAAGAGTATTTTATTGTAAATTATCTAATATATGTATATATAGGTGTGTGTGTATGCCTATTCAAAAACCTAAATTTCGGCTATAAGAATCAACCGCTTATAAGAATCAAAAACAGTAATAACAAGCAAAACAGTAATAGAAAACGTGATTCTTATAAGCGGAAATCTCTGTATATATATATATATATATATATATATATATATATATATATATATATATATATATATATATATATATATATATATATATATATATATAATAGTACATTGATTTATTTTTGTTTAATCTCAAGTATTTTATTTTGTTCTGCGTGGAATTCTTTTTTGTTTTTGCTTTATTTATGGTTTGGAGACGTGATTTCAAAGAACTGTGCACAGTTTTATGATAAACACTTCCATAAACAATCCTTAGAAATTTGGAAGAAATTGAAAGAAAATTAACGTCCGTGGACCATTTTGAAAAATGCTAGTATTTTTTAATATTTTTTTTTTTAAATGTGGTCTTATTCTCCCTCAAAATACATATTTATGAATTCTAAGTGACATCAATATAGTAGAAAAGACTGTTCATTATACTTATGTAGTATATAGAACAAAATACAGGGAATTAAATGTAACAAGGGTAAAGGTTCCTTGTTCTCTTTGTGGTGATTCAGGTTTGAAAAAAAGTTGTCATAATATATTCTACATTGGTATGCATAAATTAAATATTTGATCGGATTTCTATAAAACTATGTTAAAGATTAAGTTGGTTAAGGTACTGACACTCACTTACTCATTTTCCTACCAGTTCATTGAGTTGAGGATGAAGGAAACAAATCAAAAATGTCTACTAGACATTAGCAAGTTTAGTTAGATAACAGAAAAATACTTCATTGCAGTAGCATGCTCAAAGATAGGATATAAATTATTGTTTCCAATAGCAACAACCGTTAGTGCCCGTGAGTTAACTGGAATTTATTGAGCCTCAGTTTTAAGTAATGTTGAATTTCTTCCATCCACTATATTTCTGATCACAGAATACAAAAGAAATTTTCTTGAATTCTGTTTTTTATATAAAAATAAATAGGGAATTGTAACAGTGATGTTTCATACATTTTAAAATTTGCAAATTTTGATGGGGTATTGATAAACTCATATATGACACTGCAAAATAAAAAAATATTTTTAAAAATCCAAGAATTATTTCAAGAAGAAAATTAAGAAAACGCTTGTCATGGATTCTTTTTTTTCAAATGTTACTTTTAGTTTTACTTTATTTTAATTTTTGAGTGAAAAATACAGTATTGAAAATGATACACTGACATGAAACACTATACGTATCATTTGAAAATCATACATTTGTCATGGGAAAAATACCAATATGATATGACCGTATAATTCTGACCGTAGGTTATCACGTGCAATCTTCATCTATGTGGCCAATAGCTGGGCCACAATCGCTAGTTTTTATTTCCACCATCCATGTATTCTTGGTATACTCTTGACACTGTCGACCTTGAAAATCCAATGTCTGACGATTTCGGAAATTGAATGGCCCATGCGTCGCGCACCTACGATTTGTCCGCGATCGAAGGCGTCGAAGGCGTCTAAATCAGGCAGTTTACCCATACTGGCAATTCCAACAACTAATTCAGAACAACCACAGTACGTGCTATATATGCAGTTACCACAGCGCCCTCACTTGCGCATACATGATGCGCAGCGCTACACAATTTGCATAGACTTTGCTATCCCTAATTCAGTGGCACTTCAGTGTATATATATATATATATATATACGTATGAATAACGTATGTTTATCCACGAGCGAATGAAAATTCAAGCATAACTTAACTACCTAAAAAATTTATCCTAACTATGTTCGAAAAATTTTGTATATTTGTATTAAGCATATTGAAACGGCAAATATTGAAAATATAAAAAAAAATGTCAGTAGATACATAACATGTCTGAACATAGTACGATATAGAACAGATGTGTTTTTGTTAAAAATCGAAAAGCATTCCTTGTAATTTAAAAATTTTGTCAACATTTCTTAAATAATTCTTATACAGTTGACTGAAATTTTCTAAAAATGTCAGATATCTTATATGGAAAGTAGTTCATTTTTTTTTAACTTCACTAACCATAAGTAATTAATTTTTTTAAAGACAAATTTTCAAAGTAAATTTAAGCTAAATAAATTTGAAATTTTGAAAAGACAAATATATACTAAAAATATTTGTCTTTTGAAAATTTCAAACGTTCAAAAATATATTTAAAATCATCGTAATATAGTTAGATTTTTTTAGACACAAATAAACACTTTATTTCTTCGAAGCTTAAATTATAAAGACATAATTATGTATGTTAGGTAAGGGCTCCAATGAGAAGCAAATAAAAAGAGATGCATAGGTGTATAAACTTTCTTAGTTGCTCTGTGGTCAAATATTTTTGGAACGAAGTTCTTTTACGCGGCTTACAGTAGCATGAACTTGCAGAAATCGTCACGCAAAGGAAAAGCTTTTCCCTCTCTTTCTCTTTTTTAATGGCTTTCGCATCATCGGGATGGCGTGGTGCTATCGGCTTGGTCGGGAGTGTGACAGTTCCCGAGTTCGGGCCTCGGCGGTGCTGTCAGCTTTATTGGCTGGTATTCTTGTGTTTGGGCACTGGCTATTTTGATTGTCATTGTTCTAATTCACACGGAATTTATATTGTGTCATTATTACAATTTTATAATGGAAAGTTGAGAAACAGAAACTGCGGTTGTGTGTGTGTGTGTTCGTGCGAGTATCGAGATTCGAGCAGCAAGCATTGTGTGCGCGGTCAGCTGTATAACCTCAATTCTAATCACGTGTAAATATTATTTAAACTCATTTTTTGTTTGTTATTGTTTTAATTCTCACGGGATTCATATTGTGTCATTATTTTATTTTTGTTGGTGATTAACCCGGCAGTAGTCGCGTGTCGGTCTTTTTGCCGCCGAAATCAGTAATCTTCCTCTAACCCCTCTCCCCTTAAAGTTACAATGAGAAATTATGCTTAGCTGACCTTGACTGTTCGCTCTTTTGTGTAGTAAAATTACAAGTCATTCCTGTGCTTTCTCAGTATTTTATTGCATTCTAAACCTTAAATCGGTCCATTCGACCGCTTTGCGATCACTTGCGTTAGCTCATTTTTTTCCCCTTCCCATTCATCTTTCCCGGTTTCTGAGAATTTCTCGGCAGGGTATTTTCTGTGGATTTTGTGAGGAACCACCTACAAAAAGTTGTGTGATCTCAAAAAACTGAAGGGCGTTGTTTTTGCACAGCAAAGCAAAATCAGAAAACAAAACAATCTTGTCAACAATATAGTTTGTATAGAACCTAGTGCCGGAGCACTGTCCAAACCAACATTACTGCGGTTCTGTCCTTCAAAATAATTTATTCCAGCACGATTACAAATTTATAATTGAAAATGTATTATCTAATCAGTAGAAATAAAGTTAGGGGCTTAATCCTAACAATCTCTATTGTTTCCGCTACTGTCTTCTACCGCTTTTTGTTCCGAAGATTTCAACGATTCTTATCGTGGTGCTATCGCGGAAGGCTTCTGTTCTGACGCTAGCGGTTCGAACCTAGCCATTCTCCGGCACGCCTTGTTCTTTTAAAAAATATATTTTAATTATTAACTAACATAAAATTAATTTAAGGTATTATTTAGGTTATTATTAAGGTAAAAAAAGATTTACAATTTATTGGCTATCAACTGGAAATTTATTGGTATAATATTTTGTTCAACCCGGACAAAGTCGGGACGGGCCGCTAGTGTCTAATATTTTACTGCAGTCATTAATTTTAGAAATCCTCTCGTGAAAGTTTACAGCATTCTCTAAAACGTGATACCTTACCTATAAAGGAAGATTTTGGATTATGGTGTGGTTCTGAGCATTACAGGGCTCATTTTAAACTGTATAGATGTACAGTTCCAAACCTACAGTAAAAAGATATGGTATCTGATCATTAGCATTTTTTAAATAATGTTCAGGACACACATTTTTAAATTGTAAACACTTTTTTACCAAATTCTTTGTTTAATGAATATATAGTGCATCTCATATTAGAAAACCAAGACTCGTGTTTTTACGATATTTACACAGCCAAATACAATATTTTCACATTGTATTACTGAAATTGTACATCTTCAATCCATTTATCTATTTTTTTCTCGATTTTCTACCTTTAAGTGGAAAATTTTAATTCCTGTGAGGAATCAAAAAAATCCTCACAAGGTGCCTCACGAAAGTTTTGTACACATGTCCTTTGTTCTAATGTAAATAAACTGTCTTTGGGGTTGTTGATGGGATATGTTCCTGGTGATTACGTCGAAAATGCAGTCCGGGTACATATGAAGAAAATATAATAAGAAGTTTGCATATGCACAAACACAGAAGAAATGTCTTCGGTTTTTTTTTTTTTATTTAAACATGATAAATTATTCTAGAATGATTAACTATTGCGTGAACACAATGTCTATATCTTCTGCAATTCGGATGAGGAATGCATTTGAGATGAGAAGGATATTTACACATCTGGCTTACCAGACAATGTAGGTCTTAAGATCTGCCCTTGACATATTTTTTTTCAGCAAGGCAGAAGCCGGTGAGAAAACATTTTTATATGTAGAATTTCTCTAAATTTTTACTGGTGAAGGAAAGAGTAATCTGGCCCCGAAAAAAAAAAGAACTATCGTCTATCATGGTCTACTACCAAAAATTTGGGGTTCTTGAAGATTTACACTCCTCGCTGCGGTAACGTATTCTTGCACTTCGTATCTAGGATGTCTATCTTTAAAGAAGATGAACTTGTTTGGAAAATAAATGAAAAGCCAAACCTGCTGGAAATTTAAAAATAAAAGTTTTTTTTAAATAAAAATTTCAAAGTATTTAAGTACATTTGTGGCCGTAATAATCTTTATCAAAACAATAATACACTGCTGGCCACCCAAATTGCAACACCAAGAAAGACAAGAGATATCACAACAAAATTTATTTTGTAGATAACATGTTGACCAAGTGTCAAATGATTAAATTTATAGACTTCTGTGAAGTGTGGTTCCTGCCAAAATCAGTAGCCAGAGTAGCCGCCATTGTTGGAGATCACCGCTGCCACACGCCTCGGCATTGATTCAAAGAGACTTTGGATGAGTTCTTGGGGTACAGCAGACCAAGCAGCTTCCACACGTTGCCAAAGTTGATCTGCTGTGGCAGCTGGGGATGGAATCTGGGTCAATCGTAGAGCAACCATGGACCACATGTTTTCTATCGGCGAAATATCCGGAAAGCGAGGCGGCCAGGGAAGCAATTCAATCTGGCGATTGACGAAGAACCGTTGGACAATGCGTGCCACGTGTGGTCGTGCATTATCCTGTTGAAATATGGCTGTGAGCAAGCCCTGAAGGTAAGGAAGGACAGCTGGCTCCAACACCTCGGAGATGCAGCGCTGGTTGTTTAAAGTACCGGCAATGCGTACTAGAGGTGTGCGAGAGTGATATCCAACACCGCCCCATACCATAATACCCGGTGCAGGACCAGTGTGGCGGTGCATAACGCAGTTGTTCAGCATCCTCTCTTCACGGTGTCTCCAGACTCGAATGCGACCATCGTGGTGTTGCAGACAGAAGCGTGACTCGACAGTAAAGACAATTTCATTCCATTCTGCCGTCCACATCCTTCTGTCATCGCACCATTGGCGGCGGAGACGTCTGTGGTTCTGCGTCAAGGGTAGCCAAAGCAATGGACGTCTTGCGGACAGACCACTCTGCTGTAAACGGCGTCGAATGGTACGCGCAGACACTGGATGATGCGTTACAGACTGCTATGGTTCGTGACGTGACTGAGCGATCCGTCACTGCCATGCGCACAATTTGGCTGTCATCACGTGAAGTGGTGCGCTGAGATGGATGCGATCGAACACGCCGGTCCGTCGTACCCTCCTGCATCCAACGATCACATATCCGCATTACAGTTGTTTGGTTTCGTCCAACACGACTACCGATTTCCCTGAAAGATAATCCACAATCACGGTAGGCCACTATCCTTCCTCTGTCGAACTCGGATAGTTGATCAAAAGATGATCGCTGTTTTCGACGAGGCATAATTGATCGTTTTTTTGAAAAAACCACAAGAAAAGCACAATTGCCGAACTTAAAATCGTCGAAATCTCCAAGCCTTAAATTGCGCTTTGAAGTGGCGCCACAGGCGCGCGTGATGTGCGTCTTCGCTGAAATTCTAAATATTTGCATATCTCACCTCCGCTAATGCATGTTGTAAATTTCATGTTATTTGCATGTTTCCTTCAGGGTGTTGCATTTACAGTGGCCAGCAGTGTATTTTTAAGGAGAAATTATGCATTGAGATTAGACACTCAATCAAAATGCCCTTAGCGTTTATTTGACGCCAATGAACATTTATCATATTCAAACATGATTCAGGGAATTTTGAAGTACTTACTTTGAATATTTGATTTCGAACAAGTAAAAAAAAAACAAGGCTTTCAGTTCAACACTATACGAAATTTTTTTGTTTTCGCATTTACAACTTTATAAAAATAGGAGTTAGACGTTTTACCTGGCAAAGAAATTTCCTCCAGGTCATTCTTGGAGAAAACTTTAATGAATCGCAATTTCTCCTATTTACCTGACATGTTGTTAAGAAGTTTCGCGATCGTGTAAAGGATTTGAAATCAAGGGAATTTTTAAAAGGAGGACTCTATTGCTACCCAGCAAGAAATTGCAAAGGAGTTTTAAAATAGTGACGACCGCGTTAAGCAACTGAGAGGCTCATATATATATATATATATATATATATATATATATTAGTGGGTAAAAGCTACGGTTCGGCACTGTGACTGGGCTGGGTCGACTCACCCTTCCATCCCTTGAGAAGGGTGGATAAAATGAGCACCAAGCATGCTTGGGAACTAACTCTGGGAGTCTCGCACACACACACACACACACACACACACACACACACACACACATATATATATATATATATATATATATATATATACATATATAGTATATACAAGTATATACACGTATATGTGTGTGTGAGGTGTTTTCATATATTTCTAAAATATGAGAAGGATAGTGAATATGTTATATCGATATACGAAAAGATATATTGAAAATTATTGACTGATGAAGTGGCTAAAGACAATTTTGCCTATTATAATTTACTGAGAGGATAGCACGCTTCATCTTCATGGTTATAAAAGATGAGGAACCATTATAATTTTGGGCGTCTTAAGAATGGAATACTAGAATTGATTATCCTGCGAATTATATTACATCATAAATCACCAAGTAAAAGGCATAACATATAATTATGCCACTAAAGTATTGTAAGAAAATATATCCATTTGATTTCATAAACTACTGTTACATGGAGGGATTTATACTACATTCGTTACTGAGATAACAAGGGTATGGAAATCTGATAAAACAAAATTGAATTTTATGTAATTAAATACTTATTGTAAATGACATAACAAGTCATTCTACTAAAAGATCCTTTATATTTACTAGATAAATCAGATGATTTTACTTTGCTATTGATACCGGCAAGTCTGAGCATCTTACCAATGCTTCATCAATTTTGTTGCAATTTGGAAACAACGTAATTACATTTTTTGACATGGGAATTTATCGAAATATACTTTTTTACGGGTGCACAAAACAAAATATAAAGCACGCAAATTTTTAAAGCACGCCAGTATTTTTAAGTTCAATAAAGAAAGAAGACCTGCGTGAAATATTACTCATACTCTGAAATTATAAAAAAATAGTATAGAAAAATAAGCTGCTTGTTAAATAGCGCTTAAAATTAATGAAAATTGTTGCGTGGCTTTTACGTACTCGATCTCTTATTGCATCAATCAACCACCGCCAAATGCTCTGGAATGCCAAGAAAAGAAGCCGGCAGAAAACAGGAAAAGCATTATTCTAAGAAAATGACCCCCAGTGTGTTGGTGAAGTTGATTAATATGAGAAACTTGAATAAATGTTCTCAGCCATACATTTCCCAAAGCATTTGCCATTACACAACGGCTTCATATCCAAACGTTGCTGTTAATCATACTTAGATCCTCAGTCACATGTTGCTGTTTTTTAAACGCCTTTTTTTTACTTTCGGTTTTCTGTATGACCTACGTAAACAATTTTAAATAAGATATTAAGTTTAGCTTGCTAATTTATTTTACTTTGAAATTAAAGCGTTTGAAAATTTACACTTTGTATCTTAGCTTGGATGTAGAGTATAAAAATACGATAGGATTTTTAGATAATTTTCTGCGATATCCCGTTAATTTTCATATTAAAAGAAGAAAAATAATTCTTTTTAAAGTTCAGACTTTTAAAGAAATTTTAATAAACGATTCATGAAACAATATTTGTTTCACGAATGTTTGTGTAAATCCTAAATGAAATGTTTGTCATATACTAAATATTCATACATATATATATATATATATATATATTTATATATATATATATATATATATATATATATATATATATATATATATATATATATATATATATATATATATATATATATATAAAACAGTTCCGTAACTGACTCATTCATTCATTCATTCATTCACTGACTGACTGACATACAACGCACAGACCAAACCGCTGGACCTAAAGGGCTGAAATTTTGCATGGCGATTCTTCTTATAGTGTAGGGGTGCACTAAGAGAGATTTTTGAAAAATTCTTCTTAGAATTATTTAAATTAAATTTTTAAGCTTTTTTTTTACTTTTTTTAAGTTTGCATTAAAAATAATAATTTGAGGGTTATAAAATTTATATCACGAGGAAGATCATAAAAATTCCTTTAAAATGAAATCTTTTCCGAATTTTTACCTTCATTTCCTGAGTTTTGGTGAATTTTTAAAGATTAATTTTTAGAATTTAATTTATTAAATGCTGATCACGTGACTTCTTTTTCTGGTACTTTAAATAAATTTATCGTCACGTGCATAAAAACTAAATAGACAAAAAATAATTTTTTTTTCTTGCTAATGCGGCAGACGATTGGACATTATTCAAAAAAATATTAAAATACAGTAAAAGAAATGTTCTAGAAACTGTACTATATTAACTGTACTATATTCTTTAGTATTCTTTATATTAGATTTAATTTGAATATCTTCTTCTACATTATTTTGTCTATAAAAATATCCCTTACGATTTTTTTATAAATATATATATATATATATTTTACATCAATTATATACATTGATCGTCGTATTTATTATATATATATTGGCATTAATTGTATACAGTCACCGATGTTTTTACTTTGAATGTACTCCGTAGCGAAGTGCGGGTTTTCAGCTAGTATATATATATATATATGAAATTGCTTATTATACTTCTTGCTGGAATATGGAAAGTTAAAAATAACGAATATAACTCGGTGTTTAATAACAATTTGTAATTTAGTTAGCTAAATTGTAGGTAAATGAAAGGACATGAGAATTTAGTAAAAGTTAGTGCAGTTGGAATTTAATAAACCTCAACTAAATACAATATATATGAACTTTATTTAAACTTTAAGCTAAAAGTTATCCGTGATTAAAAAATCTGCCATGTATTCTGTGCCTATTCTGTTATACCCGGTGAAAATTTATGTTATCCTATTTTGATTTGTTTGAGAGATAAAATAGTATGAAAAAAATAATTTTATTCAATATAGGCTTTTATTAAATTGATGATAAAACTGGAAAACTTAATGAGTAGAAGGACTTATAAATATTTTCTAGAGACAATATATTGCGTACTATCTAATCCATAACCAAGTAAAAAGTATAATACTTGCATAAAAAATGCAAGTTTCCTTTCAGTAAGTCCCCTATGTTTTGCCAACTGACAGAACACTAATTAGTATATTTATTGCACGATTGTATAAAATGATCCGTTTTTTGATCGCCTTCCTTAGGCATGGAATTTATTTTATTTTAAAATTTACTATATAAAAAAGCGTTATGTAAATTATAGTTTTGTTTAAAAATATAAGATACTTGTATATTACCATTGTGTAAATATATTGTGTAAACATATTTAAATTGCAGAATAAATACTTTTAACGATAACTATAGCTAACTATATTTTAATTTAATTATTCTACTAAAATATTAAATCAAATAACTTTAAAAATAAATGTCACGAATACTATGTTTTTGATTTTTTTTAATTGTTTAGTTACATAATATAGTCGATGGTGAATTAAAATTTTTTTTTATTAATGCAAAATGTCCATGTCATTTTTATTCACATTTTAGTTCGTAAGATATAAGACGATTCTTTGAGACTATATGCAATGTGAAATTGGATTCATTCTTATAAGAATTATTCACTCTTAATCATGTTAGACTAATAATATTTTTCAAGTTGGGTGTCACAGGTGGAGCGGATAAGCATGACCTATGTTAGGCATATTCAACCTACCTTTCTCGGGCTTTATGCATACGTTTGCTACATTACGCAAGTCGCAACATAGTACACTATACCTTTATAAAATAACTAGCTGAATACCCGTACTTCACTACGGAGTACATTCAAGTTAGATACAACGGTCAATGTATGCAATTAATGCCAATATATATAAATAAATAAATGAATAAATAAATAAATAAATAAATATATATATATATATATATATATATATATATATATATATATGTATATATATATATATATGTATATACAGTGGTACCTCGACTTACGAGTTTTTCCAGATACGAGCATTCTCTCGGTAGATTTTTTGCTTCGAGTTACGAGCTAAAATTCGGATTACGAGCAAACTTCACATATCCAACGACTAGTTTGAGCAGCGAGTGCCATGTTACGTGCTCATCAAATGAGAACACAAGAAGCATATAATATTTACAACCTTTATGTACAATTATTGTATAATTATATACATATTATTCTGAGACTACTATCCAGTCTTAAACCGAGAGATTAACACTCAACAATTAAGAGCTGGGGCAGCTTGCTCTGCCCAAACTTGAGTCGCCCTCTGAAACTGAACAGCACCCAACCTCTCTCGCAGAGAGATAGCTTCAATTCCCTCCCCCACACTGGAACTCCCCATGAGGTCTAGGGGATGGGATGACCTTGGTGCTATTATCGCAAGCTCTACTCCATCTGACAATTCTGAGAAAATGTTCTTCGGAGTCTCAGAAAGAAGAATCTGGACATTACATCTGGACATTACCTCCAAAACACCGTAACAAAAAATTGCGGTGTTTTGGTGGAGCCCAGACGGAGTTAATGGCATTTCCATTTATTTCAATGGGGAAAATTGATTCGAGATACGAGTATTTCGAGTTACGAGCTCCATCATGGAACGAATTAAACTCGCAAGTAGAGGTACCACTATATATATATATATATATATATATATATATATATATATATATATATATATATATATATATATATGAGGTATTATGGAATACCATTTACATGTCTAAAAATAACTTTACTGGGTTTTGAATAAAGATCCCCAAATCATCATGAATACATACTATAATTAATTATAATGAACTGTCACTTGTAAAATAATATTATTTATTTTGTTGTTATAAACAAAAAAGTTATTTTAAAAAAAGTTACAAATGGAGGTTAATATGAAATAGTCGGGAAATATGGAATAGGTGGTTTAAACCACTGAAAAACTAATTAGACTTCATAAAACATAGTTATTTTTCAGTATAAAAACCATACTTTTAAGATTATGAGCATGCCATTTCTGCTTCTAGTCTATTTACAAAAGTCACAGATATAATCTTCTTTCTCTGCTCCGGTACAGTCAAGGTGAGTCCGCAGAGAATATCTGAAGCATTGAATCAAAATTTCTGCCCTTTGATCTTCGGAGAATTTTCCGTTACACATGATATATTCAGCGTTTTTGTTTTCCAGTTCTTTATTTGATGGCATGAAGTCCATTACAGACGATACACCAGAATGGAACGATTCGTCGCTGCTAACACAGGAGTCATCTCTAGTAGGTTTAGGTCTAGAAGGTCAGTCTAAGTTTAATTTCTTAAAAGGGGGTCTTTGAATGTTCGGTTTCTTTTGTTGTTTTGAAGCTTCTGGTTTCTTCTTTATTTCCTTTTCTTTCAGTTCATCCTCTAACTATTTTTTATATGGGGAGTAGGTTATTACAGAAGATTCAGCTTTCCTGCTTCTAAGGGGATTATGGAATACCTAGTATTCCATAATACCCGACATGACCTACTGGAACATAAACCTTTAAACTGATGGACAAAACATTGTCAGCTAAAAAATGACCACAGTATAACAAACTACAATTCATTTAGATGTAGTTTGGATAGTAATGTACTGAATTATGCATAATGTACTGAAGCATAATTCAGTACCTTATGCTTAACATCAATGTTCAAGTCAGATGTGTACTAGTAGGTTAAAATGTTTGAAAACTTACCTGCAAAAACTCTTGAAAATTACAAAACACATTTTGTTCTCTACCGAGTGGTACGACAACAACAAGCGGTCAACTCTCAGTGCAGTGCATCATGGGAGTCTTTCTTTAATAGTTCATGATTTTCGCATCAAAGAAAGCCGAAACCACGGTGCTCCATAATACCCTCCTCTCTTATATATATGTATATATATATATATATATATATATATATATATATATATATATATATATATATATATATATATATATGTTATAAGGAGTACCAGAGATACCCCATTGCGTTGTGTAAATTTAGGGAGGTGAACTCCAAAGGTAACTATGCGTTTATAAATAAAAATAACAACATTTATTATACAATATTTTACAAGAAAAGGTCGGGTTTACATATTATATTTAAGATCTTGGCTATACATATTTTTAACCGAATTAGGGCATACTTCATCCGCTTCCTGCGGCATAACCATTACGGGTCGAGTGAAATAAAAGTCTCGTAATCTCTCAGAAGGCATGAGCACTATTTAGAGGGGGAATTTATGACCAACCTGGGGAGTTTTGATGAAAACAGCAGAGCATGGCTTCGTTGAGGTACTTCTACAGGAGGAGGATTTAGGCATCGGGTAGAAATTCATGTGGCTCTTCACTGGCGGAAGCAACAGGATTCGGCGCTGGCGGTTGAAGACGGGTATCTCGCCATTTTACGGGGGCGTCTTTCCTTCCCAGGCTCTCTTGCAGCTCGCTACCTCCAATCGCTCCCTCGCTCTCTCTCCGAACGTCGTTTTCTCCCACACTCGGGTCTCCTACATTCTTCATTATAACCCCTCCCCAGGTTAGTTATTCACGTAAATTTATTGCCTCTTCGAGTTTTTTATTCGAGGGCAGGATGCTCTGACATTCCCATGGTTGACCCACGTGGTACGCTTATTTCCAAGAAAATTGGAAGTCCGTTGAATTTCCTGGAATTTCTTTCCCGCGTCCTGAGGAATTCAGGAGGGGTGATGTTTCTTGGAAAATTGGTGCAGTTCCAATATGGCCGTTTTATGCCCCGTAATCGTGTTGGAAGGAGTTCAAAATGTCCAAATTGTGGATCCTTCACAACAATCTATATATATATATATATATATATATATATATATATATATATATATATATATATATATATATATATATATATATATATATATATATATATATATATATATATATATATATATATATATATATATATAATATATATATATATAAATATTTATATATATATATATATATATATATATATATATATATATATATATATATATATATATATATATATATATATATATATATATATATATATATAAATATTTATATATATATAAATATTTATATATATATATATATATATATATATATATATATATATATATATATATATATATATATATATAAATATTTATTTATTTATTTATTTATAAAAAAAAGTAACAGGTTTTTTTTATAGACGAAATAATGTAGAAGAAAATATTCAAATCAAATCTAATAGAACATACTAAAGAAAATAGCACAGTTTGAGGAACATTTCTTTTACTGTAATATTTTAATATTTTTTGGATAATGTCCAATCGTCTGCCGCTTTAGAAAGAAAAAAAAAATTTTGTCAATTTATTTCGTTGCTATGCACTTAACGCAAAATTAGTTTAAAGTATCACAAAAAGAAAAGAAACCACGTGATCAACATTTAACAAATTAAATTCTAAAAATGAATGTCTCAAAATACTCCAAAAATCAGAAAACCGAGGAAAAGATTCGAAAAAGATTTCATTTACATGGATTTCTCGTGATATAAATTTTATAAACCTGTATTTATTATTTTAAATGCAAACTTCAAAGAATGTTACAAAAACAGCTTAAAAATTTAATTTAAAAAAATGTAAGAGTTATTTAAAAATATTTCTTAGTACACCCCTACACTATAAGAAGAATCGCCATGCACAATTTCGACCCTTTAGGTCCAGCGGTTTGGTCTGTGCGTTATCTGTCAGTCAGTAAGTCAGTCAGTTACGGAACTGTTATATATAATATAGATAATGTAAAAAATAAAACTGTGGCGCTGGGTACTCAAACTGCTTGAGGTTTCAAACTCCGTTTTGAATAGACATGCACACCTTTCTGATTAACAAATCTTTATATTATTAATAATTAATCCTGATATTATATAGATCACAATATATTGATTTATAATGTAATTTTCATTCAGATTCTGTAGTACCCAAAATGTATATAACAAATTCTTTCAGATTTAAATAAGACGTCGTTCACATTGCTTCGGGAACTTAGCGTTGGGTTTCTCCGTTGGCACTGGCTTTCGACACGGCCTGTGATTGGTTTGATGTATTACATGGTCATTGTGTTGAGCTCTGTGATTCGTTAAAATGTTTACCAATGAAATGTCTCTTCACTCCAAAAACAATATTAACAAGGCTTAAGGATTATTTTTCGGGTTGCAGGCAAATTCCAATTTTCCTTCGGTATTCGCAATCATTTGCGCTTAGTGTATTGATATTTATCTGTATTTCAGCTTTATAAATGCAATGCATTTTCATTTTTAACATGAAAGAAATATTTCATTAAACAAAAAAATTACAAAGGATTCAATAAGTTAGTTATATGCCATAAAATGACCCTCCTCTGTTACAAGAATAAATTTTTTTAAACGTTTCATTTAGATCAAATGTTATATTCCCTTGCCACCTGGATATTTTTATGAGTAAAAGAAAAAAAATACGTTAAATATTTTTCAGAATATGACCCTGAATTTCGTATTAATCATCCTTTAATTATTTCTTTGTAGTCACGCTGAATAACCTACCTTCATTTTGCTGCACATATGATAAAAAAATTCTCAATGATTTCCTCATCTATATATATAAAACAGTTCCGTAACTGACTCACCGACATACAACGCACAGACCAAACCGCTGGACCTAAAGGGCTGAAATTTTGCTTATCCATTCTTCTTATGGTGTAGGGGTGCACTAAGAAAGATTTTTGAAAAATTCTTAGACTTTTAAAAATTAAATTTTAGCTGTTTTTGTAACTTTTTAAAGTTTGCATTTAAAATAATAATTTGAGGGTTATAACATTTATATCACGAGAAAGATCAGAAATATTCCTCTAAAATGAAATCTTTTTGAAATCTTTACCTCAATTTTCTAATTTTTGGTGAATTTTTAAAGATTAATTTTTAGAATTTAATTTATTAAATGCGATCACGTGATTTCTTTTTCTGGTACTTTAAATAAATTTATCGTCACGTGCATTACAACTAAATAGACATAAATAATATTTATTGTTTCTTTCTAATGCAGCAGACGATTGGATATTATCCCAAAAAATAAATATTACTCACTTTATATATATATATATATATATATATATATATATATATATATATATATATATATATATATATATATATATATATATATATATATATATATATATATATATATATATATATATATGTAATATACCGGCCCGGCGGGAATGATGGCCGGAGCCGGCATATCACACTGAGAATAAACGTAGTCGTATTCAATAATAGAATTCTCTTTTCACGTCTGCAAATACTTTTTATTTCTCCATTCTTTATCATCGATGACGGCGGTTTACTAAGCAACAGTGCCACGCCAAAATCATGCTCTCCGAGGCGTACTTGAACTTATATAAACTTTATGAGCGTCTTCCCTTGTGATCACAAGTCTGTAGCCATTGGCTGAAACTATGACTCTGATGTCAGAGGTGACGTATTATTATTACGTAAAGATGCGCTAGATATTATATTTTTTGAAGGGACGTTACGACTGCTTTGTTCTTGGAATCAGAAGCTAAAATAGCTCAACCGCGACAACGCCAAGACAATTTAGAATTTGAATTGAATATAGGGGTTTTTATGTTTTATAAATAAGGAAAATGTTACTCACCTTCAAATAAATTTATCTCCTTCAAAATAATCGCCAAAGGAATCTATAAAATTTTTCCAACGTGTCTTCAAGTCATAGAAATACTGTTTATAGGCGTTGGAACTAAACGTTCGCAAAATACGCGTAACATTTGATTTAATACCCGAGACGTTTTGAAATCTCTGTCCTTTCATGAATTTTGCATTTTTAAATTACACAGAACTTATTCACCGCGAATTTGTTCCTAAAAATCAAACAACTAATCAGTATTTTTACAAGGAGGTGCTCTTTCGATTAAGAAACAGGATAAGGCGAGTTAGGATGGTTTGGTTTGGTTTGGTTTGGTTTGGAGCGCTACGGTCAATTTTTGCTACACGAGGGCTAATTAGACCGGGACCTACTGCTTAAAGCCGATTCCGAATCGCTACAAACATCCATACCATGAGTGGGATTCGAACCCACAGACTCTGAGTGTTAGGAAGGAACTGTTTGATTCTGGGCAATGGTTTCTTTCACAGGATAATGCTAGGCCCCATACAGCAATTTCTCTACAACAATAACTTGCTAAGCATTCAATTACAGTGATAAATCACACACCATATACTCCCGACTTATCACCAGGTGATTTTTTCCTTTTTCCGAAGCATAAAATGGCCATGAAAAGACAGAGATTTGAAAACGTCTCGGATATTAAATAAAATGTTACGTGTATTTTGCGAACGGTTAGCTCCAATGCCTATAAACAGTGTTTCGATGACTTGAAGAAACGTTGGAAAAATTGTATAGACTCCTTTGTCCTTTATTTTTAAAGAGATAAATTTATTTGATGGTGAGTAATATTTTTCTTATTTATAAAAAAATTGTCCAGTTACTTTATGAGCGCACCTTGTATTAATATATATATATATATATATATATATATATATATATATATATATATATATATATATATATATATATATATATATAAAAATTACATCAATTGTATACATTGATCGTCGAATTTATTATAAATATATATATATATATAATTTTTTTTGCATTAATTGCATACATAGACCGTCGTATTTAATTTGAATGTACTCCGTAGCGAAGTGCGGGTTTTCAGTTAGTCTACATATACATATCTTCATTTAACATACAAACCTTCATTTTGCTATAGATATGCCTGAAAAATTCGAAATGATTTCCTCATCTACCTATCTTCTGACTTAAGACAAATAATGTACACATATACACTGAAGTGCCACTGAATTCGGGATACCTAATTAGTAACCAGTTGGGCCTCCTCTGGCCTTGATAACGGCTGCCACACGACGAGGCATACATTCAACAAGTTTCTAGAAACGTTCCACGGGAATGGCTTGCCAAATATTGGCTAAAGATGTCCATAATTCAGTAAGGTTCTTTGGTGCTGTGTGATGGCCTTTCACGCCTTGTTCCATAACATCCCAAAGATGCTCAAGAGGATTTAAGTCTGGGCTTCTAGGTGGCCAATTCATGACAGAGAAGTCAGAGGAATGCTCATCCAACCAGCCAGTAGCCAACCGGGAGTTGTGAGAGGTACAATTGTCTTGCTGGAAAACTCCATTACCGTGCGGATAACAGAACAGCATAAACGGATGGAGGTGATCACCCAGAAACTCTATGTACCGAATTGCACTGAGGGAGGTTGGTACACGCACCAAAGATCCCAAACTGTGCCACGAAAAAACACCCCAGACCATGATTGAGCCACTATGCTCTTGTACAGTTCTATCCAGGCATGCAAAATCCATGGCTTTATGAGCCTGATGCCATATTCTCAGACTCCCGTCGGCGCTAAGTAGTCGGAATCGAGACTCATCACTCCATGCTACTCGTTTCCAGTCCTCTACACTCCAGTCTCTGTGCTCTCTTGCCCAGGCAAGACGTGCAGCCCGATGGCGTGTATAGAGCAATGGTACTCTCGTAGGTCGACGGCTCCCGAAATCCATACGGTGAAGCGAGCGTTGCATAGTGCGTTTACTGACTGTACGACTGGCATCGTCATTAAACTGGGTGGTAATTTGAGCTAATGTTTGGCTTCGCTGGCTACGTACAATACGCCTGAGCCATCTCTCACCACGCACTGTCAAGGCTAATTGTCCTTTGCAGTTTGCCCGATCACTAGTTTTTTTTCCACCATCCATGTATTCTTGGTATACTCTTGACACTGTCGATCTTGAAAATCCTAGCTGTCTGACGATTTCGGAAATTGAATGGCCCTTGCGTCGCGCACCTGCGATTTGTCCGCAATCGAAGGCGTTTAAATGAGACAGTTTACCCATACTGGCAATTCCAACAACTAATTCAGAACAACCACAGTACGTGCTATATATGCAGTTACCACAGCGCCCTCACTTGCGCATACATGATGCGCAGCGCTACACAATTTGCATAGGCTTTGCTATCCCTAATCCAGTGGCACTTCAGTGTATTTTTAATTGTATTTGTCTCAGAATAACATAATCCTTCTAGATGATATTGTAATAACAATCTGCTAAAACGAGTATTTTAACCTTCCTTTCGCACCCTCGTGTGGGCATTCTACCAACCGAAGTATCCTGGCAGTATAATTAACTCCATTCCTCATAAATTGAATAATAATGTGTAATAATAAATTGAAGTTTTTCTTAAAATATATTTAAGTAACTGTAGAGGAACTGTAAGAAATTGTAGCGTTTCTTATGTAGAAGTTTATTTCGCGTTAGATTAATTTATTTCTTGTATAAGGGACCTTAAACCTCAGTTTTTAAATTTTCAATATTTTACTCTACATTGAAAATGAGAATAATTAATATTCTTGTATAATACATTCTGGACACTTAGAATTCACAAAAAGTATTTTGTAAGAATTAAACATGTTTTCAAAAAGTTCTTCAAAAATGCTACAATTTTTCAAAATACTCCATGTGCATTTATTTTCTCCTGATTTCTTCAAAATTTCTCAAGATTGTTTATTTTAATGTTTGCCACAATATTGTGCATAATTCTTTGAAACTAAAAATATTTTTCAAATTTAAAGACCGTGAAATAAAGCAAAAAGGCAGATAAATAAAAAAATAAATATTTACGGCTTTACATTCATATGAAATAAAAATCTATGCACAATTATATTTATACATATACGGTAAACTCATATTTAAGAAATTAAGGTATTTAAACGATTTGGAATTCACATGGAGTATTTTGAAAAATGTTAGAATTTTTTTTTTAAACAGGCATTAGTGTACCAAAACAATTCTTATTTTGAATTCTAAGGGTATTCAATTGTACAAAAAAAGAACACACAGTATTTTTATTTTGCATACAGAGTTGAAAATTGAAAATTAAAAAAAATCGGGGTTTAAGGTTCCTTGTCCCTTTAATTTCTAACGCTTGATGAATGTTAAGCAATAAACCTCCTTAATAATAAAGGATAGAGTTCTATATTTATAAAAATCAAATTAAATCATGAGTGAAGTTATTTTATACTCCTCCTTCCAATATTTTTAATAAAATGTCATTCCAAGTAATAAGTATAAATTCATTTTCCACGAGATTTGTAAATTCATTTAATTTTTATCTGATGTTGAAATTTAATCAAAAGTCTCAAAGGAATAAAATTTATAATTTTAAGGCAGTTAAAAGAATGCAAGCAGAGGCTTGAATTTTTTAAATACCTTAATTTTAAATAAAAACCATCATGGTATGATATTAAACTCTCATTCCGATATATTGTTGATTATGGTATTTTAAATTAAACATAATGGTATTTCGTATCGTTGTTTTTTATTTATAAAAAAAACAATTCATAAAGTTTATGTTTTATGTAACAAATTAAGAATGTTCTTAATGTTAATGTTTAAATATAGAATTTTTGTACCAAAACTCACATAGGGTCAAAAGAGAATCATAATTAAATGGCCCTGTTTTATGTTTAAATGACAGTAAATCAGTAAATAAAAAAATATATAGGTTCTTAATTGGTCTCTTGAAAACCTTCAAAATGCGTTCATTAAAAAAAAATATATAAATAAATAAATATTTTTTTTTGTTTAATTTCGTTGATTTTGTATGGTTATTCCAAATATTTTACAAAAATAATAATAGTATGTTCTTCTGCCTTAAAATATTTTGTATGCATTTTTCTATGTATAAATTTTTACTTTTTCGTAGAACACCTTAACAATAGCTATTTCCTTTTCCACGCACATATCAATTAATACACTACAAGTTTATCAAATTTACATTGCTTTGTAACGAAGTAAGCCCAGCCCGTAAGATTATAGATAAATAAATTATATATTAATTGCATTTCTCTATAAATAAAAACTATCTCCATGTACATTTTAAATATTGGAAAATTAATTTATCAAAGAGAGGCACAGAACAAGTACCTGAGAATAGAAAGAATAAACATAATCCGAAAACTCCAGACCCAAAACGGATAAATGTTTTCTTCTGCAAAAGTATAAGATCATTCATTTCATGCACTACATCCCATAAATCACCATCGAAACACATTACAATAATTTAAACCGAAAATCATTTTTCACATGATCCAGTTTTTCATCGCACTCTTTGTGTAATCTTCTTTCTGGAGAATTCTCAGCGTTGGGACGTTATTTCGAGCTAGAATATGCTTTGAGCGTGGCTTCAAAGGGCTGCGCTTAAGTTCCACTTTTGTATCCGCATATCCCTTCTACGATTCTCGGGAGGTTAAGAGGCCGTTAAGAATTACTGCCCGAGTATTTCTATGTCTTCATTTATTAATCTGTTTTCACCTTTGCTTCATCACGAGATTAGTTGTTTTCAAATACATTTTTAACAGCTCATTTTTTCTCTTTGCTTCACATTTTTTTCTTCCTCTTCGTAAATATTAAGTAAAAAGGGACATAAAATTGAGCAGTTTAATATGAGAATGATAAATTAGGGGTGTTAACCTTTATGGTCGTGATCCAACAAATCATTATCTTGTAGAAGTAATCATTACTGTAGAACCAACTCTTATTTACATCTGGTTTATTGACACATTAAAATCTTGGTTAAATAAATCATTTACAAAGGTTCGTTCCGGCGAACGTTAATACACTCATGA
The DNA here is from genome assembly GCA_907164885.2 of Dolomedes plantarius. NCBI lineage: Eukaryota > Metazoa > Arthropoda > Arachnida > Araneae > Dolomedidae > Dolomedes > Dolomedes plantarius. Next base: position 105,121,090 of record OU015502.1, read on the forward strand.
GAGCAGGGCTCATTATTCAAAGTCCGTACGAGACCCTCTCTCTCTCTCTCTCCGTACGCGTGGCGACCTTTCAACAGTCCAAGTTTATTATCTCCCTCATTCGCAACCGCGTCGTTATTTATGCATTATTCTCAGCCCTTTCTCGAACAATCTCGAATACCGGACCTTTTCCGGTCCCGCCCTCTGCAGACCACCTATGGTGAATTTCCTGCCGACTTTTCCCTTGGAAAAGCGCGCCGCTAATGGGTTTCACAAATCATTCTAAATGACTTGCGTACTTTTACCCATTGTCGCACATCTCCAAAGGTGTATATCGTTCGACACCTGTTTGCATTTATTTTGGGCTTATTAAAGACGCTATTACTCACCTTCATCAATTCCACTTAAGAATGGGAGACGAGAGTCTGACAAGGGGTTTAAATATATAACCATAATTAAAAGTATAAATTATCACAAATGGTAATAGATAAATAAATTTTTCCTCATTACACATTTAAAAAACTGCAAAGAATATGTGTTATTTCACCTAAAATAACACATGTATAATATTGCAAGACTAATAATCTGCGAAAACGAATATGAAAACATTCATATCACTTCTTCGTGTAGGTAACCAACTGAAGTATCCTGACAGTACGAAGAACTCTCATTTCATGAATAACACTTCTCACAAACTGAATAACAATTTGCAATAACATGTAGATGTTTTCCCCAATATCCCTTTCAGAAACGGTAAAAAATATCTGTTTTTTGTCCAAGTTGTACCCTAAGTATACTGTATTTTGCTCCATGAAGTTTCATGTAACCGAAAACTTGAAGAAATATTATTAATAGTAACAATTTTCATAAATGCGTATAATTTTATTTCTCATTAGATTTGTTAGTCCCTTAAATTTTTAAATCTTAATGAATTTTGATCAATTAATCTCTTAGAAATAACATTAATGATAAACGAATGAGTTGTATTTTTATTTCAAAAGAAAATTTAATATTAATTAAAACCATCATGTTATGTTATTTTATAATATTCATTCAAATGTTTTAGTGAAAATGGCATTTTCAACTAAACTTAATTGTATTAATTTGTTTTTTATTTTGAGAAAAGAAGGTATCTCATAGTTTTCGTTTAATTGTTCTCGACTGATTAGGTTCCTTAGAGGCATTTAAGAAATTTAAGAAATTCTTAATGTATACCTTATAATGCAGAAATCTCTCCAAAAACTGTCATAAAAGGGAAAGATGATACTAAGGAAAAAACTGAAACGGGAAACAACATTTTTATAATGAAAGAGTAACTTAAAAGTATCCCATAGCTTATGTTTAATTGTCCCAGACTGATTAGATTCCTTAGAGACATTTAAAAAATTCAAGAAATTCTTAATGCATACCTTAAAATACAGAAATCGCTCCAAAAACTGTCATAAAAGGGAAACAGGATACTAAGAAAAAAAGTGAAACGGGAAACAACATTTTTATGTTGTAAGAGTAAATTAAAAGTATGAATCCGCAGTCGTTAATTGATGATCTTCTAACAGTTAAAACCCCTATCATAAAAATATAAAAGAATTATCTTTTCTTAATTTCGATGATTTTCTATAGTTATTTTTTTAATATACAGGGTGGTCCAAAATTTTAAGCGCATTTCATGTTTGAAAAAAAAAGAAAGAACGAAATGAGGCTCGTACATGTTTATTGTTTTCTTGGAAAGATAATTTAAAACAGTTTTACACAAAATATTTTAATCATTAAATAACTTCCACTTAAGCCGCTAGATGGCGCGACAACATTTTGCAAGAAAATTTTACTAATTGCGTCATTCTGCAAATGGTCAGCGTACAAGAAAAAGCAATGTGGTTCTATGAAAACAAATCCTTTGTGCATCATTTTATCCATTTTTTTTCAAACATGAAATGCCAGTCAATAATTTTGTACCACCCCACGATGGTCATAATTTGAAAAAAAAAAAGAAGAAATGAGTTACAACGGATTTGCTTTCACGGAACCACAAAACGCACATTCCTTTTTCCTGCACGGTAGCCATTTGCAGACTGCCGCAAATATTCTTTCTTGCGAAAAGCTGTTGCGCCATCTACCGGCTTATGTGGAAGTTATTTAATGTTTAAAATTTTGTTGTATAAAACTGTTTTAACTAGTCTTTCCCCCCAAAAAATAATAATAATAATAAACATGCACGTACCTCATTTTTCTCTTTTTTTTTTCAAACATGAAATGCGCTCTATAATTTTGGACCACCCTGTATAATATGTTCTTCTGTAAGGTGAAATGTTTTTTCGATTTTATTTGCATATATAAATTTTTACTCTCCGAAAACAACACTTCGACTAAAGATATTTGATAGTTGCATGTACATGACAATTTATACACTAAAAATGCATTGAAGTAATAGTGTTTTGTAACTAAAGAAAGCCCGTAACATTATAGATGGATAAATCATATATAAATTGCTGTGCTCTATTAATAAAAATCTCCTTCATGCACCGTTCATATATTGGCTGTTAAAAATTAATTTATCAAAGAAAGTCCAAGAACAAATACCTGCGAAAAGAAAGAATAAACATAATCCGACATCGCCAGACCCAAAACGGATAAATGTTTTCTTCTGCAAAAAATATAAGATCGTTCTTTTCATGTACTACATCCCATAAATCATCATCCAAACGGATTACAAAAATTTAAACCGAAAATCATTTTTCATGTAATCCAGTTTTTCATCGCATTTCTTTGTGTAATCTTCTTTTTGAAGATTTCTCGGCGTTTTGGACGAATTTCGAGCTAGAATACGTTTTGCGCGTGGCTTCAAAGAGCTACGCTTAAGTTCTACTGTAGAATTCTCGTAACCCTTAGAAGATTCTTCGAGAGGTTAAGAGGCCGTAAAGAATTGTTGTCAGGATATTCCTCGTTATTCATTTATTAATCTATTTTCTACTTTTATTTATGATGAGATTAGTTGCTTTATAAAGCGTGTTTTACCGCTAACAAAAACTCACATTTTATTTTTTTACTCTTATAAAATATTGAGTAGAAAACACATTCATCATTCAGTTATTGAACATTTTTACATTAAAATGATAAATTAGGGGTTTAAATTAATTGCCATAGTTTAAAGTGTAATTCATCACAAGTGGCAAGAAATTGGAGTGAAGGTGACGTACCAATCGTCATGTCGAATGTTGATATTAATCGGTATTGAATTCTGACTCTAATATCTTTTGACAGTGTATACGTGTTCTAACAGATAGCTTAAGAACAGACTTTTTTTTCCAACCAGAAAGTTTTTGTTGCACTTTTCCTGTTAGAAATGGAAAAACTTTTTAACATAGGCAAAACTTTTATCGTTCCTCTATATCGGTACTCCAGAAAGCAAAATTTCAGATGTCCTGGGTCGCGAGTTATAATTTTGGCAGCGCGCCAAACCCAGTCTGTATCGCTTGGGCAAGCAGTAAGAAGTTGAACAGAAAAGAACCAGAAAGCCCCAAAATTTTGACACACACACACACAAGCATATATATATATATATATATATATATATATATATATATATATATATATATATATATATATATATATATATATATATATATATATATATATATATATATATATATATATATATATATATATATATGTATATATATATATATGTATATATATATATATATATATATATATATATATATATATATATATATATATATATATATATATATATATATATATATATATATATATATATATATATATATATGTGTGTGTCCGTGAAAGTGCAGTCGGGGCCAGACTCCTGGAATTTTTGGTGGAGCAGTCATCATGGCTGAGCAGGGCAACACACGATATAGTCCTTGAAATTCGTTTATTTACTAATAAAAGCATCTATGGCTCCATCGTTCGTATTAAGATTATATGCAATGCTTAAATTGCTACGCCAGTCCAATCATTTAATTAATCTTAATCCTGTACATCGCAATCTCGCGACGCGACGGACAACGTCCTTCCAGTTCGACTTTCCTACATGTTTATGAAGTCATTCCTTTGTTTAAAACCCACATAAACCTTTTCTACAAAGTTCTCGAACAGCCCTGTGACGTCACCTTCCGGCGATGAGGCTATAATTTCCCCACTGGTCGCTTAGTCCAATTCTATTAATAGCTTCAATGCCATTCCTTTCGATACTTCCTTGTTCATTTTTGGGATATCAAGTGTGATTAATCTGGCGTTTAATGTTTTAATTCCGATATTCTCTAGAAAAAAAACCTTTTTGGACCCCTTAAGGTTTAACCTCTTAATAAATCTCTGACATATATATATACATATATATATATATATATATATATATATATATATATATATATATATATATATAATGAGAGAGAGATACATCTATACATAACACATAAACACATACATGTATACATACAATGGAGGTAAGCAACAATAAGTAATCCTACGTTAATAATACGCGGTAGTTTCGTTAGAAGAGAATGACTGAATTTTTTTTTCTTATTTTAGCACACTAAATTCTGAATACAACTACTCCGAATTCCGGTGTGGGTGGGTTTCTTTAAGGGCCTCAGAAAGTCTAGTGGCTGGCACTTCCTCGGTCCTCAGTCGAATCTCCAAAGTCACCATTGAATGTCTTTGTGTTTTGACCGGATATGAACACTTTAAATAGCACCACCGGAAAGTCCTTCCATTTAGGGATTTAACAGCCAATAGTGCGGCGATTATATTATCCGGGAGAAAAATCTCAGAAGGTCATTAGTAAACTTTAACAATAGAAATCGGCTGCCGTCATTATGACGGTTTCGGACATACTATTGAGCGCTATGTCTGTATTTATGTCCTCAAGCTTTTCAAATTTTGTGACTTTTTGTAATTTTACGGGACATATGCGCACACATTTACAAAATTATATTCGATAGTAAAGAGGGGTGGGTAGTTTGTTGTATATCTAATAAGACAGAAAATCGTCAATTTGACGGCAATATAGAAAGCATGCAGAAATATTTCAAATAATATCCGAAAAATGATAGTTACTTTTCCTCTCTTCCCCCTTTAGCAAATAAGAAATATTAGCTCTTCGGAAATGTTGGTGTTAAAAAATAAGGACTGCACAAACCATATATTTTTACGGATAAACCATACCAGGTTGTCAGCTCGGCATACATGCATAAAAATATATCTGAATATATACTAATTTATTATATACTGGTATGAAATATTTCAAAATTTAAAATATTTAACCATTTTTTTTAAACATTAAATATTTTAAGTTCTTCATTTTATTTTTAACCATCAATATGACCGCGATAATTCTTTTTTGTAAGAAAAAAAATTCTCGTGTTTCTAGCGTTAAATTATATTTTTCTACAAAATTAACGTTAAAATTAGGTTCCAAACTGTATGAATGTAGCCCCAGTGAAAATACTTACAGCTGTTACTCAAAAGTGAAAATCTTGAAGACATTTCAATGAAAAACAATAGAAACGATAAACAAAATTTCATAGGTTCTCTAAAGGGATTGAATATATATCCCGCTAAATTGTGAATCAAAAAAATCCCATTCTGAGATAAAGGACATATACACTGAAAACTATATATGTGATTTTTTTTTTGTTTAATTGTGAAGTATATGTAAAACAAATGTCCATGAAATGCATAATATTAATAAAAAGTAAAAAGACAAAGTCATAAATTAACAAAATGGGAATTTTAAGTGATTTTATAGAGATTAATTTGTATGAAAATTTTTCTTTCAGATATTCAGGAAATGCCTGGTGTCTTCTCAAAAGTGTGACAGTCCCTATCCCGCAGTTTTGAAGCCTGCATTACAGCTGGCTGAAGCTCTTTTCAGCAATTTCTTTGACCATGTAAATCAATTACATTCCTGTTAATAAAATGTTTTCCTCAGTATCTCCACTTAATTTTATGTTAATTCTTTAAATGTGACTGTGGAAAACTACTTTTTAACTTCTCACCTTTTGCGTTCCGACCATACATTCTATGACGAATATTGCTCGTATAGATGCGTTCTGTCACCCCGTAAAGTTTTGCCCATGAGTTCAGATTCACCTTGTATATATATATATATATAAATATATAAACATGAGTGTATTTTGCAGCAGAAATTAAAATTTTCCATTGTCTGTTCCACCTTAATAAATTAATCATTAATGGAGTAAATATATTCTGTTTTGCAATATTTCAGAAAAATGTATCCACAATTTTCAGTGTAAGGTTTTACCAATCTTTAAAATAATAGTGTCTATTTACTTTTTAATACGTCTTCTGAACTAATATTTTATTTCATAATATTTCAGAAAATAAGTAGAAGTTTTCTCTGCACTGAATAGCTAGTCTGTTACGTAATAGCGCATGTTTACATTTTAATACATCTTCTGAATTCATTTTTATTTCAAAATATTTATGTAAAAATTGGTAATTTCCTTTGCACTGAATGACTAATCTGTTACTTAATAGCGCCTATTTTCTTTTTAATGCGTCTTCTATTTTCATATTGTTTTTTATGATATTTCAGAAAATAAGTAGAACTTTATTTTCCTCTGAATCACTAACCTTGTAAAGTAATAGTGCCTACCTACTTGTAATACATCTTCTGAATTCATATTTTATTTCATAATATTTTAGAAAAATGCAGAAATTTTTCCTTGAAATTAATGACTGCACTGAATCATTAGTCTATTACGCTTAACAGCGCCTATTTACATTTTTGAATACATCTTCTGAATTCATATTTTATTTCACAATTTTTCAGAAAGAAAGTGGAAATTTCCTCTGCCCTAATTGACTAATCTATTACGTAATAGTGTCTATTTACTGTTTAATGCGCCTTCTTCATACAAATTGCATTTCATGATACTTCAGAAAAAAAGTAGAAATTCCCTCTGCACTAATTGATAAATATTACGTAATAGTGCCTATTTACTTTTTAATGCGTCTTCTTCATATATATTATATTTCATTATACTTCAGAAAGAAAGTAGAAATTTCCTCTGCACTAATTGACTAATCTATTACTTAATAGTGCTTTTTTACTTTTTATTGCGCCTTCTTCATGCATATTGTATTTCATGATACTTTAGAAAGAAAGTAGAAATTTCCTTTGCACTAATTGACTAATCTATTACTTAATAGTGCCTATTTACTTTTTATTGCGCCTTCTTCATACGTGTTGTATTTCATGATACTTCAGAAAGAAAGTAGAAATTTCCTCTGCACTATTAAGTGACTAATCTATTACTTAATAGTGCCTATTTACTTTTTATTGCGCCTTCTTCATTCGTATTGTATATCATGATACTTCAGAAAAAATAGTAGAATTTACCTATACACTGAATGACTAAACCATAACTTAATTGCACCTATTTACTTTTTAATGCGCCTTCTACATTCGATATTTTAAATAGAGATATTGAAATATCTGCATTCAAAGTCTCTTTAAGTCAAATGACAGTTCATTTTAACTAATACTTAGTATTAACTGAGAATATTACATCACCTCTTAATGAAAAAAAAAAACGCTGTAGAAATGATGGAAAAATAACCGAAAAAATGACTTCCGTCCGAAATAACCCCCAAAATAAAAAATAAAAAATTTTTTCCACCGTCATTCAAAAAATTGGATTCCTGTCAAGAAGATCTCGTGAAACAATTTACCGCGAAATTCATCGATACGAACGGGCAGGAAATTCCGATATAATCGAAGTTCTGTTCGGCTCCATAAACGAATTTACAGCGACAAGATAAAAGGTCATCCGCCGATCAATATGTTGCAGTTTACTCTCCGGAGCTCCGATATTCTCACGAGCTTAAATGAACGTGATCTCTTTTAATTCAGTTAATCTTTCAGGGGAAAGAAAGAGAAAAAAAATCCTGACAGCCTTTGGTTTTACAGAGCGGTTAAATGATTACACGAGATTAATTTTATGTATTTGTTATGAAGTCAGAAAGTTGAAATCATTCTTTTTCGTGTGTGGTGGGACTGCTTTAGTTCTCCGCGGTGTGTGAAATTTTTGCCAAGGATGAAAGATTGACATGTGTATTGGTAAAAGATAACGTACTTATAGTTTATGTTCCAAAGGTTTTTTTTTTAAACCTTTCCTCACGGGGTGGAATAGCATGTATCCCAAGAATACGGGCCCAAGAATGAATGAATATATATATATATATATATATATATATATATATATATATATATATATATATATATATATATATATATATATATATATATATATATATATATATATATATATATATATATATATATATATTCACTCATTCGGAAAAATGGCCCCCGTAAGCTAAAGGTTAATATTGAGATTAAAAATGCTATTTGAATTAGTGCATTCTTTATAAAGTCAGAAAGTTATTTTTATGAGAAAAATCTTCTTTTCTCTGTGGTAAGACATTTTTAGATAACCGAAAATATAGGTACAGTTGAGGTAATTGTAAATCCGGGGTAAGGGAAATTTCTGTTTTTAGGAACTCATTACTGGTTACCTTGTCATTACATCATCTCTTTAAAGTGCTACAGTATTGTTAGAATTCTAGTTGAAGGATATTTGTTAATATTTCTGGCTGAAGTTTTTGTGTTAAAAAAGTTTGATAAATAGCTTTGCAAGGTTTAAAAGAAATTCTTATTTTTAAAACCAATACAGCTAATACTGAAATAAAAACAATATCATGGTGAATATAACATTCTCCTTTAACTGGTTATACTACTATGTCGAGGTAATCTCATGAGGTTCAAGCTAGAGTCAATTCACTATTACCCGATCAATGTTTTCTGAATGGGGTAAATATAAATATGATTTTCGGGTAGTTGCGAATGCTGTTATTTATTAGATCATTTATTAAATAGCATCATAGCCTTATAGTAATTCAATCTTAATAAATTAAAACGCAGTAACTGGTAGCGTAAGGGATTTTTGATTAAATGGACATATTTTCCTGAAGACGATTGAAGAAGAGCAATCAGTGATGTAGAAAATAAAAACTCATCTTATTCACATGCCCAGGAGTTTCACTGAGTGCTTAGAAGTGTTATGTTTCTTTGAATAAAAGGCAGATTAATTCTAGTAATATATTAGTCCATGGCTGTTCTACAGCGATATCACAAAATGATGAAATTAAGTTGGTGACTATTGTGGACGAAGTCTACCTGAGACATGGTAATGGACTTGGGTAGATGAAGACTCAGTTGTTAGACTGCATTAAAGGCAAAGCTCGAATGAGTTATCGGTGCAGTAAACACTGTATTTCTATCAATGTTATTATAAATATGATTTTGTTAATGTTGTCGCTGAATTTGTTAAAGGAAAAAATCTAAATATAGATTTAAAGAAGGTGTTCCAGGAGGTGAATGGAACTGTTACTTGATACAAAGCCATCCTATTTTATTATTTAAAATTTCAATTGTAAACATGAAGTTAAGTTTTAAAGCAGCAGATGCAGAAGTACAATATCGACTGATTTACAGTTACTTCAATTTTCGTATCTGTATTTTATTTAAAATGTGAAGATGGAACTTGTTTACTACCACACCGATGTTGTTGAGGTAGTTGTAAGTTGTATTTTAAAGTTTTAATTATAAATATTTAATACACTTTCGATACACAACATAACACATATACAGAGGCTGTTAGCCCATTTTTTAGATGATTTTGGTAAGCGGTAATAAAAAATCGTTTGCTGCAAAATAAATAGATGCAATTATACTATGTTTTTAAAAGTCAAAATTATCAACTGCGCCTTGAAAGTTTTGTTTTTATTCAAAATGGCGTTTTTAACAAAGCAGTGGTTCGAAGGCTACATTTATGCTCTTTCCGAAGAGAAATATGCATACTCCGTTATCCAAAAACGATGTGAGAGTCATGGTTTTGTGATATCTAAAGCGTCGATAGGTAATATCGTCAACAAGAAAGGAAAAAAAAAACGTCAAATTGGAGCCTCAAGTGGGACAAAAATTCCAAACAAGTATCCAAGGAAAAACCGGATATCTTCGACTATTGCAAACGTACATTGTTTAATGTTAAAAGAAAATCCCCCTAGTCAAAGGACAGTTGCAAAATCATTAAAATGCTCGGTGTCCACTGTAAACAAAATGATAAACGTTGATTTAAATCTTAACAAAGCGAAAAAACGCAATGTGCATCGTCTTCTTCCAAATCATATCGCTGAACGCAGGACACGCTGCAGAATTCTATATGAGAAACACTTATCCAAAGAAAAATGGAAAACAATTGTCAGAATAGATGAATCATGGGTGTATTTAAATGATTGCAACAAAAAAAGAGCCATTTATTATCATAAAAGGGGAGAAAAAAATTTAAGTACATGGTTCAAAGAATCGAAAGAAAGTTTTTCTAAGGGATTCATGATTGTTGCTGGTTTTTCTTATAATGGCAATTTAAAAATAAAGAGAGTGGAAAAAGTGTCAAGTTTAACTCCAAATACTATCAGGAACATATTTTACCGCCAATTTTTCTGAATGAAATACAATCGCTTTACCCACAGTGCCATCAATCTGTGAGACTCCATCAGGACAAAGCTAGCAGTCACACATCAAAATCCACTGTAAATTTCCTAAAAGAAATGGAACAAAAAACTGGTATCGATGCCATACCCTTCACTGATATCCCTACTAAATCTCCCGATGTATCACCTATGGATTTTTGTGCTTTCGGACTTTTAAAATCTGCATTATCCAAACGTCGTACCAAAACCCTTACAGGACTCTGGAAAGCTGTTCAGGAGGAATGGGATAGAATACCTCTTCTGACACTTCAAAAGGCATTATTATCCTGGAAATTGCGGTGTCGAAAAGTAGTTCAGAATAAGGGATGTCAAATAGAACATTTAAAACGCAAGAGTTTTATGTAATTTAGTTTTGTGAATGCAATATACATCGTCTAAAAAATGTGTGAACAGCCTCTGTATATATTCAATGGAATCTCGATCAATCGTTCCCCAAATTATCGTTTTCCCGCATGTGTCGTTTATTTCCCCTAGTCCCTACGATCATATATCCTTGTTATGTATCCGCATCTATCGTATTCCCGTATTTATCGTTCAGTTCAGTCGGTCCCTTGAAAAACAATAGATCGAGATTCCACTGTATCTATGTATAATAAAGATAAGAGGCAGACATATTTGGATCACAAACCTGATAATAATAGAAGTGGAAAAAATCAAAACCTTGAGTGACTTATCATCAATAAATTTCCAATTTTTATCAGCTGAAATTGATAAGATTATTTTTATGGTGTGTCATTTGAGGAATATTAAGTAAACAATGCTTTGTTTTCTTCGGAAAGTTTCCCTAAGTAAATTCCGCTTCTAAAGAAAAATATTTATATGAATTACACTTAACGCATTGTTTGAAGAGAAAAATTAAAATTTTATCACCATTCATTTCCTCTTACGTAATACAATTCAACCAAATTCCCTTAATTTTTTTTAACAACTTTCTTTTTTAAATTTTTATGTAACCGTAACCTGTAGTGGTTAATTAGTGGTAGTACTTGGAACAACAGATAGTGATTACTCAAATGTTCCATTACAAACCAATTTATTAAACGTTAACACAATATACACACACACACACACATATATATATATATATATATATATATATATACATAAACACTTCATATTGATTCGTATTTCATGCAAATTAACATTTTAATTAACGCTACCCTGTGATATATCTATCTACAATCATCAACCAACATTACGCTAACCCCATTTAAATAACTCGTTCCCTACTACGCACTGGGTATTGGCAGAAAAGCAAACAAAATGCTCTCTCTACCTTGTTTTGAAGACTGCGCTATCTCAATAATAGACATCTCCTTGCAACAATAGATCCTCCGTCGGGGTGCGCCTCGTCTTGATTAGCTGGAATGGGTTATTGGACGTCTCTTGCCCCGAGTAGCGGAAGGGTCACGATACGATTGCGGCGTAAATCAGGGGACGATTCCCGTCGACACAAGGTCGTTTCGGCTGGGCGTTGGTCAGTCTCCTCTCGGTGGATCCTCTACGGTGGTCGTCGTGGCAACCTTTCGGTTATACTGGCACTTCAACTGGCCTGCAATGCATTCTCTGGAACAGGGGCTTGCATCTCCTTTCAACTCATCCTCTGTCGAGCTTTCAATATCTATCTCTTAGATATATGGCGTGTACTACGGCCTTTCTTTGATAGGGTCCGTCCGTAGGCAACTCGGCATCTCTATCTCCCTGACTAACTCTGGGGCTTAATCTCCGCTGGGCGCAATCACTGCGGCCCTTTTAGCTCGTATTAATGTTGCCTGCGCCTTTCGAGTTCTCAAATCAATCTGACTCTTCTCTGTCTCTTTCACTCCGAGCTAAACCTCAAACATTTTCTTCTCCTGCTTCCATTGGTGGCCATCTCCTGACCAATAAGCCGACCTGGGCCCACATCATTGGCCGCCCCTATATTTTTATACTAATATTTTCTCCAATCTAAATTGAAGGGGGCGTCAGCCCGTGAACCCTTTTGGAGTTCACTCTGGGAATCCTTACACCCATAAATTATCACGCTCATCTCCGACCTCCTGCTGGCCTCCTAACAATGTCAACAACGTAAAACTGCCTATCCCCCCCCCCCCCATTCAATCTTCAATTTTGGACCTTTCGTTTCCAACTTTTTGCCTGCTCAGATTATTAATTGCAACTGGTCCCACTTTCTTGTATTCAACTTTCAACTGCCCCCTCTCAACTTACCATCTCTCGTTTACGCAGATTATTAAATCCAGCTGGTCAAGGCACTTCGTTGCCTGCTTTCCTCAAGTTACGTATTCTCTACCCCTCTTAATGTGATTTTCCGCACCTGCAACCTGCCTTTCCTTGTCTTCTACTAAACGTGTCGTGTCTCACTACGACAATATGCAGTAATTGTACCTAAAAATTAAAAATAATATCACTTGCTCGAGAATAAAACCTTGTAATTTGAAGAACAAATAAAAATTCACCGGGTCTTGATATAAATATATAATTGGGTCTCTCTCTACGTATTATAAGGTCTCGATATAAAAGATCGAAAACCAAATCGAGCAGTATTCTATGTGCTGTGGTGCTGAGCACGGTAATGGCTGAGAAGTTAAAGCTTAAGTTTAAAAAAAAAAAAACGGAGCCAAACCAAATTTAAGATAAAATTAAAGTTATTTCTTTTTTAACTTTAAAGGATTAAAAACATTTAAAAAATACATTAACCGGCTACATTTCACGGTAAAAAGATAGAATTAAGTTACAAATACGATACAAGACTATAACATGTCAAGTATCAAAAATAAATCTATACAACAGCGATACACCACCGCCGAACCATAGGACCATAGGAACAATTGGCTAACTGTGTTGCCTAGGTCAACCATCACCGAACTACAGTTTCATTCCTATATATAGTCCAAGAACACAAGGTGAACAAGCTGCAGTTACATTTCAAGCAGCCAATCACAAAACAACGAAAATTTGTATATTGACAGAAAATTTGAATATTCCCGATAATTTGCATTTAGCGAATGAAAATACAATGAGAGTTCAACTTTCAACGAAAATGACGGTGACGTCATTTTCGAACATGACGTTGTTTACTAAATCCTCGTTCGATGCTTTCGTACGACGTACTTCGCGGTAAAGCTAACATCCGAGGATACATGATTACAATTAAAAAGAAATAACAAGTTTTTATATTTTTGGGTGCTTTTTATTTGTGTATAGCTACCGAGATATAATTAAAGTTAGGGATAGTGACCTTTTATAAATAAAATATGCCGATAAATGGCGCTGACTTCTAACATTTCTGAATTATAGCTTTAAGATAATTCCATCAAAAATCAAAAAGTTTACTGTTTATGAAATACGTGAAAAATTTTACTTTTGTGCTATTTGCAGAAAAGTCTCTTAAATTGTGTATACGCCACCATATTTTGATTTATAATTTTAAAAAATCATTTCAGAAACTATTTGAAACCCATATTTTCTATAATTATCGATGTAAAGGATATCGACTGATTCCGGAGAGAAAAGAAAAAAATCCAGACACGATTATTGAGCTTGCCAAAAGTTTAATCAATGAATAAAAATTCATTAATATAACTAAAAGTGTAGGCATCATTATAGTAACGCCTGAACAAACTATTGGATTTTAACCTTTGACCTTTAGCCTTTAGGCTTTAACCTTTTTATCTGCTTTAGGATATTTGTCAACAAAAAATGTATCCATACTTACAGTAACACCTCAGCAAACAATTCGATTTCAATAGGTGGTCCTAGATAATTTTGAAGTATTCGTTAGCAAAACATCCATTGTTAAAGTAATACCTGAACAAACTAGTCGAATTTAACTGATTCGTCATAAAGATCTTTAGGCAATTTCACAACAAAAACATAGTCATCATGAATGAAATCTGTGGTCACCAATTATTTTCCTGTAGGTCCGTTTCAAAACATCGTCGAACTTTCGCGTTCCAGATAACTTAAGCTCGCCCCCAACTCCTTCTATCATCCCCTTCCACCATGTTACCAACTACTCGTGGCTGCTCACGAACCACTTCATGCAGGTGATTCTTATCAAGCTGTTAAGGTGATCATCTGTGAGTCGACATCTGTACCGGTTCTTAATGAAGTTCATTTTTGAGAATGCTGCATCCCTTACATAAGTTAGTACACGATTTTATGGCTAAAGCTTTGAGTTCTGGATACTTTTTTCCCACACATTTTTAATCCATAATTTGTCACAACCATGGATTTTTGAACTTGAGCATAAATGTCCTTCAAAAGAACATCTCCTTGGAATTCGATTATTTCTAACTATAGGGCAGCTTTCTTGCTCTTCAAAACATCTGCCTCTTCACTGGTCCATACACCATTGGGAACAAGTGAAAAACTGTTGTTAACCAACTGCACAACGTTCTCAATTTTTTCAAAGTCAGTTAATCTTTGAATTCAGATTTAAGTTTTCCCATAAAATCTTCGAACTGGCTGATGTCAATGCCCTCATTACTATTACAAACTGACTTAAGGTGTGGAAAGTGTAAAAGTTCTCCGCTAATATCTGCAGAGAAGAGGTCAATCTTTCTTTGAAAAACTCTTTACTTCTGAGAGAAGTTTACACACAAGTTTACCTTGTAGTTTGAGGTTTGAAAGATTCAGGTGCCTAAAAAGATCAGTCAAAAATACGATGATTGCCCACGTTTTCTTCAACATTAAGGATGAAGCTTAAATGCTCACTTGCTACTCTTTCATCACTAGTTGAAAGAAAATCTTTGATGTCCTCCTATATTGCAAAACATCTTTCAAGCACCAAGCCTTTATTTAGCCATCTCACATTGTTGTGGAGAAGCAAGTTGTCAAATTGACTAACAGACTCTTCAGGACGTGATTTAAATTGACGGTACTTAAGAGATGATTTTTCCCGTATAAAGTTAATTATTTGTGTCCCCGTTTGCATTTTATTCTGAAGACTGGGATTCAGACTGCATCAAAACACGCTTTGATGAATAATACAGTGGTAGGATATAATACTTTCATTGTATTTTGGATCGCTGCTGAGTCGCTATTTTCTGAAAATACACAATTTCGTCACGACCAGTACAAAACTTGCCTGCGGTCCGTATACGGACCGAGATTCGTCATTTGGTGACCACTGAATTAAATGCTAAAAAACTATTAAATTTCAATAGGTCCTAGAGACCTTTAGGGAATCTATCAGCTAGAAACGTAGACCATTGCAGAAATAGCCGAACAAAATCTTCGAATTCAATCAGTGATCACAGAGGTCTTTACTGTATCTTTCAACAAAAATACATACTATAATTGCAATAAAACACGAACAAGCTAACAAAATTTCTTAAATGGTCATAGAGAGCTTAAAGGAATATGTAAAAAAATACAATTACAATAACACTCCAACAAACTATGGATTTCATTGGGTGATCCAAGAGGAATTTAGGGATTGTGTCAGTAAAAAATGTAGCCATGATTACAGCAACACCCTAACAAATTCTTCGATTGCAATCGATGATCCTAGAAGCTTTTACGGTATCCGTCATCAAAATATATAGCCATCATTACAATTATACCTGAACAAACTAATCAAATTTGTTAGATGGTCATAAAGAGCTTTTACGCATCTGTCAACAACAAAAAAAAAAAAAGAAAACCAACAGTACAATAACACTCGATAAAACTATTCGATTTCCGTGGGTAGTCATATTGACCTTTAGGGTTTCTACCAGCAAAAAAATGTAGCCATCATTACAGTAACACTCGAACCAACTCTTCGATTTCAGTCGCTGATACTAGAGGCTTTTATGGTATCCGTCAACAAAATATAGTGCCAAAATTACAATAACACCCGATAAACTAATCAAATTTGTTAGGTAGTCATAGAAAATACATCTGTCAACAAAAAAAAAGAAAATCACTAGTACAATAGCACTGAAAGCACTATTCAATATCAGTTGGTAGTCATGTGGATCTTTAGTGATTCTGTCAGCAAAAAATGTAGACATGATTAAGATAACACTCAAACAAACTCTCCGGTTTCAATAGGTGGCACTAGTGGGAAATATACCCATAGGGGCTCATTCCCAATACACGGTCCCGCAGCTTGGCGATAAGTTTTTTAGGTTTTTTAGATTTTTCCCAATTTGGCGATGAAACGTCAAATGTCGTTTGTGTTTGTTAAATGCTTTTAAGGTAACCATTTATTGCTCCCGATTTGAATAAGATGGCGATATTTTTTGGCGATGTTTTTTAGATTTTTGCCAAGTTGACGATTAAATGCCAAATGTGATTTGTGTTGTTAAATACTTTTAAGTTAAACCATTTATTGCTTCCGATTTGAATAATTAGCAGCCAATGAGAGCTTGTGATTTACTTGTAAACGAGGGTTATCTGCATTTTATATAACGCGCTTGTTTAAAAAAATTAAACCGTTGAATGTTCTTTTCGGGATTGCAGTTCCAGCGCTCGGACGTACTTTTATTTGCGAGGTATGGCTTCTTTTACGAATGGGGGGGTTGATTTGGATTTTTTTCGGGATTTACAAAATGCGGGCAAGAGAATTATTATAGATTATTGTATTTATGTTGAGTTAATAACTAATATTTATTATTGTCTCAATTGTAATTCGCAAATGACTGTAACTGAGAGGAAATATCTGAACATTGCGTTAAAAGATACATTAGATGTGGTTCCCGGTTCGAAGCGAGTAAATTGGATTTAATTATGGTTTTAAAATTAACTTATTTATGGGTAAAAAAACGCCGTGTTCTTGGATTACAGACGAATTGGAGGTATCTAAAAACACCGAAAAATCAACAAAACGTAAAAGAAGCTAAACCGAAAGTGAATAACCGGTAAGTGGTTTTTTTAAAATTTTAACATGAAATAATATAAATGACAACATGCAGAACTTTTATTTTTTTTTATCCTGATATATTTAACCAAGATGTATTTTAAATTTATTTAAATGAATTATTTGTAATATACTAACTTTTTTTAGCGGGGGTTGAGGGGCGGCAGCCCCCCACACATAACAAATTTCTCATTATTTTTCAGCTTTTATTTTTTGTATTTGTGTGTTTTACTGTGGTTGTACAGTTTAAAAAATGCGTATTTTTGGGACTTTTCGCACTTTCCCGTTCCAAAAACACGCGTTCTGCTTGGGCGACACAAAAAAAAAAGAAATCGACTGCCCTCATTTAACTTCATTTTTTTATTTTCTGGATATTTTTTCAATGAAAGTTCTGCATGTTGTCATTTATATTATTTCATGTTTCCCTCTGCGATGGAACCGCCATCTTGGTTCGTCTCCCATCGCCAAATTGGCGACGGGAGATGTAACCAAGATGGCGGTTCCAATTGAGTGAAATACAAGGGGCACCGTATATTGGGAATTAACCACCCATAGGTAATATACCTATGGGCACCAATAGGAAATCTGTCAAAAAAAGTAGCTATCATTGCAGTGACACAAGACCAAACTTATCAGATGGTCCTAGAGAGATTTATGTAATCGGTCAACAAAAAATGTAGCCAGCAATATTGTAACATCAGAACAATACCGGAGTATTGTTCTGATGTTACAATATTAGGCTATTGTTAAATCGGTGGTAGTATTTCAACCGGGGATCAAATAGACCTGTCACAACTTATCAACAATGTAGTCACCATTACAGTAACATCAAAGCAAAATATTCCATTTCAAAAGGTAATTATAGAAACTTTTTAAAATGTAGTCATGATTACAATAACACAAGAACAAACTAATCAAAGTTATAAGATGGTCATAGAAAGATTTGAGGAATTTGTCCACAACAACACAAAAAAGCTCAACTTTTACTATAACACTCGAAAAAACCATTCGATTTGAAAAGGTAGTTATAGTACAAACTTTTAAAAAATGTAATATATATATATATATATATATATATATATATATATATATATATATATATATACATTCCGTTACAATTTAACATAACCGGAGAAGATCATTTAAAAGTGTATGGAGTTTAATTATCTATAACTATAGATTTCCATATTTTTAAATTATACATTCAACTATTCTCTCTAAAGTTGGTAATATATACTAGTACTAAAATGAATGTCCCTCAATCAATATATGCTTCATTACAAATCAAAGATTCTCAGACTTCGCTCTCACAGAGTTAAAATATTAACTGAATTAAAAGTAATTAGATGAAACTCACACAAGATCGCGAAAATAACGCGGCTCCAAGAAACTAAAAAAAGCAAAAAAATATCGATCCTTAGATGACTTTTTATCTTGTCGTCGTAAATTCGTTTGCGGAATCGAAGCAGAACTTTCGATCACATCGGAATTGTCTGCCAGTTAGTATCGATGAATTTCGCTGCAAATTGGCTCCCGTGATTACCCTGACAGAAATCCAATTTTAGAAGGGGCCGGTGAAAAATAAAGCGCTTGCTTATTTTATAGAGAGGGAGCATTTTTTTAAAATACTTACCGGTGGGGTAAAATGGATAAAATGACAGATAAAATGCGGTTTATTACCGTTTAGAAATGCGTTTGTACAGAATTTCAACATAAAGCCCTTAAAATTGGGAAAAGTATTAAATTAATAGTATTAAGCTATCAAATTTTCGTAGACTTATATTTCTCGAATACACACACACACACACACATGCATATACACACACACACACACATATATATATATATATATATATATATATATATATATATATATATATATATATATATATATATATATATATATATATATATATATATATATATATATATATATATATATATATATACATATATACATATATTCTATATACATATATATATGTGTGTGTGTGTATAATAAAGCCACACCAGTTTTAATTCTATTTCTGTTGTCTCTTTCACACAATATAGCTAACTTCTTCGTTCTCTCTATAAGGACCTGGATATCGACTGGGCATATCGCACAACAGGGGATCCTTTAGTAAACAGAAACTAAATTTAATGTACGCTGCTCTGAGCGTTGGTTCTATGGTCGCCATTATCCATTCTCTCTACATGTATATACGTAAATAATTTCAACTCCTATACAATTCTTATTATAGGTTGAACTTTTCGATAATTATAACGTGTTTACAGTAATAAAAGTATTATTCAGTTTAATTGAATTAATTGATTTGGAGTTTATGTGTCAAAGGCCCGATTACCAAGCCAATTGCCTGTTTGGCTGTATTTCCGGGTATCGACGTTAAGTGTCTTCTGTAGGTCTGTCTTTACCTATATATACTTTCGAGGATAGGATGAAATTTCATTGAAGGATTCATATTTATAGTTTCTTCATACCACGTTGATCTGATGAGTATCGACTTTTAGGGGCCGATCACTTTTAATTCCCTTGATATTTAAATTCCATGAATTTTAAATCTAAGAGTCTTTGATTAGTAATGAAATGTATATTGATTGATCGGACATACAAGCATATAGCTCCTGAATTACTTAGAATATTTAAAAGTATAACTTAATAATAGGGAAATCAATAGCAACATATAATTAAACTGCCTAGAATTTTAAATGAAGTTTTCCAGTCATAAATTTAATTTTAATCGCTTTGAGGCGAAAATGGACTTTCAGATTGACAAAAATATGTCCCAAAAACCATTTTTTTCTTTCAGAAAATGATTCAGCAACTCATCAGCTTTAAATTAAAAAAAAAAAAGTATGTTCATCCGATCATTATTAACGGAGTTATAAGTATTTTTTCAAACTTAAACAATGGAAATGTTACGTTAAATTAAAATTTTAAATGCTATTTTCTCAAAACAAGTTTTCATGTCTTTCGGTAAGTTCAAAATGCTTCATTCGTCATAATTTTTCTTGAATTTTCATAAAATTTCGTAAAATGATTATTTATATATATTAGAATAAAATCTTCTAATAAATTCATTATAGTATTTTAAAACAACTTAAAATTTTTACAGCCAAAAAAAAAAAAAAATTATAAAATTTTACATGAAATGACTTATTTTTATCGATTTCTTTTCTAGTTTTTATAAATATGACTGTAAATCAAATATTGCTAGTAACTTTTATTATAACTATATAAAGCTAGATTAAGAAAGAAAATTAGATATCTGAGACAAAAATTGATGCGCATGGAGCATTTTTAAATAGATTAATTAACAAACTGATTTTAATTAATATCTTAATTCATTACATTCTGTTTTTTTTATTTATTTAGAATTTTCATCTCTAAACAACACTGTATAACTATACAAAATTTCGTATCAATTGCTTGATAAATAAAAAAAAGGTTTTCATGGTCAATTGTCGGCCTTAAAGTCTTTCATTTCTTGAAGAGAAAATGAATTTAGTGATTTATAAAATATTATAACATTTCTCAGAGTTTCGAACTGTTATAAAAATTAAATTTCAACCAAGATAGTTATAATCTTTTTTATAAACTTATAATTTATCATTTCAATGCAGTTGATTATTATTATTTTAATAATTAATAAAAAAAATAATCTTAAAAATCAAATCTCTTTTCAATTTATTTCAGATATTTCAAAATTACCAAGAAATATGTCAACATATTAGAATACGTTGTATACCAATCACTGGCTGTGATAACTTATAATTAGTTAATTCTTATTTGGGTGACATTTATTTATTTTTTAACTTAGTTATTTTTAAAAAGTAACGAATTTTAAGTTCTTAAAAAGTCGTTAAATGTTTCAAATGCTTTTTTAAACGTGTTTGTCCTCTGAATTGTTACATTACTAGTTTTGTAGTTTTGTTTCTGACGACATTCTTGAAACTACGGCATTTCGAATATACCTAGAACAACGGAGCGGTGTCATTTTGACCCCTCGCAAGAAATGCGTTTATAACCCTTAGTAGCGGAATATCCGCTACTATGAATGCACTCACTACGGAGTGCATTTAAATTAAATAAAACGGTCAATGTATGCAATTAATGCCAAAAAAATGAAAAAAAAATCGTAACGGTTATTTTTATAGACAAAATAATGTAAAAGAAAATATTAAAATTAAATCTCATAGAAAATAATAAAGAATATAGTGCTGTTAATGTAGTACAGTTTGAGGAATATTTCTTATACTGTATTTTAATTTTTTTTGTATAATGTCCAATCGCCTGCTGCATTAGCAAGAAAAAACAATTGTCAATTTATTTTGTTGGTATGCACGTGACGCAAAATTAGTTTCAAGTAACACAAAAATAAATGAAACCACAAAAATAAATGAAAATAAATGAACCCAAGAATAAAAGTGATCAGCATTTAATAAATTAAATTCTAAAAATTAATCTTTAAAAATTCACCATAATCAGAAAAAGATTTCATTTTAAAGGATGTTTTATGTTCTTTCTTATGATATAAATTTTATAACCCTCCAATTACTATAATTATTATTTTAAATGCAAACTTAAAAAAAATTACAAAAAAAGTTTAAAAATTTAATTTTAAAAAATCTAAGAAGAATTTTTCAAGAATATTTCTTAGTGCACCCCTACACCATAAGAAGAATATCCATGCAAAATTTCAGCCCTTTAGGTCCAGCGGTTTGGTCTGTGCGTTATCTGGCAGTCAGTCAGTCAGTCAGTTACGAAACTGCTTTATATATGTAGATTATTTCAAATAATATGTATAAATGTAACAAAAAAAGCTTCTTTTCCTACATGTGCATTACTTTAAAATAGTTTTTTTTAGGAATATAGCATGTAAGACATGAATTTTGAAACAATTTTCTTAAGAGTATATAAAGTTTATTGAGACGTTTTTATGCATCCTACCTTTAGAAAATTATTTTTTTGAATTAAATACGTGTAAAAATATAGTATAACATTATACAAAGTAAGTGAATTAATTAAAAGTATGTTTTAAAATTGAAGATGCGTAAAAATAAAATATGCCGTCATAGGAATTTAATTTATTAATTATATTAGTACTTAATGATTCATTCCTTCTCACAGCAATTTACGCTGTAGTTAAAATGGTCCTTTTCTCTAGTAGAATATCCACTTACAGATAAGTTACATTTGAAACAGTTCACAGAAATTTTGTTTCCTTTACATAGTTTGATTTGGCATTTTTTTACGTTTGAGATATGGTTGAAACACAGTAATCATTCTTAATGTGCATACTGCAGTCGCTTCGGGGTTCTTCAAAATACAATTTTCTCTTAGCTCTTTAGCAAGTAAGAAAATACAGTCTCGGTGACTAACTTTTTTTCCCGTTACTTCTTTGAAAAGTACCCTTGCATTTATCTCTACTAGGTCAAGAATATTAAAAATACAATCTACTGGCCAGTTGCGTGAGGGCAAATTTTCCGAATACTTTAGTGCCATATGATGTACGACATCCATCCCATATTTAGTAAAATTATAAAATTCGCTCACTTCTGGTGGTGTATTTTTCGTATTCTGTAACATTTTATTTGAATTAAGGAGGGTGTCTACAACAAGCACATTTTTGCTCTTTTTGCATTGGTACGATGTAAGAGGTATACCATCGTGTTTCCTTTGTAGTTGAATACAGTGGAAATCGCGTCCTCTTCAAAGGTACGGGAACTTCCTTTTTAGCTCTATTTATAGTCCCAATTGAACTCAGAATCCCAATTGAACCCGGCATCTCGAAGTTTCTTATCAAGTTTTATCAACGTAAAAAGTTTTCTGTTATTACATTTCTTTCAGAGTTTTTGCATGGCTGAAGTAGACGGAAAACAGCATTTTCTCCAATGATTTATTCTTGTGGACTGTTATCCTCTTTGCCCAAGAAAGGTAAAGTAAGCTTAAGTTGCATCTTGTCTTTCCTGGAAAAAGTTCCTTGTCTACCGTTACATTCTCAGACAGTTTGTAGTAAATATAACATTTCTCGATAAAAAATATCCAAGACTTCAGATATGAGAACAACTCTATCGTTTTGTAAACACTGAGATCTTGAGGGTTTCATATCAAATCGTACGTATTTCATGAAATCTACAAATCTGCCTCGACTCATAGGTTCTTGAAAAAAATTGTGGCCCCAAGATTTTGAAAAACTATAAAACAAACTTCAATTCTTCCCTAAAATTTCCATCCCTACCTCACGCTGGTACCGAATTCCAGTAAACAAAAAGCAGGTGTTCTTCTAGACAAGACTGCACTATCTACAGAATAATAAACACATAAAACGGAAAGGAAGGCGAGCTAAGAACTATGTAGTGTCGGGAGTCAAATTGAGTCCTAGCCGTAATTCTAGGTATAAGGAGTTATTGTAAATAAACTAACAGATAAAACTAAAAAAAGTTTGCAAGCATAACATTTATAATACTTTAGAAAAAGTCGTAGAATTACAACTTTGTGTGAAAGAAAATAAAATGTATATAAGAGGAACAATTTCATTTAGAGATCAATATGACCCCTATCGTAGTTCTAGTGTTAATATTTTGATGAAATTATACACACGTTGACACACACACACACACACACATATATATATATATATATATATATATATATATGTATATATACCGGATGTCCCAAGGATAACCGACGATTTGAAAAATCAATTAAAGAAAAACGGTTAGTGATAGAAATGTACGGTTTGCTGCATTCTGCTTAGGTAACCAGGGAATTTATTCTCACCAATTTTCAAAATTAGTTACAGAGTTCGTCAACAGATGGCGCTGCTCAGTAGGAAAAACTATAAAACTATGTTTTTAAAGCAAGAAGTATATCCAAAGTGGCATGGATTGGCCTCCCTATTCGCTAGATTTGACGCCATGCGATTTTTTCTGTGGGGGTACTTGAAAGACCAGGTGTATCGTCACAATCAACAAACTGTAGATGGACTAGAACAATGCATCTCAGAACAATGCTTGTCAGAAAATTTAAACTGAAATGTTTGCACGATCGTCTGCGAATTTTGACCTCAGACTGCGCCACGTTGTTGCTGCAAGCGGTGGTTATTTTGAAAACATTGTTTTATAGGTTTTCCTAGTCAGCAGCGCCATCTGTTGACGAACTTTGTAACTAATTTTGATAATTGGTGAGAATAAATTAACTGGTTACCTGAACAGAATGCTGCAAACCGCACATTTCTATAGCTTTCCGTTTTTCTTTAATTGATTTTTCAAATCGTCTGTAATTTTTGGGACACCCGGTAAATATATATATATATATATATATATATATATATATATATATATAAGGAGTGTATAATTTTACTCGTATGCATGCATAGAAGAGGCATCTTGATTCCTATGTTCAACATTTTGTGCTCTAATAGGTGGTACAGAGCGGAGAATAGAAATACTGGGAGAAAGACTTAAGTATATATGTAGTGTGACATAACATAGACCATTAAGTATATCTGTAGATTAATATACCATAATCCCAATAACAAAAAAAACTATGAAGTACGTCACTGAATAATTATTAATTTTACTTTATCAACTAATTTTTTTTTTCAATTTTTTTTTTTATGAATATTACCTTATTTAAACAAACATTTGTAATAGTTCATTGTTTTACAATATACTTATAGATTAAATCTTGAAAAACACCACCGGAATTTGAACTCGTAAAAGAACTTTTCAATAATTAACAAAATGTAAATAAATATCTTTTAAACTTTATTTTAATGACAAAATAAAAATCTATACGAAAACCAAATTTGATCCTATAAAATTTCATGCAGAATATGTTTGTAAATTTCAAAAATTAAACAAAAACACAAACAGTGAGTTCATTTTCAATTTTAACGGGTATGTTTTAGGAAATGTTTTACCGAAAACAACCAAAAATGAAGTTAAAACTTTTTTCATAAACTATGATTATATTTTATCTACAACCAAACGATGTAAATCAAACTTTTTATTACGTCAAAAGATAAACGGAAATAACTGTGAAACAGCTGTAATAACACTGATAATGTTTACATCTACAAGCCAGATTTTTCATTAAAATTCATTCCGTCAGAAAAAACATGCAAAGGTTGCACAATAGTGCATAAATAATTTTATGTTCGTATCCTTTCCCTGCAGCGGAATACACTAAACACGACAGACAGGGAAAACATTTTAATCTATTCGCAGTCTCTTTGCCTCCGAAGTACATGTAGAAACATTATAACGAAAATATGTAACGAAATAAGACATTTACATACAAAAATAATGGAATTCTCTAAAACAACAACAGAAAAAATTCAATAATTCATATTATGCTATGTACTAACTAGAATACTAATGCTATAAAAATATATTAGTTTAAAGCTATTTTTACACAAAAAGTTAAAAGAATTAACGTTATTTAAAACATATATATATATACCGGGTGGCCATAATTAAACTGACAGTGCTCACAGTGTTCTGCAGCGCGATCTATTTGCGAGAATGGCGCCACATTTTGTAGAAAGATTAAACAAGTCGAAGGATTCCGCGACGAAGGATTCCGCGAAAAAAAAAAATTAGTTCCAAAAGTCACCGCTAGGGGAATATTTGGCGCTGTGTAATAGAAAATAGAGTGTTAACAAATGCAAATTAATACGGAATAAAATTACCTCTTATTATGCACATTTTCTTATTTAGTTCAAGTGCAATATGGCAACACTTTTAAAAAAGCGTAAAATCTACATAAACACCGATAAAGTCTCGTGATCTGCAATATCACGTACGCTGAGCAGAAGAAGAAATTTTTTATTCAAATTTCACGTTACATCCATTGGCACAGTGCCAGCTGCTTGGGTTTAAAAAGGCAATGTGTTACGTTTCGAATCAATCGGATTGAAAGTTTATGTGCAATGTCTCCTTCTTTAGTCGAGCGTGCGTTACTGGTCAAATTATTTTACCTCAACCAGTGCAACGCGTCAGCCGCTCTTCGTGCTTTTAGAACGCACAAAAAAATGCGTAAAGGTAACGGTACTGTGTCAGTTAATGGGCTAAAAGCAATGGTTGCGACGTTTGAGAAAACAGGTTCTCTGAAGGTTCAGTCAGGCAGAGGACGAAAACCTGTACCACAGGATACAATCGAGGCAGTTGGGTAATAAAAGGTAATTTCCGTATTGATTTGCATTTGTTAGCACTCTATTTTCTATTACACAGCGCCAAATATTCCCCTAGTGGTGACTTTTGGAACTAATTTATTTTTTCGCGGAATCCTTCGTCCCCCGTCTTGTTTAATCTTCCTACAAAATGTGGCGTCATTCTCGCAAATAGTTCGCGCTACAGAACACTGTGAGCACTGTCAGTTGAATTATGGCCACCCGGTATATATATATATATATATATATATATATATATATATATTTAAAACCCTCTACGTGGTTGTTTTGAGTCTAAATTTTTCAGAAAGGAAGAAATAATTCAAATATTGAATTCATTTTCAATTTTATTGTGTCTTCTTTACAGGGTGATCATAAAAAACGTTGCCGATATATGGACCTCTAGTGGCTGTACTGTTCAACCGCTCCAAATGAGATTTCAGATATAGTTGTTCAGAGGTATGAACTCAGGATTTTGTGAACGTCAACAAAGTGGCGCTCACGGTTACGATTACAGATACAGAAACTCCAAATTTTCGAACGTCAACACCCACTTTTCGAAAAATGCTCAGCACATGGGAAAAATCTTAAATAGACTTGGACCGTACTTGTATCACAAAAAACAGACGCGTTATGCACGCAGAAAAACAGCTCTGCGAACGGCCTACAAAAACGTAATCGGGGCGCACTGAGTAAATTTTCATAAGACAGAGGCAAGACACCAATCACTGATGACAACGCAGATCGGACGAAAGAAAACTTTTATTTGGATTACAAATTTTCCACATGGGTGCCATCATCATGTTTTTGTTGCCCGTTTGCAGAGCTGTTTTTTTGTGTGTGCATAACGCGCCTGTTTTTCAATTCCTACTATTAGTTCACACTCTGTATATATTAGTACACTCTCTGTATATATATCTTGTTCAAATTTTCAATCGTTAATAAAAGTACTTTTTATTCATCCAATCAAGGTCAAATACATTTTTTTAAACTTGTAGTGGATGACACTTGATGTTAATACAGTTTTTCAAATATTAATTCATTAATTAAATTTAATTAATCACTTTTAGTTTTTAGACCGAGAGCGTCTCTTGCTCTTGAATAGTAATTTCCCTCTTGTTACTGTGTAAACGGTAGCACTGCGGTATCGCTGGCCTCTCCCGTCCTGTAGGTTGCGAGATCGAATCCCCAACCTGACAAATTTTTTCTTTCTCTTCCCCCCCCCCCTCCTAATCTCGCACAGTAGGCAAGGTTCTGGCAGGCAATCCTTTTTCTTTCAATTCCTACTATTAGTTCCCACTCAAATTTTTCTTTGTTTACCTAAGTAGGAATTGACTTTAAATTTTTTTTTATATATTACTTGTTTGTGATACACGTACCGTTCCAACGTCCTTAGGTGTTGTCGTATGCGTTGAGCATTTTGCAACGAGAAAAAGTGGGCATTGTCATTCGAAAATTTCGAGTTTCTGTACCTATAACCGTAACCGTGAGTGCCACTTTGTTGCCATTCGCAGAACCCCGAGCCCATACCTCTAAATAACTATATCTGAAATCTCATCTGGATTGGTTGAACGGAACGGCCGCTAGATGTCCATATATCGGCAATTTTTTATGACCACCTTGTATATTAGTTTAAAGCTATTTTTACATAAAAAGGAAAAAAAATTACGTTATTTTAAATAGATATATATTTTTAAAAAACCCTACGTGGTTGTTTTGAGTCTAAATTTTTCAGAAAATAAGAAAGAATTCAAATAGTGAATTCATTTTGAATTTTATTGTACATACTTTATAAAAAGTTTTATCAAACCCATGTAAAAGTAAGCTAAAACATATTTCATAAAACATGATTGCATTTCATTTACAACCAAAGCATGAAAGTCAAATTTTCTTTGCGTCAAAAGAAAAACGGATAAATTCCATAATAAAAGTAATAATTTTTTTTCATCTACGCATGATATTATTTAAGAAAACTTTGTATCACGGCAGAAAAAAATTGCAATGCAAAGGTTGCACAAGAGTGCATAAATCATTTCTTTTTTTTTTTTTTCTTGGCAATAGAATACACCAAAGGCGAGAGACAAGGAAAACATTTTAATGTTTATCGCAGACGCCTTGCCTTCAAAGTACACGTAGAAACATTATCCCGAGAGCAAGTAACGAAATGACAAATATCTCTTCGTTTCAAGACGAACTTTAATGGCAGCAATACTTTGTAAAACAATCTGTCCGGGCTTTTTTTGTCCTTTTTCATAAAGAAAAACAAAGTCGACCTATTTTTAGTGCGAATAAACTTTGAAAACTTTTAAAAAAAGAGAAAAACTACTGTGTTATTTCTTTTCAAAGAGTATCATATATTATGTTGGGGTAGAGGTATCAGTGTTTCCTTTAATGATATTGCAGACAGATATATTATACGTAATGTAAATTTAATACTATTAATATAATTTCTTACACAAAAATTTTCCGTGAATTAATGTATGTATTTATTTCAATGTGTTTTTTTATCCATTAATGTGTGCAATGTTCATTAAAAACCTTAAACTAAAATAGTAACTTGGTATTCAAAAAGCAAATTATTGAGTTTAATTATGTAAACTCTTACATACAAATTTACTGTGCTTTATAATATGTATTTATTTAAATTTCTCTAAAGTAACTTGCTTTAGGTCCCCATAATCTCAACAAAATAAATCTATGAAGTACATTATAAAATTTGTATCAAGTTTACTTTAATGGCGGTAAGTTTTTATTTTAACAAATTAGTTTATAAAATCAATTACGCTATTTTTTAAAAATACCTCTATAACACCTTAAATTTATAAAAAAGGTAACCCCCTATTCGGAATTCTCCAAAATAGGTGAAAAAATCTATAATTAATAGTATTCTATGTACTAAGTACAATGCTAATGCTGTAGCAATTATGTAATTTTTATGCTATTTTTAATTACAAAGTCAAAAGACTAAAGGAATTTAAGAAAACAAATCTTGAAATTTTCTACATGTTATTTTATGTCTAAAATGTTTTAAAAGGAAGCAAGAATAGAATTAGGGAATCCATATTAAATATTATAGGATCTACATGGTAAAAAGTTTTACCGAACCATGTAAAAGTGAAGTTAAAACATGTTTCATACACCATGGCTAAATTTTACCAACAACCAAAGGATGTAAATCGAATTCTCATTTCGACAAAAGAAAAACGGATAAATTACATGATAACACTAATTAATTTTTTCATCTATACGCGACATTATTTTACAAAGTTTTACATCAAGTCAGCAAAAAACAAAAAGAAAAAAAACATGCAAAAGTAAAGAAATGACAGATATCTCTTCTTATCTAAGAAGAACTTTAATGGGGGCAATACTTTGTAAAACGATCTGTCCTCACCTTTTTTTTTGTCCTTTTTCTTAAAGAAAAACAATGCCGACCTATTTTTAGTGCAAATAAACTGAAAACGTAAAAAAAGAGTAAAAATTCCTAGTTATTTATTTTCAAAGAATATCTTATATTTTGTAGGGCAAGGATATCATTGTTCCCTTGAATGGAATGGCAGGTACATATTTTATTTATAATGTAAATTTAATTCTATTTATATAAATTCTTATACAGAAAATTTCTGTAAATTAATACAGTGGTGCTTTGAGTTACGAATTTACTTCGTTAGGTGACGGAGCTGGTTATTCGAATTACTCGTATGTCAAATCAATTTTCCCCATTGAAATCAATTGAAATGCCATTAAACCGTTCTGCCCCCCCCCCCCCCCAAAAAAAAAAAACAATTTTTTTATTAAAATTATTTACTATAAGAAAAATGTATTTATGTATAACATATATTGTATACAAAAACAATATAATAGACTGTCCTGCAATAAACTGGTTTTATTTAGTATAATGTACAACATTTACTGTGGCGATCATTCGACTTGAAGATGCTGACGGAGGTGGTGGAGAAAGGCTGAAATGAATAATTGAATCCTATTCGCTGATTTTGGGCGTTTTCTGACTTTCCTATGGAGGGAATTTTTGATAAAAAAATGTGCAATGTGGTCTGTTTCATTCCCCCTTTCAGAATGTGTCTGAAATGCTAGGATGGACGCTGTTTGGTTTCTCAAGGGTGACTCAAGTGTGGACAGAGAGAGCTGCCCTGTATGATAATTAATCAGAATTAATCTCTCGGTTTAAGACTGGAGGGTGGTCTTAGAATGGTATGTATATAATTGTACAGTAATTGTACATAAAGGTTATAAACAGTATATGTTTCGCATGTGTTCATTTGACGAGAACGTTACATGACATTCGTTCCGCAAACTATCATTGGGGTATCTGAAGTTGGCTCGTAACCTGAATTTGAGCATGCAAAAAAATGGCCGCGAGACAGCTCGTATCTCAAAAACTCGTAAGTCGGAACACTGGTAAGTCGAGGTACCACTGTGTATGTGTTTATTTCAATGTGTTCATTATCCGTTAATTAATGTAATGTTCATTAATTACCTTCCGTTAAAATCATAACTTGATATTCTGATACCCAAATTATCTAGTTTATTAATACAGACTTTTACATACAAATTTACTATGAATTAACATTCGAATTTGAGCATGCAAAAAAATGGCCGCGAGACAGCTCGTATCTCAAAAACTCGTAAGTCGGAACACTGGTAAGTCGAGGTACCACTGTGTATGTGTTTATTTCAATGTGTTCATTATCCGTTAATTAATGTAATGTTCATTAATTACCTTCCGTTAAAATCATAACTTGATATTCTGATACCCAAATTATCTAGTTTATTAATACAGACTTTTACATACAAATTTACTATGAATTAACATTCGAATTTGAGCATGCAAAAAAATGGCCGCGAGACAGCTCGTATCTCAAAAACTCGTAAGTCGGAACACTGGTAAGTCGAGGTACCACTGTGTATGTGTTTATTTCAATGTGTTCATTATCCGTTAATTAATGTAATGTTCATTAATTACCTTCCGTTAAAATCATAACTTGATATTCTGATACCCAAATTATCTAGTTTATTAATACAGACTTTTACATACAAATTTACTATGAATTAACATTCGAATTTACTTCAATATCAAGAAAGTAATTCACCTTAGATCCCCGAAATACAAACAACAACAACAACAACAACAACAAATAAATAAATAAAAAATCATGCAGTGTCTTCTAACGAAACTACCGCGGGTTATTAACGTAGGATTACTTATCGATGCTTACATCTTTTGTATATATATATATATATATATATATATATATATATATATATATATATATATATACAGTGGACGCTCGTTAATTCGAACTCGGTTAATTCGAACTTTCGGTTAATTCGAACTAATCCAAAGGCCCCAAAAAACTTGTATTGGAGTTAATGTTAAAAATATCTCATTAATTCGAACTAAATTTTTATCACTTCGGTTAATTCGAACTAAAAATTTGACAAAAAAAAATGATTTTTCCGCGTTTAATGGAGAAAATACACACTGTGGCCAAAGCTCTGGTGTAAACGAAGACGTATGCACTAATATCGGTAGGAAACTGCCAGGGCTTTTCTCTACTTACCTGCCGAAGATATTTTTAATGCTGCCATAATGGACAAAGCCATAATGGACTCTATTAAAACTCTGAAAGCATTTATTCAGATGGAACCTTCCTCTGAAAATGAATTGAAATGTTTACTTCAAATCGAGAAGCTGGCTGATCAATGTAGACATCATAAACAGAACCAAACATCCATTTTACAGTTTTTCCCCAAAGTGTAATTCATATTTTTAATAAAAGTTTACTTTATACTGCATATCATCTGCTTCATTTTATGATTAAGGTAAGTCTGTATTGCTTTTTAATATGTTTAACTTTAGATAACATAGTATAATATATTTTCTCTTAACATCGGATAATTCGAACTTCGGATAATTCGAACCTTTTTCTGAGAACCTTTGAGTTCGAATTAACGAGCGTCCACTGTATATAGAATATACACGTATATGTGTGTGTGTGAGGTGTTTTTAATATATATCTAAAATACGAGAAGGATAGTGAATACGTTATATCGATATACGAAAAGATATATTGAAAATTATTGACTGATTAAGAAGCTAACGACAATTTTCCATATCATAATTTACTGAGAGGATAGCACGCTTCTTCTTCATGGTTTCAGAAGATGAGGACCCATAATAATTTTGCGTGAATGGAATACTAGACTTGATTATCTGCGAATTATATTACATCATAAATCACCAAGTAAATGGCATAACATATAATTATGCAACTAAAGTATTCTAAGAAAATATATCCATTTGATTTCATAAACTACTGTTACATGGAGGGAATTATACTACACTGCAGACCACCCAAATTGCAACATCAAGAAAGACAAGAGATATCACAACAAAATTTATTTTGTAGATAACATGTTGACCAAGTATCAAATGATTAAATTTATAGACTTCTGTGAAGTGTGGTTCCTGCCAAAATCAATAGCCAGAGTAGCCGCCATTGTTGGAGATCACCGCTGCCATACGCCTCGGCATTGATTCAAAGAGACTTTGGATGAAATCTTGGGGTACAGCAGACCAAGCAGCTTCCACACGTTGCCAAAGTTGATCTGCTGTGGCAGCTGGGGATGGAATCTGGGTCAATCGTAGGGCAACCATGGACCACATGTTTTCTATCGGCGAAAGATCCGGAGAGCGAGGCGGCCAGGGAAGCAATTCAATCTGGCTATTGACGAAGAACCGTTGGACAATGCGTGCCACGTGTGGTCGCGCATTATCCTGTTGAAATATGGCTGTGGGCAAGCCCTGAAGTTAAGGAAGGACAACCTGGGTCCAACACCTCGGAGATGTAGCGTTGGCTGTTTAAAGTACCGGCAATGCGAACTAGAGGTGTGCGAGAGTGATATCCAATACCGCCCTATAACATAATACCCGTTGCAGGACCAGTGTGGCGGTGCATAACGCAGCTGTTCAGCATGCTCTCTTCACGGTGTCTCCAGACTCGAATGCGACCATCGTGGTGTTGCAGACAGAAGCGTGACTCGTTAGTAAAGACAATTTCATTCCATTCTGCCGTCCACATCCTTCTGTCATCGCACCATTGGCGGCGGAGACGTCTGTGGTTCTGCTTCAAGGGTAGACAAAGCGATGGACGTCTTGCGGACAGACCACTCTGCTGTAAACGGCGTCGAATGGTACGCGCAGACACTGGATGATGCGTTGCAGACTGCATGTGCTGTGCTATGGTTCGTGATGTGACTGAGCGATCCGTCACTGCCATGGGAACAATTTCCCTGTCATCACGTGAAGTGGTGCCCTGAGGTGGATGCGATCGAACACGCCGGTCCGTCGTACCCTCCTGCATCCAACGATCACATATCCGCATTACAGTTGTTTGGTTTCGTCCAACACGACTACCGATTTCCCTGAAAGATAATCCACAATCTCGGTAGGCCACTATCCTTCCTCTGTCGAACTCGGATACTTGATCAAAAGATGAACGCTGTTTTCGACGAGACATAGTTGATCGTTTTTTTTAAAAAAACCACAAGAAAAACACAATTGCCGAACTTGAAATCGTCGAAATCTCCAAGCCTTAAATAGCGCTTTGAAGTGGCGCCACAGGCGCGCGTGATGTGCGTCTGCGATGAAATTCTAATAATTTGCATATCTCACCTGGGCTAATGCATGTTGTAAATTTCATGTTATTTGCATGTTTCCTTCAGGGTGTTGCATTTACAGTGGCGAGCAGTGTACATTCGTTGCTGAGATAACAAGGGTATGGAAATCTGATAAAACAATTTTGAATTTTATGTAATTAAATACTTATTGTAAATAACATAACAAGTCATTCTACTAAAATATCCTTTATATTTACTTTATATTTACTTTATATCCTTTATATATGTGTGAATGTGTTCGTCTAAATTTTGACGCATCTTGGAACTTTTCTGTTTAACTTGTCCAAGCGATAGACTTGGTTTCGCGCGCTGCCGAAATTATAACTCGCGAGGACCGACAGACTGACGGTTTTAGCTTCTGAAATTTTCTTTTCTAAACAACCGTTGTGGAGGAACGTAACCAGACGTTAAAAGTGAAGTACGTTATACAATATTTATCAAGTTTACTTTACCGTCTGTAAGTTTATATTTTAACATATTATCTTATAAATCTATTTGGCCATGGTCTTAAAAATACTACAACAGCACGTTATATTTATAAAATAGTAATGGAATTCTCCAAAATAGTGAAAACTAATCTACAGTTAATAATGTGCTATGTTCTACATAGAATGCTAATGGTATAGCGATTAAGCTATTTTTCTGCTATTTTTAATTAAAAAGTCAAAAGACTAAAGAAATTTAAGAAAAAAAATTCTTTAAAATTTCTACAAGGTTGATTTAAGTCCAAAATGTTTTAAAAGGAAGCAAGAATAGAAATAGGAAGTGCATTTTGAATATTATAAGGTTTACATCATAAAAAGTTTTACCGAACCATGTAAAACTGAAGTTAAAACATGTTTCATATACCATGAATAAATGTTCTTTACAACCAAAGGATGTAAATCAAATTCTCATTCCGACAAAATAAAAACGGATTACATCCATGATACCACTAATAATTTTTTCATCTACACGCGACATTGTTTAAGAAAATTTTACATCACGTAAGAAAAAAAAATGCAAAGGTTGCGCAAGAGCGCATAAATAATTTTCAATCCGTTTTCTTTCCTTGCAGCGGAATTCACTAAAGAGAAGAGACAAGGAAAACATTTTAATGTATATCGCAGTCTCCTTGCCTCCGAAGTACATGTAGAAACATTATCCAGAAAGCAAGTAACGAAATGACAAATATCTCTTCGTTTTAAGACGAACTTTAATGGCAGCAATACTTTGTAAAACAATCTGTCCGGACTTTTTTTTTGTCTGTTACATAAAGAAAAACAAAGTCGACCTATTTTTAGTGCGAATAAACTTTGAAAACTTAAAAAAAAAAAAAGAGAGAGACTACCGAATTATTTCTCTTCGAAGAATATCATATATTATCTTGGGGTAGGGTGGCAGTGTTTCTTTTAAAGGAATTGAAGGCACATATTTTATTTCAAATTCAACTTTAATTCTATTAATATCAACTCTTATTCATAAATGTACTGGCTGAAAACCCATACTTCGATAAGGAGTACTTTCAAGTTAAAAACAACGGTCAATATATGCAATTAATGCCAAAAAAGCAAAAAAAAATATATTTATAAAAAAATCGTAATGGATATTTTTATTGACAAAATACTATAGAAGAAAATATTGAAATTAAATCTAATTGAAAATATTAAAGAATATAATACAGTTTGATGAACATTTCTTTTACTGTATTTTAATATTTTTTGGATTATGTCCAATCGTCTATCGCATTAGAAAGAAAAAAAATATTTTTTGTCAATTTATTTCTTTTTTATGCATGTTACGATAAATTAATTTAAAGCATCACAAAAATGGAAATAACACCACGTGATCACCATTTAATAAATTAACTTCTAAAAATTGATCTTTAAAAATTCACCAAAAATCAAAAAATGGAGGTAATGATTCGAAAAACATTTCATTTTAAAGGAATTTTTATTTTTAAAGAAATTCTTTCTTGTGATATACATTTTATAACCCTCCAAATATTATCTTAAATTCAAACTTTAAAGAATCTTTCAAAAACAGCTTAAAAATTTAATTTAATAAAATCTAAGAATTTTGAAAAATCTCTTTTAGTGCACCCCTACACTATAAGAAGAATCGCCATGCAAAATTTCAGCCCTTTTAGCTCCAGCGTTTTGGTCTGTGCGTTGTCTGTCAGTCAGTCGGTCAGTTACGGAACTGTTTTTTATATATAGATTATGAATTAACATGTTTTATTTCAATGTGTTTTTTTTCGTAAATTTATGTAATGTTCATTAGTTACTTTTAGTTAAAATAATTTTTCCATTAAGTAATCAAATTTTTTAATATAAAAAATATATGAGAATACAAACATAAACCATAGATTCTGAATTTTTGTTCTGTTTTTATATAAGAAAGTATCATCCACACGTAAAGGGACATTAATAATTAAAGTCCTTAATTAAGGTCCTTCAAAAGCCATTTATTATTAATGGTTTTTCAAGGACCTTTCTAGTGCAGTAGAATATTTCATTGATTTGTAAATTTCATTGATTAACCAATTTCTGTTTAAAATAAATTCGTCATAAAACAATATTACCATATTCTGCTTTTTATGTAATAAAACAAATAAAAAATGTCAGTTTATTCTATATCAATTTAAATAAATTGAACGGCAATTACTTTAAATTTCATTATTTCTTTTAAAATCCCATTCCAATCTCTGATGTCTGGAACTGTCTGTTATATCTGGAATATTTCAGAATTTCTAGAATATTTCAAAACATATAAAAATAAATTTTCGATTTCGATTTTAGATATTTTATTATATAACATATATTACATTTTGATGTGTACGAATTATGACGTTACAATTAAATTATGATTGAAAACTTATCCAAACGAAAGAGTTCTTAGCTAAATAATTTTCTAAGTATTCCTGTAGAAATAATTGCACTAAACACGTGATAAATATGTAAATAAATGGAAAACACAAAATTTATTCAGATATTGAAGAAAACAGAAATAGGTTAATCATCATATATCAGTATACTCTTGACGCATTATCTTAATATATCCTGCTGTATGGTTATTCCCTTTTATCTGGTAATGTAAACATTTTCTCATCGTAGGTGCGGTTACCCGGTAAGCAAACACGTCGATCCAGGAACCTGCAAGTTGCTGGTTCCATATCAGCCCCAACAAAACCCCCTACGTGTTCACTAATGGTGGCTGGGGCACGGAATAAATTTGTCGTAGCTGCAATGTCCTCCAAGTTCCCGAACAATACCTCTGGAAGTGCGGTGTCAAGTGCTCCGGGCTCGTCATATGACTTGGTTCATAATTATGGGACCGATATGTTTCCAACGGGTGCAGCTTGGACCCATCCCCTGTGGTAGTCCCTGGGCAACGCATGTAACGTATGCTGAGAAGTGGTGGCACACTTCTAGCTTCTCAAGGAAAAAAGCATAAGCTCTGCTCCAAGACATTGGGGAGAAAATCCTTATGACGTTTTATTTTCCTGGGTGACTGAATATTCACAAACTTTCTCATTTGGCTTTCAACGATTGCTGATTGACGCGTGGGCTTGGGAAACCAATTTATATATATATATATATATATATATATATATATATATATATATATATATATATATATATACACTGGTTATGAAAAATTAAGGAAAAGTCACACAAATAGCTATTAC
Organism: Dolomedes plantarius; assembly: GCA_907164885.2. Taxonomy (NCBI): domain Eukaryota; kingdom Metazoa; phylum Arthropoda; class Arachnida; order Araneae; family Dolomedidae; genus Dolomedes; species Dolomedes plantarius. Next base: position 105,159,065 of record OU015502.1, read on the forward strand.
TCAAAAAGTTACGCGTAGAATTTAATGAAACTTATACACGTTATGCAACACACAGGTAGGCATAAAATAGCATAAAAAGAAATCGCCAGATAATTATGGTGTTATAGAAACTAGCATATGTATACAATGAACAAATCAGATATGTCAGTTTGGTATAGGAAAAGTACCTTTAATATAATGTATGATCTCCCCAAGAAGCAATAGATCACATACAGCGATGTATGATGCTGTCAATTATGCGGTTTATGAGTTCGGTAGGAAGTGAGAGCCATTCTTCTTGCAAAGCAGTTGAAAGCGTAACTAGGGTGCTAGGAGGATGATTGAGAGCAGCTATGCGTCGTCCTAAAGCGTCCCAAACATGCTCGATAGGATTCAGGTCCGGTGATCGAGCTGGCCACTCCATGCGCCGAATTGCTTTCTGCTCAAAATAAGCATCGACGATGCGATACCTGCACGGTCTCGCGTTATCATCCTGTAGCACGAAAGCATCACCTATTGATAAGGCATAAGGACACACATAAGCATCAAGGATGTCATCTTTATACGTGTGAGCATTCACATTTCCCCGGGAAAAGACATGGAGGACTGTGTGTCTACCCAAAGAGATACCACCCCAAACACAGAAACTGCCTGATCCGTATGCATCTCTTTCACGGATGTGTGATGGATGGAAACTTGTTCCAGGTTCTTTCCAAATCAAAATACGCCTACTATTGCTTTGGAAGCTAAACCCGGACTCATCCCTAAAGAGAACAACCCTCCATTGATCATGCGTCCAGTGGACATGTTGACAGCCCTCTGCAAAAATTCCCGCCTATGGCGTGACGTGAGTGGGACGAAAATGGCTGGTCTCTTCGCAAGAAAACCACCTTCGTGAAACCTTCTACGCACGGTTGACGTTAATACCAACCTTCTGGAGCTTGCAGCGAGGGAGGATCTGAATGCAGACGGAGTTGCAGTTCTATTCATTCGTATGCATATTGACAAATATTGATCATCGGCACTCGTCGTACCGTATGGCCGTCCTTGTCTAAACTTCCTGGATCGAATCTGTGGTTAGAAATTGTTACCAAAGCTATGAACCACAGAAGGACTCACATTTAGCCATCTGACCACTTGTGTCTGACTTTGTCTGCCTCTAGTCCCCCAATAGCTCGTCATTGCAGTTCTTCGGTGAAATGATTCCTCGAGGTCATTGTTACAATTTGGCTATGATAGATGTCTAATCTGAGCCTCGCAGCGACAATTACCGCCTTGCTCTGAGACATGCACTTTTATGCTCATCGCAAATGACATGTTCCGACTGCAACGCCACTATTTTGCATAATGTAGTATTGTTCAGCACCTTTTACTTAACAACATATACAAATTTTAAACAGATTGACCTAGTTTTGAACGTGTTATCCCTCTTTTTGTGATTTTTCCTTAATTTTTGATAATTAGTGTATATAGAGGAAAAATAAAACTACTTTTAAGAATTCCTGAGGTTATTTTAAATTTCGAAGGCCCCTTTCTCTTAAAACTTTAAGTATAAAGGGGAGTAGTAAGTATAATTTTAAGTATAAAGGGGAAACTTAGAACTATACAAAATACTTTCTTATTATGCAGCTATAAGTAGATGCTGCTTATGGTGGCAGGATGTATTGGAATTAGGATGACTGACAAAAATATCAAAAGTAAAAGGTTAAACTGCCATCTAACAAAACTACGTGAGACGAAAGCCTTGGAGCAAAAGGGTAAGTCGTCAGGATATGTATATAAAACCATATATATATATATATATATATATATATATATATATATATATATATATATATATATATATATATATATATATATATATATATATATATATATATATATATACAGGGTGTCCCAAAACGACCGCATAAACTCTGCACAGCTAGATTCCTCTTTGGGAGTACATAAAAACTGCCCAAAGAAGCGTTCCTGCACGATCCATGGTTTACGATAAAAATACGAAAAACAAAGTATAACGTCACTGCCGGTGCAAGAAAAAAACACTTTATTGGACATAAATACAACCACAATATTTGCATATCTTTCCAGACGATAATGTTTAAAACGTTCGCCGCGCATATCGCGTCATGCATACGCGCGCGCCATGGAATGACGTTAAGCCGCCGTTGAACTGGCATTTAAAAGGCTGCATCTTGCAGCTACCGGTAGTCTTCGTATGGTGGCCATGTACTCCGTTCGTGATTACTGCGACACGTACTGGATGTACGGCCGATGTAATGGAAATGCCTTACGAACTGCTAGGGAGTATGCCCGTCGATATCCATCCCGTCGTCCTCCCGATGTAAACGTCATCCTTAGACTGGGCGACAGACTGCGAAATACGGGAAGCGTCTTGAAAACAGCCAATCTTCACGATACTGGAAGATCGCGGAGCGGCCTGACGGTAGCACAGGCGGATGCAATATTGCAGCGGATAGAAGAGACGCCCGAGGTAAGCACACGCGCATTAGCCCGTGAGATGCCTTCGAGTAAAAGAACTGTGCACAGGCTTTTGCGGCCTGAGAGGCTACACCCATTTCGGTACACAACCGTGCAAGGTCTGAAACCAGATGACTTTCAGAAACGCGTGGCCTTCTGTGAATGGCTGTTGCAGCAACACAACACAGATAATGGTTTCATTGCACATATCCTGTGGACTGATGAATCATGTTTCACTCGTGATGGGGTATTCAACCATCACAACAGCCATATGTGGTCCCAGGTGAATCCGCATGCAATCCGGCGGCAGAAACATCCATTATCATCAATCGTACGTGCAATTGGTGCTTCAGTGACCGCAAGGACTATTCATAGGTGGCTCAGAGAAAGGGAGCTGAGCTCACGGTGCCCCTTTCGCCAACTATCATTGACCTCTGTACACTGACAATTCCGTTTGCAGTGGTGTTGGGCACATTCTATCTAGAATATCACTGACTGGAGTAGAATTGTCTTCAGTGATGAGTCCCGTTTCGGATATAGCCCCAATGAACGGCTGATACGTATCTGGAGACGCTCCGGACAGCGGTGGGATACCAACCGGACTGTATTCCGCCATACGGGCCGAGAACCAGGAGTGATGATCTGGGGTGCCATTTCATTTCATAACAGGACCCATTTGGTTGACATCCGTGGCACCTTTACAGCAGAACAGTACGTCGACGATATTCTATGCCCCGTTGTGTTGCCCGTCATATAACGCCATCCTTGGCTTGCATTTCAGCAAGAAAATGCCCGCCAGCACACGGCGAGAATTTTTACTGATTGTCTTCGTGCTTGCCCAACGCTACCTTGGCCAGCAAGATTACGGGATCTCTACAATTGAGCACGTTTGGAGCATTATGGGCAGGGCCCTCCATCAAGCTCGGAATTTTGACGGTCTAATGCAACAAATGGACAGATTTTGGCGCGTATTTGACGATATCCCGCAGGAGGACATCCACCACCTCTATAAATTAATGCCAAGCCGAATAAATGCTTGCATAAGGGCCAGAGGTGAACCAACGCGCTATTGACTTTTTCCCTTTGTGAAGCTGTTTCTCTTGAATAACTCATCCAATTATTCTCAAATTGTAATCATTTGTTTTTCTTTACATTTACATAACATGTACTGATTTTCGTCCCATTCGGTAACTTCTTCTTGGGGCGTCGTTTTTTTTTCTCTAATAATGTATATACATTATAAAGGGAAATTGAAAAAAAGGAGTACAAAGCTTTTTAATAATTTAAAATTATAAAAATAAATATTGAAAAGAGTTCTTTTTTTGTAAGATCGTTCAACATTTTTGCGTTAAATATGCCTTCTTAGCAATGAAGAACTTGAAAAATTAAATTCTTATATCAACAATATTAATAAAGTCTCAACTCAACCTTGGATATACTGGAGTAACAAGAACGGTTTATGACAAATTGTTATTTTAAAAGAGAGTTTTCCACTACCTAGCGTTTTTGAGAATCATGTCATTGTTTTAATTTTTCAAAAGCGTGAACTTTTTGACCTCATTTACCGGTTTTTGAACTCAATTTTTTTTACAAAGCTCCTCTATTATTTAAATAATAGACTCAATTATTAATTACTGCATTTTTTCTGGCATGTCATGTATCAGGCTTCTTAAAATGTTCTTATGTATAAACTTTTCACTTACCACTGTAATTTGTCGAAGTAGAGTATAAAAAAATTGAGAAAAAATAAATTTAATACAAAACTTTAAAAAAAAATTATTTTAAGTACCTTTAATGATTTTTTTTCATACATTTCCATCATTTTTATTTCATCTTTTTCGGTTAATTTTCTTTTCATCTATGCCTTTGTTGTCGTTAATGTGGAGGCACTTTTCCGGAGGAATAGGGACTATTCACTGCGGTAATTTGTTGACTTTCTTCATCTCCGAGCACTATAGAGGTGACTTAACATTGCTGACTGGTGTCCTCTCTCTTTTTATCGATCACCTTCAAAGGTGACATCTGGTGAGATCGTGTCTATCCCCACCCACTTACGACATGGACTGATTATTTATGCTATTGTAGTCTAAGTGTTTTTATGTGCAATTTATTTCTCAGTTTTTACTATTACACTGTTTTTTCTCTAGGTCGGATATGGGCACAATAAATCCATGGACCGAAAAGTCCTTATATGTAGTAAGTAGGTGGGTGAAGGTACGAGCCCTCCTGATGTTGGTCTGGTGGGCTCCATGAAACCCTCGAATATCCCCTAGTTGGTCAAAATTGAGATGTTGTTTGTTCACCTATACGCTGCCTCCGTTGAAAGAAACCAACAATTCTCGTGGATTAATTGTGAATGTCTTCATTGACAATTGTCCCGCACTGTTACGACGCGATTTTTTTTTAAAGTAATCTTTCGTGCAATTCTATGGTTTTCCAACTGGCATTATTCACAGCAATGTATTTAGTTTGTCTCTGCAGGATCTTTCTCTTGTGAAAGTACATTCAAAAGTTTATATGAAACAGTCTTCTGGAGAAGAATGAGCAGGCTTACTGACTTGATAAATGGTATTGTTTCAAACCAGAATCTGCCGATATGTATTTAGCGGTAGGCGTCTGTCTGGAACAGGCTCGAATGTTTTTTTTTTTTTTTCAAATGGAGTTCTCTTACGCGGCTTACAGTAGAGTGAACAGGTAGAAATCGTCACGTAAGGAAAAAGCGTTATGCCCCTTCCAGGCGACCTTCCTTAGATTGCTAACCTTAGGTTTCTTTTGGGCACTTTTTTAAAAAAATGTGAAATTTTTATTAAACACACGTTTTTAGTTAAAACAGGGAACTAAACTATGGATTGACAAACCTTCTATAGCAAAATCTAACCAATATATTTCCCTTTTTTTCAAGAAATTAGTAGAATCACTAGCAGTAGTTCTCTAAGCTCTAAATTAGCCCGTAACGGCCAGTGAGATATATGTTGTACATAGAGGGATGTTTATTATTACTCTTAATGCAGCGCTGTCAGGTTCCTGTGTTGCATTGCTATGAGTGGTAACGAATGCCTTAAATCGGAGCCCGCTATTAGCCCTAAACACAACCTTTTGTAATTCTTGCAGTGTCAATCTGTCTAAATTTAATTTTATCAGAATTCCATTAGCCCTAATTCCCTGCCAAGTGATAGAATTTTATTTAATAATGATGATCATTAAGATTCATGGCAAATAAATATTTTAGTCTTACATAGAATCCTATGTAACTGTCTCTCCTTAGTACCCAAGTTGTTGAGCATGGTAAATTTACCCCTCGAGCGGCAAAATATAATCGTAAGGTTCTAACCCAATCACCATGAGCAAGGATATTGTTTTATTGCCTATTAATTGGAGTATACATATAACAATGCAGAAAATTATTCAGTGCAAAGTTTTATGTATTTTTTTTTAATTTTAAGAACATCTTGTCTCGGTGATATTCAACTGCATCCCTCTATTATTTTAAGAATGTCATAAATATAAATGAATTTTAGATAGCACTAATTTAGGAGGTAAATTAGGAGGTGTAATTTAGGAGGTCTCCACGTTCACACTAAATCTCCTAGTCCTGGTTCACACTAAATCTCCTACAGTTTGGCCTCTTTCCTTGTGTCTCTGGTCTCGTTTGAGAATTTTTGCAAGGCGTGTAAAGTTTTAAGAGTGCTTCAGTGGAATACTGGGTGCCGCTCACTTGAAAAAAAAGACTCAACTCCTAACAACATTAGAGTAAAAATCGACATAAAGAGGATGTCGATGTGTTCTGTGTTAAAGCTAATCTCAATTTGGAATCCTCTATTTGCCCGCATATTTGCATAGGCTCAAACTTTAGAATTCCCCCTTATGTCCTTTGTGCGGGCAAGATCAATTTTTTTATGTTACTCATCTGGACTCGTGCTCTGTACTTGTGTTCTTTAACTGTAAATTTCAGAGGTATTGAAAGACAAGAGAAGCGTTAGCAATCTGTAGTGCCATGAAGAGATATTCATAATTTTAGCCAATTTTGTTATTATAAACTCTAATTGTTAAAAAATATTGCATGTCTCATCCGGTCTGCAATCACAGGTATACATTCATATCGATATCTTCTTTGTTTAATGAATCGATAAAACGTTATTAACATAAAATTCACCTTTTGCCAAAGTGAAAGTCTTAACAATGTAAGGAAAGCTGGTCACTAAACATTGAATACTTGATGTAGAATTTTTTTTTAAAATTCTTAAAGTGTGTTCCCTATTTTCACTCACTGAAGTTAGTTGTAGAAACTCAAACTCAAACTCAAACCAACAATCACAGGTCGCTTAAAATTATTTTGATTCGTTTAAGCAGGTGGGTTGATGAATATCAGCCGTCTGCCATTGCGTTAAACTTAAGGCTGCTATGTATTAACCAAATTGGATTCGTTCACCTCAATGTTAACCTATGGAGAAAATTTGTCCACGCTTTGCCGACTTGGATTCAAATATTTTTTTTTTAAATTGTACTCCGTCACAGAGACAGAAATTTTACATTTGTGAACATTTTTTGTTTTTTTTTAAAATGCAATTGATATTTTAAAATTTAAATTATTCAGGAAAAATCTCGCATAGAATGTTTCAAACGCTCATAAAATCCTTCGGTGGACAAAATTTATAAAATGAATCCTGTAGCGCTTTGCAGTAAAGTTCAGGCTATCTGACAATATCAATTTTATTTGATTATCAGCATTTATGTACCTGCAAATAGTTGACAAAAATATATTTTAAATAAAAAAATAGAGCGAGCCATTACAATCCCTCAAAATGTCAATCTTAAGGGGGGTGGAATTCTTGAACTGTCAACTGGACTCTTCCCACCACAAGAGTCTGCAAGAAGAGGAAAAGGGAAAAACTTTTTTTTTTCTTAGTACATAGCAGCCTTAAGGATGCATGGTTAGTAGAAATCTGCTCCATCATAGAAAGAAATAGATAGTCCCTGATAATCATTCCCCCAGTAGTTGAAGAGGAAAACTGAATAAAACAAAAAAGTATGGCTACTGATTAAGATTTCTGAGAACAGAACTAAAGTACTAAAGAGGATCTTGATAAAGATTTTCGTAAAATCATGTCTCCTACTCCTAACATGAAAGGTACATGGGGCAGTCCATGTTGTTGAAGATTTATATCATAAAAGCAGAGTTATTCAACCAGAGTTCCATGTTACGCAATTTCACGCGTATCAATGGCTGCTGCATCATGCTACAAATAAAAATAGGCCATCGCGTATCTGTTGCCTCTATTTTAGAAGAACTTAATTTGTGAAACATACTTTTTTATTTGACATCTTTTGGCAAGTTTTAAGACAACTGAGCCCAGAAACAAGTAGGAAAAAGAGAACAAAAACATGACAAACAACAAAAGTCGGCTACTGTAATAATCTGTGAACTCAGGAAGTCCCTTGCTTAAGAATAACGATCGAAGAGTTAAATATTTTGAAGAACAGGACGGCGAAGTAGATGAGTCTCATCCATCATCTCCCGAAGATCGCAGAGCCCACAGCAATAATCACCGACGGCCATGAGGTGATAGAGATATTTTGATGAACAGTCGTGTCTGGTCTCCGAGCGAAATTAAACAACAACATTACGCCTTGATCACTTAGGACTTGTCTTTGATTCTAATCCAAAAGGGCTTTTGATAATTATTTTCAAAGCGGTTTTGTCGAGTGTCTTCATTTACTGACTTTCGCATAAGGACTTTGTCAGTACTAAAAGGAACATCGTCATTGGAAATCTGCAAAATAGATGCAACTCTATTGTCCAGTAGATCAGGAGACTCGTTGCCTGAAACTCCGCAGTGGCCCTGTATCTTTTGTAAAACAATATCTTTATAGTGGCGACTTAACGCGGGGCTTTCTACACTCAAGTATGTCAGCATAGTGAGGTGTATTATAATAATCAATTGTAATTAAAACAACTTTAGAGGCACAAAATATAACAACTTCGGAGAAACGGCCCAGGTGGCATTGTAGTTGCGTAATTGTTACACGTTTTGCAAAGACCTCTCCGTCAAATGCAGTACTGCCCTTTCCAACCGGAGCGAAAAAGGAGGAAAGCTTATAGAAGACACTGCCCTTGCATTTAGATAATTTTCCATCCAAGAGCTATCTTTATAAACAAGCATAGAATCCGACTCTGGATACAACACGTTGATAGTTTCAAACTTCAAAGATATTAAATCACATCGTCAGTCCTCTTTTTAGACATCTTGGCCAAGGCCAGTGCAACATCGAAAACCTTTATTTTTGATCTGGTTTTGAGTTGAAATGAGTAGTTCTGGTCCATTATATAAATAAAGAAAGCTCTTAGTTTCTAGAAAACCCAGTTTGGAACCCCGTTGATTCTGTAAAAACTTTTCTGGTACCAAGGAAAGATTGTTCCAAAGGAAAGACAATCAGGTATCCTAATTTTTTTCTCCCAAAGGAGAATGGCTCTTTCAATTTGAAAGACTTGTATGTCCCAGGACTCACTAAGTATGTCGTGATCAGAAATAAGATTCCCGATGGCAACCTTGACAATTATTCCCATACTATTATTTTCATTACTCCAAACATGATAGATTGTACTATAAAACATTTCAAGTAGCTGAGCACTTGTATCAACAAACAAAAGCTGCACGAACCGCAGATTAAGGACTATCAACGAATTGCTGATCATGTTAGAAATTGAATGGGACATCACACATCTTTTGCCACAATTGTTATAGAGTTGAATTACCTAAAAATGCCTCAATATTCAAGATAATCGTGACGAGAACTGAGTCCGCAAACTAACTTTGATAACATCCCTAAACCCCAATGCTTCTTCAGTGAAACATGACAGTTGTAATGCAGTCCATCCTGTAGAACTACATTATATTCGAACCTCAGCTGCTCCTATTTAGGATTATGAAGTCTGCTTTATCATGTTGGATATGGAATCTCTGGTTCACTGTAAAAGGAAAAACAGGTGTAGTTAGAAAATAGGTAACACTATACAAATACTTTTTCATAAAAGATATGTAAAGCATAAATTTTTAATAGTATACATATTTTTCTTTTAGTTTTATTCACATTTAAATGGAAATAAAAAATAGTGTAACAAAGTTGAAACAAACTGTTGAATCACGTTGAAAATGTAGTACTATTTTATTCGTTTGCTGTTTAAAACCAAAGTTCTTCTTTGTAATCTATCTGCTGATATAGAGATTGTAAAATATTAAATTACTTAGAATAATAATTTTTTGTTATACGAAACTGTACACTATATATATATATATGTCTTAAAGAAAGAACCTGTCCTCCGCAGAAAATATTGTTTTAAAAAGAAATATAAACTGCAACTGATACCTGAAGAATAAATATTACTGTCAGACCTTCTTAGTGCCTAGTCGCAAGATATATTGTGCTGGGAATACAATAAGAATATGATATCTGACTCTGTTTTGAAAAACTGAATTTCTGACGCTATGAATATATCTCAGAGCATTATTCTTCGGGTCTAAAAAACTTCTTGTTGCTTTTCAAATAAATTTTATTTTCTGCCTTATTTCATATAGGTAGTAAACCATTTTAAAATAAACTGTACTCTTTCGCTTTTGCAATTTTTGCATTTTCCATGTCTGAATGTCAAACAGAGCTACTTTTTTAGACTTTAAACCATTATAAAAAACCATATTTATTCTTTTGCAATCACATTTAACAAACATTGTTTCCTGCTGTACCAGATACTATTCATTTGGTTGACATTTAGCTGAAACTCTTAATAAGAACAGAATGATTATTTTTTTTTAAAACTTATTTATTCTTTTGCATTCATATTTCACAAAGTTTTTTTTCCTATTGTACCAGAGGCCGTTTATTCGGACGACATTTAACTGAACCTCTTAATAAATACAGAATGATTATTATTATTATTATTTTTTAAACCTTATTTATTCTTTTGCACGTATATCTCACAAAAGTTTTTTTTTCTCCTATTGTACCAGATGCCGTTTATTCGGACGACATTTAAATAAACCTCTTAATAAATACAGAATGATTATTTTTTTAAAAAAAATCATTGAAATTCTTATTTATTTTTTTCAAAAATAAATAATAATAAAATATTATTTCTTATTTTACATTCATATTTAACAAAAGTTGTTTCTTATTGTACCAGACATCGTTTATTTGCACGTCATCTAACTGAACCTCTTAATTAGAACAAGATGATTAATTAAAAAAAAAACCTTGTTTATTCTTTTGCATTCATGCTTAACAAAAGTTTTTTTCGCATTTATATTTAACAAAAGTTGTTTCTAATTACACCTAACAACTATTATTTGGACGTCATCTAACTTAACGTCTTGATAACTACAGAATAACTAATTTTAAAAAAAACCTTGCTTGTTCATTTGCATTCATATTTAACAAAAGGTATTTCCTAATAAACCAGACACTGTTTATTTGGACGGCATCTAACTGAACCTCTTAATAAATACACAATGATTAATTAAAAAAACACCTTATTTATTCTTTTGCATTCATATTTTACAAAAGTTTTTTCGTATTCATATTTACCACAGTTGTTTCCTATTATACCAGACACCATTTATTTGGACGGCATCTAACTGAACCTCTTAATAAATTCAGAATGATTATTTGGATCACACTTGCCTATTAAATATTGCTCTTAAAATTTATGAACCACCTTACAATCTAAAACAGCCGCATGAGGGTATTAAGGAGTGATTAATGTCACAGAAATTGACAGCAGTTAGGCATTCAGATTAATTTAGCAGGATTAAAAGGCTGAGTAAACCCGCGACTGTCGTTTCATATGGTTGAAGTTTCCTCTAATAACCGTCACGGTATCACATTTGGTTAAAGTTATGCTGTCCAAGGCGATGTTTATAAGCAAGTTATAGAAGTACGTGTGAAAGGTTTTACGCGTAAAATTATCCTAACAAAAATGAAATAAGAATAATGGTAAGTGAAATAAAATGTTTATATTTTGAAAATCCATCTAACGTCTAAGATTAACATCTAAGGGTTGTAAATCAGTTACAAATAATTACAGCTTTTATTATTTTTTTCCTTTGATATAGTATTTCTAATTCTTATGAAAAACAGCGTTGGAAGATATGAGTAGTTGATCCAAAAGGTATCGGAACTGAAATGTTGAAATTTAAATTGCTATCATTCCTGCGGTTTCAAATAGAGGCTAAAAGCGTTTGCGCCTGTTCCCAATGAATCCGTCAGCGTCACCGTAAATTTTTTTAACCAATCATATACCGATCATTGACTCATTAAGGGCCTGTTCACATAGGAGTCCGTTGCGTTACGTTAAGGAAAAGATGACTTCGAGACGAAAATAAACAAATCATATGCCTCCAAACGATTAGCAATAAATTTTTTTAACGCCTATAATTGGTTTATTTTCGTCTCAAAGTCATTTTTTCCTTAACGCAACGCAACGGACTCCTATGTGAACAGGCCTTAATCTATCAGAGCCAAAGGAATTCGTAACGCTGACTCTGACAGATGCTATAGAAACAGACCCTTATAATTTCTTTTGTATTGCTAAGACACTTAGATGAACATATTTTGTCCCCACAGAGCCTCATAGGGACAGATAGGGGCCCAATAGGGATAGATTAGAAACGCAACCCAAAACTACAATAAGAACAAAAAGCACGATAAACATGGCAATAACCAAAACAAAGTACAGTAAACCCTAAAGACCTGCATAATAAAATCCGTTGCATTGGGTACCAGGATAATCCGATATTTATTATAGATACAACCTTTGTCCAGAAAGTTCGGTGAATGACGTCATAGTGCTCAAGGTCGTAAGAGTATGCAACCGGCGCATACTGTGCCGGACAGGTGAAGACTGGTCTGAACCAGTTCCTCAGAGGCAGCGCTGCGAGATAGCTTATCGTGTAGAAACAGTTCATTGTAGAGTGAAAGTGTTGTGCACTCGGTCGAAATTCAAAATGGATCAGCGAACGAATATGCTGTTCTGTTTCGAACTTGGAAAATCAGCGAAAAAGACTCATGGAATGCTGCTGAACGTTTACGAAGAACGAACTGTCACCTTGAAGTGCGTGTATGAGTGGTTTAAACGCTTCCGAGAAGGGCGGGACGCCATTGTAGACTACCCAAGAAGTGGTCGGCCTGCAATTGCCTGGCTCCTCGGACAACGTACAGAAAGTGAAGGAAATGTTCGCCAAGGATCGTCGTGTGACAGTGCGAATGGTAGCTGAGGAAGTGGGAATTGGTCGTCAGAAGGCTCCCCTCATACTGATCCAGGATTTGGGTAAACGCAAGCTTTGCTCCCAACTTGTGCCCCACACTTTGACACCAGAACAAATGCAAATTCAGCTAAAAGCCTGTGGAGACTTCATCTATATAGCGGATCGGAACCCAAATTTTTTGAAAACCATTGTGAAGGGTGACTAGACATGATGCCTGAAGTACGACCCCTACGGTAAACGTCAGAGTATGGAGTGGCGGGGTCCAGGGTCGTCGAAAAGCAAAAAGATGCGAAGTGAGAAATCACGCATGAAGACAATGCTCGTGGTGTTCTTCGACTCTGAGAGTCTCATCCATAAAGAATTCCTCCCTGAGGGCACCACGTTAAAGGCCGATAAGTACGTGGATATACTGAAACGTCTGCTGCAACGATCAATCAGGTACGCCCCCAGTACGCCAAGCAAGGCAACTGAACCCTGCTTCACGACAATGCCCGGCAGCATACTGCCTTTCGGATGCAGCAGTTCCTGGCCAACAGGCGAGTTGTGTCCCTCAATCACCCACCCTACTCTCCAGACTTGTCTCCCCAAAACTTTTTCTTGTTCCCCATATTGACATCAGCCCTGAAGTGTCATAGTTTTTCGGACATTTCGGACGTTCAACGTAATTCTACGACCCAGCTGAAGGCTGTAACCGTAATTTAAAATTGTTTATATTATTTTAAATGAAATTATTATTGAAATTATGTTCATGATTGTGGCTGGTACATTGATGTGCTTCCCAAATAATGGAAATTAACTCTGGTTATATTGACAAATCAATTTATTGAATATTAACACACATAAATAATACACTTCAAAATTACTCAATATTTCCTCCGGCATTTACAGATTATTACCGCAATAACTTCATTCCTACTAAATTAATTCTTTATATATATGCAACACATTACATTAAATTGTTGGTACGAATTATCGGTCTATTACTCAACATCTTATACTCAAAAACTATATTCATCGCGCTCTATCTTAATCATTATGGCTATACACTGAGAAGCAATGATACCATATAAAAGGCAATGCAAAGTCGGTACCTCAGCAGATGACGGTTGAATCCCTCTGGGCAGCTGGCACCCGTAATGATGAATTCGTCGTCTTTATCATCAAATGTAATTCGGGCATCTCTTTATCCGGAATTCGGCTCCGTCGTTCATTGCAGACACTCAGCATGGGACACTGGGCGCTCGACAATTTCTATCTCTCTAAACTTTACTGCACTCGAACACGGCTCCGTCGTTTATCGCAGACACTCGGCATGGGACACTGGGCGCTCGACAACTTCTATCTCTCTAAACTTTACTGTTATAAAGACTCATGGAGTATATCTGTTAATATTCAGGTCTTTATAACTGTCTCTCATAACCGTCATATATTGGCTGAAAAGAAAAATGATTCATTGCCAAAAAAGGCGATGCACGCCAAATCTGGTGTAGTGAGCCTGTATTGCGCAGGCGCGAAGTAGAGTTTGGCGCATGTGAGGCTAGCTTCGAAAAGTAGCGGGAGACAGCCCTTGGACGTGTAGGAGGTTGGTGACCTTTAGGAGCGACTATGGGTGACCGGGAGTGTGGTGAGAGGCATGGCCTAGTATAAGTATTTACTTTTTTATTATGTTTAGTTAAAATAAACTTCTTATTTGCTCCTTAAACCCCTTGTCTGTAATTTAATTTACTGTAGTGGATAATGTTTCTTTGGGTAGAGTTTAAGTTATTGTGTATTGTAATCTGTTTAGCACGTGGGTCAGGCTATATGTAGGGTTAAGTATTTTCTTGCTAAGCTAAGTGCTGTTAACCTAAAGTAGCTACTCTACTTAATCTATGTTACCTGAGACAACCTATCTGGGTTATCTTTCACGTCGCTTTGTTACTAGAAGTTAATTCTGTAACTTAATTTAATACACAACGCATTTCTAGTTTCACCTTTTTTGACTGGCTTAACTATTCGCTAAGTTGCTACCACTTGTTCCGATACGGCTTACCAATTGGAGTCGTAATTTCTCGGCTTCACAACATTTGGTACCGGTTGACCAGTCCTTAAAGTTAATATTTAAGGGTTTTTGTCTCATGTAGCGGTAACCTTTTTTAAAATTCTTTAACCTATGTGAGTAATGAAAAAATGCATCTTACTATTCCCCCTTATAATGTTGCTCTCTTTATTAATAAGTAATATATGTATGTTAATAATGCTAACGAAGCTATGTGTTTGTTATGTGCAATTATTTAATTATACAGTGATTTTATGAATATCTGGGTATTTAACATTGAATATTATTTGAGATTGGAATTTGTTATATTGATTGATTTTTATGTGTAAAGGATATATTTTATTGCTTTTTGAATTACAATTATTGATTTAAACTTCATTATTGCTATAAATTCATTTAATATAAAGTGCTAATTTTGTGTCATTCATGCAACCTATCATATCTGAGTTCATATAATATTTCTGACTGATAAGTGACATTTATGCTGAAACTTTTTAATGCTAATTAAGCTATGGTGAACTCAAGCATAATATTTGAAAAGTGTATTATTGAATAGTATCCTAATTTTGTGTATACATAACTTTTAATATACTTCTTTACTAAATTATATCCATAATTCGTTACATTTTGTCATTTGCTGGTTCATGTTATCTCCAATGGAATTTTTGTCTTGCATTTTATGGTTCACTGCATTCAGGAAATTTTTTGTTTACACGTTGAATGTGTAAAACTCAAGTTATGTTATCTTTTGTGTAAACTCCTTAAAATTTTAGTCCAGTTCTTTTACTTTTTGCTTTCTTGGACATGGCTAGCGAGGTAGACAATAGATTCAATGTAACCATTCAACCTTTTGAAGGTGATGGAGAATTATTGTCATTTTTCTCTAAGCAAGTCAGGGACTTAGCGAGGGTAAATAATTGGTCAGGCGCTGAAACATCTATATTTATCAGGTCGAAATTGGTAGGGCCTGCTCTAAAGTATGTCATAAGTACTTCCGAGTTGTTGATCACAGAAGATCATGAATTTTTGTTGCAAGTGTTGAAATCCTTCTTTGATCCAAATCATTCTGTAAACACTGCCTTATTGCACCCTCAGAACACCATAACTCTTTTACCTGCTGAATCTATTAGAAATCTTGCTCACAGAATTTCAGTTCAGGTTTCTAAATTACACCCCTCTGTTAAGAATCCTGATGCCCTTAATGAGATAAAATTTGTAGAGTTAATTAAGGCTGTCCCTCAGAGTATTAAGGTGCAACTATTAAGTGAAAACATAAAATGTTTCCAGGCTGCAGTTGATAGAGCTGATACTTTGCAGCAATTAGAATCTTACAGCACTTCAGCCCAGTCTGTGGGTAGTGCTTTGCAGTTGCAAGAGCTGCTTGCTGAAATTCAGGTTATCAAAGAACAGCTCAATTCACTGAATATGACTAAGAACCAAATAAATGCTATTCAATCATCCTCGACTTTGTCATGTGACACTGAATGAAATGAATATATGCAAACACCTTGTTCTTCAAATGAGTCCAGACAGAAGGTTTGAAAGACTGTCTCTCAATATTGCTATAAGACAGGTCACACTTTTGCAAAATGCTATAAGTTTCAAAAGGATTTTCGTAGGGAGCAATCATCTTCTGGTCCAAATAATAGAAGCAGGCAGTTAAATAACTCTACTAGGCTGAACTCACACACTGTGAGGAACTCAAATCTAAATCCTGATGCATCTTCCTTTGTTTATGATTCTTCTAACCCTGCAATGAGACAAGCTAATGCTGATGTACCTTCGTCTCTCCAGTATTCCTCATCAGCCAATGTTAATAGTCCTAATTATGACCTTTATATTCCTAATTATGTCAATCATAGTGATTTGGTACAACAGTGCTCAAATTTTTCTGTAAACAATAGAGGTACTGATAATCTTAATGTGCAGTGTAATAATAATGTTCAACAAAGTTTTTCTTCTGTTGGTTGTCAAACTTCTGCTGCTATCAAAATTATGAACTCCACTGCTACTCAGTGTGAGATCCCTGTTAATGATAATGCATTACATACTAATAGCAAATTTGGCATCGAAAGGATATGTAGTGCTCAAACCTCTGCTAAATTGCCTATGGTTAATATAAAATTTCCTCAAACAACTATTATTGGATTAATTGACACAGGTTCTTCTATCTCTTTACTCGACCAGTCATTTTTCCACATGAACAAACAATCTCTTAATTATAAAAACATTTCTAGACAGGTGTCTATATCAACCATCAACTCTTCTGTCAATTTCTCTTCATGTATCAATTTATCTTTCAAACTTGAGAAGAAATTCTTCAAACATCCTTTTTTTGTTACAAATTTGAATGATAAGTCTTTTTCTGCCATAATTGGTTATGATTTTCTTACTAAATTTCATGTGGATATATCAAATTCGCAAGCTTCCATCACATTTGATGATATGGTCATTCCTTTTATTGATTCTGAAAATCAAGGTGTACATTCTCATGTTGTTGTAAATGCTCAGAATGCTACTCTTGTTTCTAAAACTATAATGAAACCAAATTCTTCTTCTTTTGTTAAAATCAGTGCTCCAATAATCAATTCCAATTCTGATTTATTCTTTGAACCTGTTGTTAAAAATCCAAATCTTTTAGTTCATCCATCCATTATTGCAAATAATATATCTGTTGATGAGGAACCATATTCTATAAGTGATAATAGTTCAACTCCTGCTACTCAACAATCCTCTAAGGTGATTAAATCATTCATTTTAATTGAAAATTTGTTCAATAAGCCAGTTCATGTAAACAAAAATGCTGTGTTGGGTCATGTGTCTTCTTTAGATGAGCAGTTATCTGTTTCTCATGCTCGAACTACCTCAGTCAGTGAATCTGTAAATCTTATTACTGCATCTCCTGAAATATTAAATTTAAGAAAGTCTGAATTTAATCTTAATGACTTTAAGCTTTCCCATTTGAATCCTGGAGAAATTTCTCAAATGTCACAACTGTTGAGCAATTATGCCACTGCTTTTTCTTCGTCGTCTAAGTCTTTAGGACACACTGATCGTGTGATTCCAAATTTGAATTTTGATCATGACTTCCCTCTTAAGACTCTTCCTTTTCCCATTCCTCAGTCTTTGCAAGCTGAGACTAAAAAGCAAATTGATGAACTTGTGGATGCAGCTATCATTGAGAGAACAATTTCTGATTGGGCTTGCCCAATACTGCTTGTTAAAAAGAAGCAATTAAACTCTTCTGCTCCAGAAAAGTTCAGACTTGCTTTGGATCTACGTCTCATTAATCAAATAATTAAGAATTCATCTTATCCTTTACCTAAGATTAATGACATAATCTCTAATATAGCTCAATATCGCTACTTCACCACCTTGGACTTAAAAAGTGCTTACCATCAAATTGACCTACCTGAAAAATTTCAAGACCGCCTGAGTTTCACTTCCATGTGGGGTCAGTTTAAATATAAACGTTTAGTTTTTGGACTGCGTAGTGCAGCATCCTTTTTCCAAGCTCTAGTCGATACTCTCATTGAGGAAACCAATGAGTTGGGTATCTTTGCTTATCAAGATGACATTGTCATCTGTGCGAATTCCTTTCAAGAGTCTTGTCAGAAATTAAAAGCTCTTCTTTCGGTTTTTACTAAAAATAATATTACTGCTTATCCTCCAAAGTGTTCATTCCATCAAACTGAAGTAGATTACCTAGGTTTTAAAGTGTCGCAGAACACTATAAGTCCAATTTCTTCTAACATCATAAAGGTGACTTCATTTCCAACTCCAAAAACTAAAAAACAGTTGAAACGTTTCCTAGGTGTTTGTAATTATTATAGACACTTAATTCCACGCTTTTCCAATTTAGTTGCTCCTCTGGTTTCAATGACTTCTATGTCTGTACCTTTTAATTGGACTGATGAAGCTTCTAATGCATTCCAGGCACTACAGAAGATTTTCTTTTCTTCGCCTTTTATCAGGCAACCTAATTTTGATAACACGTTTTATGTTAATACTGATGCTTCCAAAGAAGCAATTTCTGCAGTGCTGTTACAAGACTTTGATGGTCAACTATTACCTGTCTCCTACTTTAGTAAATCATTAAATAAAGCTGAGAGGAATTATCCTGCTCTCAAATTAGAACTCATGGCTATAGCAAAAGGTGTGCAATCCTTCAAACAGTACTTGTATAATAGAGAATTTTTTGTTTTATCAGATAGTAAACCTCTTATGCACTATAAGAAAACAACTTCTCCTGCATCCATCACCACAAGATGGCTAATGTCTCTATCTGAATATTCCTTTAAATTTATTCATGTCAGTGGAACTTCTAATGTGTTACCAGATTATTTTTCTTGCACACCTAATGTTATAACCCAAGACCTTAATACCAATGCTAATTTAATTAATTCAAAGCAAATTTTACCTGTAGTTACTTTGGATTCTGAGGAACCTGCTCAGTATGATAAAGTACTTGATAATAATAGTAATGTGTTGTATGGTAATAGTGATTCTATAGAGGTAGATAATTCACCTCATAAGGTATCTCATGTAAATGCTAGAGATAATGTCAACAGCAATAATACTTGTATTTCTACTCATGTTGTAAAGCCTAGTTCTTGCTCTAACTCATATTTTTCTGTACCTGATAATACCCATGCTAAGGTAATTAATTGTACTTCTGCTCTGACCCACAATAGTAATGTTCATATTAAACCTAATTTGCCTCCCTTTGCTGCCTCCTCCCACTCCTCCACCACTCCTCAGGATGTAAACACACACAGTTCAATCTCTAAGTGTGAAGCTGCAAAGCAGCTACAAAAGATATTCACCATCATAACGTCAGAAGTTGCTGACCCAGAGAATGAAATCTCTTCTGCAACAATCCTGAAGGAACTGCTCAGGGATGAGGATTTGTCCCAGCTTTTCAACAAAGTAATCAACAGGGCGAAGGATGTGCCCAAGAACTTTTTTGTGCACCCACAATCAAACCTATTGTTTTACGCAGGAAAGACGGGATTGTCGAGAGAAGAGTACATTGTGTTACCGTCAGCTCTCAGGCCAAAGGCACTTCGCTTGGCCCATTTGTCCCACTTTGGACTTGCAAAGACGTACGAGGCTCTCGCCAAAAAGTATTGGTGGCGAGGCGCATACATGGATTGCGCCAATTATGTTGCCTCATGTACACAATGTATTCTTCACAAAAAAAGAAGAGTGGCGGTTGCTCCAGTCCAGTCTGCACCACTTCCTACTGCACCAGGCCAACTTGTATCACTTGATCTTGTTGGTCCCTTCCGCAATGGTCACTCGGTCCTCACCATAATTGACCACTTCAGTCGCTTTTTGGTCCTAGAGGACATGCCGTCAACCACAGCTGACAGAGTAACCAAGGCTATATTTAGGTACATTGCCATGTTTGGCAGACCAAGCCATATTCTTACTGATCTTGGCCCACAATTTACCTCTGTGGTATTCAAAAGGCTATTGGATATGGCTGGAATCAGATTGGCACACTCTTCACCTGGCCATCCTGAGGCAAATGGAGTCTCTGAAAGGATTAATGCCTCTATCAAGTCGTCGATCTCAACTTTGCAAGCCCAAGGAGTACCATTTGACACAGCCATCCTAATACATGCCTCACTATACAACTCTACCATCCACTCTACGACAGGTCACTCTCCTGCTGTCGTCCATTTTGGAAGAGCTTTAGCCCTCTTAACTGATTCGGAGAGATTCTTTGATGACTTTCCTCATCTTGACAAAGGGTCCCTCATTGATAATATTATGGCACAAACTAAAGCCATTTGGTCACTGTGTTTCAACAATACATCCATAAGTCAAGCAAACTCTCACAGGAAGCTCAATAGAGCAAGAAGAGACACAAGGCTAAAGGAGGGTGACATTGTGTATGTAAAATATAAAACTCACTTCAACCAATTTCTCAAGGGACCATTCGCCATTGAGAAATTCCGCTCAAATGTGACTGTGGTCATTCGACCACTGGAATATAGAATATCACAGGCTTCGCTCATCCATGTGAACAGGCTGATAAAGGCCCCAGCTCGTAAAGGGCATTTATTAGAGAAGCAGACGAATCCATCTCCCACTACTAATGATTCTGTGTGCCCTAGTTCTCTTCATCCAGTTGCCCAGATGCCTGTTCCGGTGTCCAATCCTTCAGATCCAGTGCTGGACTCCAGTCGTTCAAGGGTTCCAGAGGATGACCATTCCATGGATGCCACTGAGGGGTACTTTCCTGATGGAGAACTGTTTCCTCCTGCTCCAGATGATGAGTTCCAGGTCCCAGAAGCAAGTCTAGCAGACGAGCAGTTGTCATTCCACCAGCCATCAATGCTTCTTGAAACTCCTCAGCTCCAGATAGAATCGACTGAAATCCAGGATCCAGTTGGTCTCTCCCATGCCAGTCCTCCACCGCCAGAAACAACAGACCCCAAGATGCGAGAAATTCCTACTGCAGTGAAGAAGCCCTGCCCCTACAACCTCAGGCCGAGGAAATAGAGTTCTGGGAAAGATGTTTGCGCGCACGTCTTCTCCAGTTGATGGACAACCCAGCGATTGGCACGTCCAACTCTTCTTCTTCCTGTATGGACTAGGACTCTTGCTGCATATGGTATACCTCTGTATCTTTTTAAAGTTTTTAATATCTGTGAAGTTACGCCATTCATAATATATCTGTTAATTATGCACAACCTTGTCTTTAACCTCTATAAGCTGATAATAGTATTAACTCTTAATTCTACAGTTCTGTTGTTATTGAGTCTACCAATAGTAAAGTAAAATGCTAATTTAACCACTTTGTTGATATAAAATATAATAATATGCAATTAAAATCATTTGGTTCTCCCATATACCATTGTAAATAGCCTAGCAATAGTCAATATTAAGTTTTGTTTCACACTTTGCCTGAACTGCAGGAAACATCATCTGATATCATCTATCAGTCTTCCTTTTTATTTGTGAGTTTCCTTGAATGTTTTTTTTTGTACCTTATGTGCAACCTGTGATATTTTAATCAGCCAAAAGATTCTCTATTTTGTCTTTTGAGAAATGAAGCCAAGTTTTTATTGCACAAGGCAATTTTTTTTCATTTCTCAGGAATAAGTCCTCACATTTTTGTAAATATATGTATTGTATTAACTTATTCTTTTGTGTATTTTTTATGGGTGACCAGCTTTCCAGAAAAGTATTGAATCCTGTTATGTACTGTATACAGGTTTGAAGGTTCTCGACCTCAACATGGTCACTATCTCCTGCAGTTGTACATCACCTGCTGCATATAGGTGAAGTTTTTTATAAGTTTCCATATTGAATGAACTCACCTGTTAGCTTTGTGAAGTGGGTAATGCATCAACTGTTTCTTGTATATAATCATGTATTTTTGTGTTATATTGTATATTTGCTTGTGAATAATGTTATTATAGTGTCCTACAATTTATGATTCTAGAGTATATACTCACCATAATGTATATCCCAACACAAATTTTGCACTTGTTTTTTTTTAAGTTTTTATGCACATTTGTTTTTACTGTTTGTAATATGCATGGTACAGTGTGATACACTGTGTTACAAGTTATTTTCTTCATCCAAGGTATCTTGAAACTTTTCTCATAGTAATGACACTCTTGTGTATGACACCATGCTCTCTGTCACAGTGTTGACTGTTATTAGTGCTTCCACTTTGTCTATCCATGACACTTTGTCTATCTAGGACACATAATTTTTGCAAGTGACATTCATTGCTTTTCAATGTAACTTTAATTTTTTCTATGTGAATTTTTACAGGGTTGTTTTTTTTTGTGTTTTTTCTTTGTTTTTTCAATGGCTGGCCAGCCGACGTGAAGTGTTTAATGTTCTTTTATACAATGTACATACCCTGTGTAATGTTATAGTCATTTAATCAAAATTAGGAGCAAAATTTTTTTTCCTCATTTAGGATCTCCAATGTGTACCTTTGTAAACTAGACTCAATATGAGCTGTAACAAATTTTTCCTCATTTAGGATCTCCAATGTACACCATTGTAAATTAGACTCAATATGAGCATTAATGAATATTTTTCCCTCATCTAGGGTCTTCAATGTAATACATTGTAATGCACTGGTATAATCACATTTTTCCAAAGGATCTTCATTGTAACTCTTTGTAAGCCTGCCAACTCCCACTCCTAGCACATTGAACTCAACTCTCTTTGGGAAATTTTCCCTCATTTGTTTTTTTTCTTCACTTGGTGAAGGGGGAGAGTGTTATAAAGACTCATGGAGTATATCTGTTAATATTCAGGTCTTTATAACTGTCTCTCATAACCGTCATATATTGGCTGAAAAGAAAAATGATTCATTGCCAAAAAAGGCGATGCACGCCAAATCTGGTGTAGTGAGCCTGTATTGCGCAGGCGCGAAGTAGAGTTTGGCGCATGTGAGGCTAGCTTCGAAAAGTAGCGGGAGACAGCCCTTGGACGTGTAGGAGGTTGGTGACCTTTAGGAGCGACTATGGGTGACCGGGAGTGTGGTGAGAGGCATGGCCTAGTATAAGTATTTACTTTTTATTATGTTTAGTTAAAATAAACTTCTTATTTGCTGCTTAAACCCCTTGTCTGTAATTTAATTTACTGTAGTGGATAATGTTTCTTTGGGTAGAGTTTAAGTTATTGTGTATTGTAATCTGTTTAGCACGTGGGTCAGGCTATATGTAGGGTTAAGTATTTTCTTGCTAAGCTAAGTGCTGTTAACCTAAAGTAGCTACTCTACTTAATCTATGTTACCTGAGACAACCTATCTGGGTTATCTTTCACGTCGCTTTGTTACTAGAAGTTAATTCTGTAACTTAATTTAATACACAACGCATTTCTTGTTTCACCTTTTTTGACTGGCTTAACTATTCGCTAAGTTGCTACCACTTGTTCCGATACGGCTTCCCAATTGGAGTCGTAATTTCTCGGCTTCACAACATTTACTGCACTCGAACACGGCTCCGTCGTTTATCGCAGACACTCGGCATGGGACACTGGGTGCTCGACAACTTCTATCTCTCTAAACTTTACTGCACTCGAACACGGCTCCGTCGTTTATCGCAGACACTCGGCATGGGCATATTCTTACCATTATGGATACAGTATATTCTTACCATTATGGATTAAGTACCAACTCCTTAGTATAAACAATTACCAACATCATAACATGTACACACATCAAAATACCATCAAATAATAATTATCAAATAAATTTACCAATGACCATATTATACGATCAATATTATACTACATTAGCAATATTATACAACTTATATTCATATACATTTCATAATAATTGGAAATCATAATTAACATGCACAAAAAATAATAATTACATCAAAGAAAACACACGTTAATTTTACACTAAATTTTGTTTTAAAAAAAATATCATCTTCGTTGCTCAATACGAATTATACTTGTGAAAATTATGTTTGACGTTTTCATAGATTTTTAATTTTCATGATTGTCCGTATGATAAAATATCTGATGACGTTTCGCCACATAGTCTATCTCCACAGTTTTAATATCTTTTCAACAGTTTCAATATCTTGATTTATGAAGATATATTTCCTCCATATCTGTCGCCAGTGTTCATGACTATCCAGACATATAATGGAAAGTCTATAAGTTTTACCCTGTGTTTTTTTTTGCACATATGGATAACATTTATTATAACATTTCCAATTCATATTTTGTTTCATACCATTGCTTCTCAAGACTCACGCAATACTACTAATTCGTCACAATATCTACTAATTGAATCAGTATTGCAAAGACATGCTAATTGTATACTGCTGGCCACTGTAAATGCAACACCCTGAAGGAAACATGCAAATAACATGAAATTTAAAACATGCATTAGCGGAGGTGAGATATGCAAATGATTAGAATTTCAGCGCAGACGCACATCACGCGCGCCTGTGGCGCCACTTCAAAGCGCTATTTAAGGTTTGGAGATTTCAACGATTTCAGGTTCGGCAATTGTGCTTTTCTTGTGGTTTTTTTTCAAAAAAACGATCAATTATGCCTCGTCGAAAACAGCGATCATCTTTTGATCAAGTATCCGAGTTCGACAGAGGAAGGATAGTGGCCTACCGAGATTGTGGATTATTTTTCAGGGATATCGGTAGTCGTGTTGGACGAAACCAAACAACTGTAATGCGGATATGTGATCGTTGGATGCAGGAGGGTACGACGGACCGGCGTGTTCGATCGCATCCACCTCAGCGCACCACTTCACGTGATGACAGGCAAATTGTGCGCATGGCAGTGACGGATCGCTCAGTCACATCACGAACCATAGCACAGCACATGCAGTCTGTAACGCATCATCCAGTGTCTGCGCGTACCATTCGACGCCGTTTACAGCAGAGTGGTCTGTCCGCAAGACGTCCATTGCTTTGTCTACCCTTGACGCAGAACCACAGACGTCTCCGCCGTCATTGGTGTGATGACAGAAGGATGTGGACGGCAGAATGGAATGAAATTGTCTTTAGTGACGAGTCAGGTTTCTGTCTGCAACACCACCATGGTCGCATTCGAGTCTGGAGACACCGTGAAGACAGGATGCTGAACAGCTGCGTTATGCACCGCCACACTGGTCCTGCACCGGGTATTATGGTATGGGGCGGTATTGGATATCACTCTCGCACACCTCTAGTACGCATTGTCGGTACTTTAAACAGCCAGCGCTACATCTCCGAGGTGTTGGAGCCAGTTGTCCTTCCTTACCTTCAGGGCTTTTCCAGAGCCATATTTCAACAGGATAATGCGCGACCACACGTGTTACGCATTGTCCAACGGTTCTTCGTCAATCGCCAGATTGAATTGCTTCCCTGGCCGCCTCGCTCTCCGGATCTTTCGCCGATAGAAAACATGTGGTCCATGGTTGCTCTACGATTGACCCAGATTCCATCCCCAGCTGCCACAGCAGATCAACTTTGGCAACGTGTGGAAGCTGCTTGGTCTGCTGTAACCCAAGAACTCATCCAAAGTTTCTTTGAATCAATGCCGAGGCGTGTGGCAGCGGTGATCTCCAACAATGGCGGCTACTCTGGCTACTGATTTTAGCAGGCACCACACTTCACAGAAGTCTATAAATTTAATCATTTGATACTTGGTCAACATGTTATCTACAAAATAAATTTTGTTGTGATATCTCTTGTCTTTCTTGGTGTTGCAATTTGGGTGGCCAGCAGTGTATTATTCAACTAATCCCTCTGACGCTGATTCACCTGTAAATTCAGCTTCGTGGCCTTACGCTAATTTTTCTCGTACACACCGGGATTCTCGGAGCAACGTGCAGTATAAATCATTAATTATCTTTATTTACCAGTTGTCAAATGCGCAGTCAAACGGACACAGTTATCATAGCGCTGAGCTTCTCATTTCGTTCTAGGCGTCGGCTACCCCCAGCAAAAAATCAGTTTTCTTCCCCTCGCTATTGATGACGTAGTTAACGCTCGTAATTTTCGCTAATGATTACCCTCGCAGAATCTCTCCCCTCACGGTACGTATCTTTCAAGAATCGAGTTTCCGTTCTCTAAATTGGCAATAGTTCCTCTCATTTTCAGCGGTTGAATTGAAGAGCACATGTCTACACAGTTATTGCACTACAAAGGCGGCCATTGGAGAAATTTATAACCCCTCGTACTTTTCCCGTTATCGTAACTATTTGAACACATTTATTTATTTATTTATTTTGCCTTCTTTTCGTACCGTGTACGTCTAAGTCTTATTTACGTATCTAATTATTTTCCATCTTGTATTTATTTGACCGTATTTTAATACTTGTGCTATCGTGTGCCGCTCACGTAGATGAATGTATATCTATTTTGTCTGCAATGTCGCGTAATTTCGTCATTCCTTGTGGTTTAATATCTGACTTTATATATTAATTAAGCACAATTAGTTTTGTTTGTTTTTTATGTGTTTTTTATCCCGTGCTTACTTCTGAAGTTTATGTGCTCGCGTGGCACTCAATATCTATCTTTTATTCATTGATTAATTAAGGTGTAAGCCATTTATCTCATTATTTTGCGACTCAAAGGTTCTTTAAGTATCCTTATTGTTTTATTACCGCTGACCCTTGATGCGTAACTAATTCGTCTCTTATATTTCATGTCCCTCGTCATCTAAATGAACTTGACAATGGATGGTTATCAATTCTGCCTAACTGCTTTTAAATTCCTTGCCTGCTTGAAACTTTCTATCCATCATTTCAATCTTATTCGTCTACTATCATCTATTCTCAACTTCTACAGGTATGTATTTAAATTTCAATTGGTTATTTGTTTTACCATTCATTTTTTATGACACACCTAACATATTTTGTTGTACATATCATACAATCCATATTTATATTACTCTTATGTTATTTTGATTTGTCACTATTTTTATAATAATTTATTATACTATATTATTCTTTTCATACCTCACTTATTATTATTTCATTGTTATTACCTCGTAATTACTCGTGTTTCATTTGCTTTGTGACTTTATCTTGTAATTCATTGTACTATATTATTCATTCGCAGCTCCACATATTTCTTTTTTTTTATTAATTATTCTCTTTTTTTTTTGTTAAATTGCGTAACTTATCATCTCCATCTAACTCCGTACATATCTTAATTTATACGCGTGTATCTGCATTATTGATCTGTGGTTTTTCAATTGATTCTCTCCCTACGCTTTTATTACGGAACTTTCAATTATTTCGACTTATTAATTCGCATTTTACCTTCCACATATTGCATTACTGTACTTGTGACTCATTCATTCCTGCCTAACTTACTCGATTTTTTTAAATTATTTATTTATTTATTTATTTAATTTTCAGTTTATTTGCTTATTATTATTATTATCATTATTATTTATTTATTTCTTAAGTCACCATTAATTCATGATTTTATTTATTCAATTATATGCAACCACGCGTGTTTTTTGTAATTTGTTTAAATTGCTCTTTATAACCACCCTTGGATTGCTTAAATATCGTAATAACACATTTTCATCGGGGAAAATTCGAAAAATTTCAAAAAAACCTGACAACTCAGCCCGCAACGCACTAAGGGACATTAAATTACGTAAAGTTGCTAAATCTCCAACTCTCCAATAATAATTATTATAATAATGCCCATTTTGTATCTGATTTTTAACTTTCGCGTTGTCCTTTCGTATTAATTGTGTCGCTAATTTAATGTATTCCTTCGATCGTAATAATTATATTGAGCGAAATCCCTATTTCTTCTGCCATATTTTTGTCTATCATTTTTAATAACCTGTCGATAATCGTAATAATCATTTGCCGCCATTATGGTACCAATATAAGCCGTGTTAGTCTCAATTGTTGTAAAATTTTGTTGCGTTAAATCCTGTACATCGTCTGAACTCTCAATATGCGCTTGTTTTGATTTCGTATAATAATTATCCTGCCGTTTATGCCCTTTTGCCCGCTTTTGTGATCTATTTTCACTATCTCCACTTTCTTTAAATTGTTTAAATATGACGCACTCCTTAACATCGTGTTCATCTTGCTCACATAGATCGCATAATTTTATTTGTGTAACCTTCGTTATTGTATCTAATTTTTCCCTTAATCTTTCATTTTCGCAATTTTTTATGTCAATATCTTGTTGCGCCGCTATCAACTGTGAATGTAAATCTGTATTTTCGGATACTAATTTTTGCAATTCTAACTGCTGCTCGTTTTGATTGTATGTGACTTCCGCCAATTCATTTTTTAACGTCTGTATCATCGATTTTAATTTTAGTATTTCATGGGACACTGGGCGCTCGACAACTTCTATATCTCTAAACTTTATCTCTAACCTTCATGTAATTTATGTTTTGTTTCTTTCTTGTCGTACCGGGTCTTCCTTTTCTCCGTCGCGATTTTGTTCCGTTCACGGCCGAAGTTATGGACGTCTTCGAAACGGCCTCGAGTTCATTGTTGTACTGTTCAGGTGATGAAGCCGTGTCTGGAGAGCGTCCGGACTGGAGATCACATGGCAGACGGAGGTCACAACCGGAAAGCATTTGGGATGGTGTATAGCCAGTAGTTTCGTGAACAGCTATGGGCCTTAGTTCAGGATCTTCCAGCTGATCTTTTAGAACTTCGTCATCCCTACATAGATCTAGATCTGGTAACTTAGAAGCTGTAGTTTGTCTTGCAACGGGATTTATAACATCGAATTTCTTTTCCACTCTGGAACAATAATTGCAGCTTCCGGGGTCATTTTATTGTTTATATTTGAGATTGTTTTGATTTAATAATTTAAATTTAATTGTATTTAAACATGCCTTCAAAATAAAATACAATTACACCAAAAAATAAATATAAAGTGATTTTAAATTTTAAATCGCTAGAACGATAAATCAATGAGAACCCTGAGCTTGATTTTTTGCAACGAAGCGGTTCCATCTGTGGGTAATAAGAAACAATGACACCCATAGTGGTATGTCAAGTGAATCCTTTATGAAGCTTATGTCCAGTTTATTCCATTTTGTTTTGGTTGCTGTCACTGCAACCCCGCTTCACACAGATAGGTTGTCGGAAATGGCAATAGCGATTTAAGTGATGTGGTGGCAGTCTCAGGGTATTCCTCCATGACTTTAATTCAGAACACCGGCAGAGTTGTTGTCTCGAACGTAGTTTTAAGGCCACCGTCATTTGCAATCTCCAGCAGTTCATCTTCTTCTTGGACATACATGCTAGATTCGCCTGATTTGTTAACAAATGAGTCATGGATCCATTCAGTATCAGTTCGTGAGTCTTTTGTGGTTGGAAAGTAGCGCTCGAACTCTTTTAAAAACAAAGGCAGGTGATCGTGCACCAACTGGGAGAATGAATGTCCAGGCTCAGTCTTGCCTAAAATCCCCTGAAATGTCTGAAACATGTCCGAATTGCCTCTGTTCACGCGCCGTCCTCACAATTCCAGTTTGGCTTTAAATACAGCTACTTTATCTGCCAACTTCAAAACAGTTGTCATTTTCCTCTCAAGGCACAGATTGAGTTCATTGAACAAGCTGAATGTGTCACACAGGTAAGCCAGTTTTTCGACCCATACCTTGTCGCTGAAATGTGCTGCCAGCGGTGACTTCTTTTCTGAGAGAAATCTATGCAATGCCTCTCGTAATTCAAATACATAAAGAATGAACATTTGAAAGTATATGAGGAAATGAGAAGAATAAATACGAATTGTTATTGCGAATTCTGCGATATCTATTATAGATACTGCTTTGAGGGTGTTTATTTCAGGTTGGGGCGATTGTTTATTTCTGGTAATGGAAGCCCAATCCTAGCATTGGGAATTGGTTGTGACGCGGTTAACGGATATGGCAGTGGCGATTATTTCTGCTATGTGATCATCTCGCATATTTAGATATGCGGTTGCCAGGAATTTGAATATTCTAACTGCACAGAATAAGACTCTTACAAAGTTACCAACTCTGAAATTTATGTAACACAAAGTTTAACAATAAAGTTGGTAGTTTTAATTTATTTAAAAAAACAGCTAAACAACTGAACAAGTACGAACATTTTACATTTCATTGAAAAGAATTGCTATAATGAATGATGAATAGCCATTTATATTTACTCCACTAAAAATCACTTATTTCAGAATGGGGAATTATTTGTTTTCGGTTACGAATCCCAGTCACGTTTACTGAAATATAGAAATAACACTATTCATGGATATAACAGTGGCAAATATGTAGTTTATATCACAACTGCATCCCACAAATTTGAATTTCCAGTTAGAAGAGAATTTTATCAACAAAAACGTTTCAAGCACAGTTAAGAACAGTGCTATGCATGAAATAAAAAGTTTAAAACGGAAGTTGGCAGTTTTAAACCCTTTAAGAAAAAAATGAACATGAGAGTACGAAAATTTCAAACTTTGTGGAGGCAGTCTCAGGGTATTCCGCCATGACTTTAATTCAGAACACCGGCAGAGTTGTTGTCTCGAACGTAGTTTTAAGGCCACCGTCATTTGCAATCTCCAGCAGTTCATCTTCTTCTTGGACATACATGCTAGATTCGTCTGATTTGTTGACAAATGAGTCAAGGATCCATTCAGTATCAGTTCGTGAGTCTTTTGTGGTTGGAAAGTAGCGCTCGAACTCTTTTAAAAACAAAGGCAGGTGATCGTGCACCAACTGGGAGAATGAATGTCCAGGCTCAGTCTTGCCTAAAATCCCCTGTAATGTCTGAAACATGTCCGAATTGCCTCTGTTCACGCGCCGTCCTCACAATTCCAGTTTGGCTTTAAATACAGCTACTTTATCTGCCAACTTCAAAACAGTTGTCATTTTCCTCTCAAGGCACAGATTGAGTTCATTGAACAAGCTGAATGTGTCACACAGGTAGGCCAGTTTTTCGACCCATACCTTGTCACTGAAATGTGCTGCCAGCGGTGACTTCTTTTCTGAGAGAAATCTATGCAATGCCTCTCGTAATTCAAATACATAAAAAATGAACATTTGAAAGTATATGAGGAAATGAGGAGAGTAAATACGAATTGTTATTGCGAATTCTGCGATATCTATTATAATTACTCCTCTGAGCGAGTTTATTTCAGGTTAGAGCGATTGTTTATTTCTGGTAATAGAAGCCCAATCCTGCCATTGTGAATTGGTTGTGACGCGGATAACGGATATGGCAGTGGCAAGGGGATCGTTTCTGCTATGTGTTAACAATAAAGTTGGTAGTTTTAATTTATTTAAAAAAACAGCTAAACAAGTACGAACATTTTACATTTCATTGAAAAGAAATGCTATAATGAATGATGAATAGCCATTTATACTTACTCCACTAAAAATCACTTATTTCAGAATGGGGAATTATTTGTTTCCGGTTACGAATCCCAGTCACGTTTACTGAAATATAGAAATAACACTATTCATGGATATAACAGTGGCAAATATGTAGTTTATATCACAACTGCATCCCACAAATTTGAATTTCCAGTTAGAAGAGAATTTTATCAACAAAAACGTTTCAAGCACAGTTAAGAACAGTGCTAGGCATGAAATAAAAAGTTTAAAACGGAAGTTGGCAGTTTTAAACCCTTTAAGAAAAAAATGAACATGAGAGTACGAAAATTTCAAACTTTATAAAAATATAAATTACATATAAACTACATATCTGCCACTTTGATATCCATGAAATGTGTTATTTCTATATTCTAGTAAATGTGACTGTGATTCGTGACCAGAAACAAAGAATTCCCCATTTTGAATTAAGCGTTCTTTAGTGAAGTTGTGAGAAACTGCGCGATAATGACCGCTCGATAATGAACACTTTAGAACAAGCAGTTTTATAACTACGCCTTACTTACGATACACGCTACAACATAGAACGAAAGCAGAACTGTTTACATTTTGTTGATGTGGAGTTGAGAGGCAGTTCTGCTGCATGGGCAAACGAATTTACATTAATCAAGGAGTTTGCCTCAACATATCCTCGCATCTTTCAATTTGATGGATACCTAAAACAATTAAATTAAAAAAAATAATAGAGGTCCAATCTAGTGGGTATTTTTATATACGTCGTCCGGTTCTAGTTTAGATGTCCGGAGCAAAAGACGGTGCGGGAACTGGACCATCATCAGTTGCTTTGGTTGACCCCGAAGAAATCTCCACAACGACTGGAATTTTGTCTTTTAACAGGTCAAAAAATTGGACTTCTGGGCTTCTAATTTCTAGGGAATAAATTCGCTGGAAAAGTCTAAATTTTTATCCTTCAGGTGTCTTTATTCTGGCAACTCTTGAATGTCCGTCTGCTCCAGGGAAAATTTCAACTATTAGACCCAGCAGCTAGTTCATACGTTTTCCCGAGGATTCCAAAATAACTACCTCACCTACTGGCAGGGTATCTTCCCGACTTCGTCCGCAATACACAAGCATGGCTAAATATTCGCTGCGGAATCTCATTCGTAAATCACTTCTAAGTTTTTGAAGGTAAAGCAATCGTTTATTTAAGCTGTTATGATCAATCTCATCTAAATCTGGGACTTCATCACTCGGAATTCCCTGCATGAAATTTGAAGGTGTCAGCGATTTTAATCCTTCCGAATTGCCATCGATATACATTAGACGTCTGGAATTTATCGTAGCCTCACAATCACTCAGGATAGTATCTAGCTTTTCATGCTTAAGAAGGGATCTCCCCCAAATTCTTCTCAGGAGCTCTTTCAACATGCGGATCATTCGATCCCACCATCCGCCCCACCAAGCGGCAGTTGGGGGACTGAAATTCCATCTTATTTTCTTGATGGTAGAAAAACTCATAATACGCTTCCAATCCAGATCTTGAACAGCGTTGTTCCTGCCCACAAAATTTGTGTCATTATCTGTGTAGATAATACACACTCTTCCTCTTCGTGCTATAAATCTTCTTAAAGCCATTAAAAAAACTTCTGTGGATAGAGAATTAGCTAGTTCTTAATTAACAGCTCTATAAATGGCGCACGTAAAAAGGACAATCCATGCCTTTTCACCTGAAAGTAGGAATAAAGGGACAGCTAAGTCAATTGCTGTTACTTCGAATACGGCAGCATGTTTTATTCTGTTTCTCGGTAGAGGAGCTAAGGAGGTTCCGTGCGTTTAGCTTCAAATCTTCTGCAAATGACACAGCAAGAGTATATTTTCTTCGCTCTTCCCTTAATACCTATTATCCATTAATTTTCTCTCAGGTTAGATATCAGAGTTCCAAGGCCAGAATGTTATAATTGACAGTGCTTCTGGTGGATAATTCGGTGAATAACTGCGTTATCACCTGGCAACAATATGGGACCTTTAAAATCTTCATTTACATCGCCTAGGACTAATTTTGTTCTCACTCTAACGATCCCTTCATTATCTTTAAATGTTTGCATTTCTTTCTGAACTTCAACTCCTTTGCCTTGAAAAGTGTCCTATGGATTAACCTCAATAATATTTTCTGAGCATTTAGAACATCTTCATAAACTAGTTCTCCTTTCCTGGCATATTCATTTTTCCGACAATTGTTGATGAAACGCATTATCCATGCGATCATCCTAAGAAGTTTTTAGTATTGAGAGAAGTACAGTAAACTATCCGTAAAATTAGAGGTATCTTGCGCTACAATGACCACCTCTAATTTCCTCTTCTCAGAAACCACAAGATTTTCATCAGCACTTGGGACTTACAGGCCAGATACAGGCCATTTTACAAGATCTTCCTTCAACCAATTAGGTCCCTCCCACCATCGACTCTCGAGCAAAGCTTTAGCATTGCAGCCTCTGGAGGGTAGATCTGCTGGATTCATAGAGACTGGCACATAGTGCCAATCATGTGTAACTTATGATCTCGGCAACGCGATTTCCAACAAATGTCTTCCAGCACTTTTTTCTTTTAATCCAAATTAGCGCTACAGTTGAATCACTCCAGAAATAAACTTTGCATCCTTGCAAATTAAGTGAGTCAACTACCTGGTTGTATAAACGAGTTAGAAGAGAGTTACAAGACGTCCTAATCGTGGGATAGTAATATCTTTAGTTGGCCCTGCTCTTTATTTGCTGGCAACTAACTGCACCGAAGTTTTTCCCTCAATAACATGATCATCTGTAAATACAGGCTGCTTAGGAAAGTCTGCTAGCCTCGCTGAAACAATGTAGGCTGATTACACAATACTTAAAAGTTCCAGTTGCAAGTCTTCTGGGTACCGTACAATCTTTTAAAAAGTGCAGATGCTTGAACAAAGCTAGAAATTATTTTCTCCTTTCCGGTGGAAGTACTTCATCCCAACCAAGTTTTCCTTTCCAACTTTTCTGTATTATTAATTTTGGGATTAAAGGAGTAGGGCTAGTATAGCCAATAGGGTCAAAAATACTTTGAGCTAAGGACAAGAAAGATTTTTTGGTAAAAGAGCTTTCTGAAAATGTGCATGTACCTAAATTACACAAGATTTCATCTATTTGGACGTCCCAAGAAAGTCCTAGAAATGGAATACATCCTTCATTTGTTTCATATTCTATAACCCCATCCGGAGAAGTTGCCCAACCTCGGATATCAAATTGGGCTGAAAACATGAATTGTTTGGCTTCAGAGTTGAAGACTCTAGCTTATTCCTTCGTTTCTAGACTTAGGACACAGTTATCAATGTAAAGGGAGTTCTGGAACAACTCATCAGTTTTCTTAAACTGTTCTGGAGCATGATCAAGATGATATGTTATTGTTGCTCCTAGTAAAAACGGGCTTGGTGAAGCACCAAAAACAACGCGGCAATGTTGTAAAGTAATGATTTCCTCAGTCTTCCGATCTTTCCACCATCGGAACTTGAAATAATCCCTAACATTTGGAGAAAGACTAATTTGCAAAAAAGATTTTCTGTTGTCGGAAGTGATGTCAATTTCATGATTTCGAAACTGCATCACTAATTTGGGAATTAACTCTATTAACCCATTTAGGACCGCTCCATGTTTACTTTATTGGAAATGCACCAAACAGTGGTTTAACACTTCTTAGAACATTAATTACACAAATAAATTGTTTCCATAAAATTAAATTTATTTTTACGAGAGTTACAAAATGTTGCGTTTTCGTAACATCAGTCCAAAGCGATATAAAAATTGTAAAAATATAAAAATTTAAAATTATAAATTTTTTTTTTAAAAATTTAAAATCTGTGAAACAGTTAGCATGAAGAGGTTCATTACACTTATTACATACAGAAATTTTTTGACTTTTGTAATATTTACATTTTTTTTGTTTATTTTCACTATTTTTAGCAATAATATGGCCGATGCGGTTTTTCCGAGTTTCGTTGAGAATTAGATTTTGAATTGAAGATGGTCTTCCAATATGTGAAGTTTCAGGTAAAACAGAATTTATCTGCATTTCTTCAAGCCTTTTTATCAAAGATATGGCTCTCTCAAAGATATAGATCTCTTAAACTCTAATAAACTTATTTTAGAATTCATTACATCCATGTAGAGTCTCCCTTTTTCCCATACAATACGCTCCTTTTTTTACTATATTGTTTACTTTTACATTTATTAGGGAAAAAAATGTCGATTTCACCTGCAATGTCTTTAGGTGATTCGACATTTTCACATAAAATATTATTATCAATAGCTTCTTCATCCGTCAAA
Organism: Dolomedes plantarius; assembly: GCA_907164885.2. Lineage (NCBI taxonomy): Eukaryota > Metazoa > Arthropoda > Arachnida > Araneae > Dolomedidae > Dolomedes > Dolomedes plantarius. Next base: position 105,194,962 of record OU015502.1, read on the forward strand.
TCATCCGGATCTGGAGGGATAATGACGAATTATGGTTCCTCATTAGCTTCTGTTGAGGAAGATTCTGAAATATCATCTAGGCCATGAAAATACTAAAATGTGACTTCCAATGTCAAAAATCAATTTTTTCTAGAGAAAAAACTTAACCGAAATGCAAACAATACCAATTTACTGCATGAAAAACTAGGCAGCACTAATAAAACACATTGGAAATAAGTAATACACTTTGGACTGATGTTGCGTTTTCGCAACATTTAAAAAAATGAATTAAGAAACATAAAAACAAAAATTATGATTTATCTGTTGAAGCTATTTTGTTCTTTAGTCTCTAGTAAACTCGTAACAAGCATCAAATCGGAAATTTATCATGTGATGCTATCTAAGGTTATTATTTTAAAATAGTCATTTTTTTCCCTTTCAAAACACCAGAAAAAAACAATTTTTTGCAAGTGCTAAAAGTGGGGAAATGAGGAAACAAAAAAATTATTATGATCAATTGAAGTATAGAGAATAAAATAAAAATGTTACTTCAGACGTACAAAATTTTGAACATGCCTTTAAAAAATACAGAAATTAATGTTGCGTTTTCGCAACGCCAGTCTTAAATGGGTTAAATTTCGGCTTTTTCCTAAACAATTGTTCAAAGAGTTACCCTTTTCATCTCTAGCGGAGGCATCGAATAGGGACGTATCTTTGTAGTCGTGCTACTACTCTTGAACACGAGTCGATGTGGTAGGTAATGTCCAATACCATCATCTTCCTTGACTAATTCTACGATGCCTAAATCTAGCCATTCTTTGAGGATGTCATTGTACTCTTCTAAATGACCCGTGCGAGCAAGTGTTTTTGTGATCGATATGAGATGTTTGTTAGCAAGTTCCTTTTTATTAGTTAATTCATGAGACCCTTCTGTCCATGTAAGATTAACTTCGTATCTGTTATCTTCAATCCGCTCAATAGTTCTACGAAAGAAATTTAAAGTCTCAGCCTCTACGCCTTGTCTAGATTTAATTTCTGTTGGATCTCTGATACCAATCACATCCAAATCCCATAATTCTGTTAGATCCAAGTAGCAAGAACAACTAATATCATTTAAAGATTTAACAGAACATGTTTGTTTACCTAGGAGAGTCCATTCCAGTTTTGAATTAACTGCTACCAATTACTGTCAATTGGAACTATCGTTCCGGTCAATATGGACCCAAGTAATCGGCCCCAATTAACAAGCCTGTTTCCTGTGTATTTTCTCCCACATCACTTAGTACTATATTTTTCTTCCTCAGAAGAGGGTACGCCTTAAGATTCGTAACACGGGGGTTTATTTCCACAAATTTCTGTTTCATCTAAAAAGGGGATTAAGACATCGAAATTTTGAACTTAAGCTTTGCAAAGTAATATCATAGGCATTATTTAACTTTTGTTCGGTTTCGCCACCCCAAATATACCATGGCTCAAAGTTTCTTGATTTTATATTTCTAGACCTAACTTGTCTGCTATATACTTTCTAATAAAATATCTTTGAGAGCCTGCATCAAACAATATCCGGGTAATAACCGATTTTTTCTTATTCGTAATTCTGGCAAGATCAGTCAAAAGAAGAGTTGGCGATTTTCTCCTACATATCAACACCTCAGCATTTGGATTTTCATTCATTGCTTTCTTGGCATCTTTCGATGGGCGTACGTGGTTTTGGGCATACAACTGAATGATGTCATTTATTACAAATGAAACAATTGACATAACTTTTGCATACCTTCGAATTATGCCCTATTTTTAAACAAGAAAAACATACCCTTTTTTACGCAGTATTTCTTTCTTTTCATCATATGGAATATCATTTGCTTTAAAACATTCTGTAGAGTTATGAGAAACTTTATTACACCACAAACATAATTTATCAGGTTTAGTGTATTTCTTTTCACTCGCTACAATACATGCTGCGGTGGGAATGTGATGTCGAGATTTCGATGTATCGAATTATTTGCTACATGCAAATCCGGAACGGGACAGATTCAAACACTCTTCGCTTGCCACTTCTAATGACTAGTTATTGAACTGACTGACTTAAAATTTCTAAATGACTAGTTAAAAAATTAACTTATTTCCCGGTTTCAGTTTTCATTGTTCGCGATCGTTACAATGTATCCATTATTTCCTCTGGTAAAGTCGCCTCGACTAACGGGTACAACATTGCTGCATATTTCTCAGAAGTTATTTCAAAAGTTTCTAATGCACGTAACTGAGTGTACAATCGTTAATGCAGGTTACGCAAAGTAAAGTTTTCTCCATTTTTAACTTGGGTTAAGACTAAGTTTAGAAGTTCACGAATATAGATTTCAATCAATAACTCATCACGTGCAAATCGCGAGTTCATTTGTTCTATGGCCTTAAATAATTTGGCTCAGATAGTGGAAAACTTTCTACGAGGTCTCGGGCTGAAGAGCTGATTTCAGTAGCCTGCAGTAAATATTAGAATCTATCATCAGATTCTATGGTATCATCTTTATAATTTTTTTTAAAATTGTTCCCAAAATCCAATCCAATTTTATACATCTCCATGAAATCGATTCAATTCTAATTTAGGAAGTCTAAAAATTCGCTTACCTTGAGATGGTACAGTGACATTATCGTCTAAATGAACTTCGCTTTACAGAAGATTCGTAACTTTCGATTTCGCGGTAATCCATTGATCACGGTAAGTTTCCATTGCATCTGTATCTTTTGAAAATTCTTCTTCATCAAAATATTCCGCATTTAACCATAATTATTTTATTTGTTCGTCTAAATGAAAGAGACGATTCACTTTATCCTCTAATACAATATTTGCCGGTATCAGGTCGCTTCTAATTGCCAGTTCGACAGTCAATTTCGGTTCCAAAGTTTTAAAGAGTTCGTAAATAATTACCACAATTGTACTCGTTCTCGCTTTAGGTTATCCATAGTCCTGTCTCATACGCCAGAAATGTGAGAAACTGGTCGATAATGACTATGAACACTTTAGAACAAGCACTTTTATTAATATGCCTTACTTACGATACACGCTACAACTTAGAACGAAAGCGGAAGTGTTTACATCATGTTGATGTCGAGTTGAGAGGCAGTTCTGCTGCATGGGCAACCGAATTTACATTAATCAAGGAGTTTGCCCCAAAAGATGTAATTATAAATGACTATTCATTATTCATTAAAGCAATTCATGTTTTTTTTTACTTTTTTTTATTGAAATGTGAAACTTTCGTATTTGATTATTTGTTTAGCTGTTTTTTTTAAAATTAAACTACCAACTTTATTTTTAAACTTTTTGTTACAGAAATTTCATAGTTGGAAACCTTAATTGCTTTTTCAGGTCCGCTAGAAAATTGAACTTTCTGTTAACCGCATGTTTAAATTTGCGAGATGAATACATAGCAGAAATGATTTCTTTGTTTTTGTTATGTGAGTTACGGCGTCGCAGTGAATTTTCAGTATTGAGATTGTGCTTCGATACCAGATATAAAAAATTACTCGAATCGGAAATAAGCATTTACTAGTGGAGTAATTATAAATAGCTAATCAGATTAAGCAATCATAATTCATATTTCTTTTCCTAACTGTCTCCATAGACTTTGAAATGTTCATTCTTTGAAGAAAAACCCATGAATTGTTATTGTGAATTATAAATAACTACTCATGATTGACCCACTAAAGATTGTTTATTTCAGATTTGGGAAATTCCTTGTTTCTGGTCACGAATCACAATACCGTGTTTTTAAAAAGCAGAAGTAATACGTTTCACGGATATCACAGTGACAAAGAAGTCATTTCTACTACAAATGCGAATTTAAATTTGCAGTAGGCACAGAATTTAATGAACAAAACATTTCACGTGCTTATTAACACTGCATTTTATTGAATACATAGATGGACATCGGTGTTTGTAATTTTGAATCCCTTAACAAACAACTGAACAACAAACAACGAACTTTACAAAGTTTTGTTAAAAGAGAAAAGCAAAAAGGAATTGTGATTAAGAATTGTAAATAGCTATTTATAAATACTCTACTAAAGAATTCTTATTTTCAATTTCAGAAACTCTTTATTTTTGGTATAAAAATCACAATCCCATGATCTAAAATTGGTTGTAAAGCAGTTGGGCTGTAGTCGCCCGTTGGTCGAATCCCCGCCATTTTTCAATTGCTCCCCTGTAACCTCCTTCCCCTTAAGCTTGTATTGATAAGATTTCTGCTAACTGATCTTATGAATTATTCCTATCCACAGTGAGATATTAGGATCCACTTCCGGTTTTCTTAGAAGTTATTGAATTTGAAAGATGAAATCGGTCGTTTCGACCACGGTGCGACTACTGAGTTAGATTTTTGCACCTGGCGGCATACAGTTGTCAAGCGCATTGTGAGTCACATATCTGGCACAGGAATAAACGTTACAATGGACAACTGGTTTACATGTGTTCCTTTAGCTAAGACACTTTTAGAGGAGCATAATTTGTCAATGGTAGGAACATTGAGGAGAAATAAAAAGGAGATCCCACAAGCATTGTTACCTTCAAAGCAGAGAGAAATATTTTTCTGTGAGTTTTTATTTCAGAGAGATGTGACTCTTGTTTCTTATGTTCCCACAAACATGCTACTGTTTTATTGATTTCTACAATGCATAATGATAATCCTATGGATAACCCATAAAAAAACCAGAAATAATTTCTATAATAAGACAGAGGGAGGTGTGGACGTTGTAGATGAAATTAAAGCCTCATGTTCCTTATCAAGAAAAAGAAATATATGGACACTTACTTTATTTCTCTCTCTTATGAATATTGCGGCCATAAACTGCGAAATTATATTTCAAATAAATACAGCAGATAAGATAGCAGGTAGTCACTTTTAAAGAAACTTGCACTTAGATTCCTGATGAGAACAAAAATCAAAGATAGAAAATATCAACTTTACCCAATCCTTTGAAAATAATTATTAATTTTGTGGAGAATTCTCCAAAACAACTCTACAGTCACCCAAAGAAGAACCACAATGGTTATCTATTGTGCATGTATATATTGCACAGCAAAACGACATAGGAAAGCGAAGCAAACATGTCGGAAATGTTGCTCATATATGTGCAAAGAGCATTCATTTAACATATGTGTGAAATGTGCAAAGTGTTCAGAAATTGATTCTGATGAGGATTAGCAAATTAATAATAAAAGGAAATAGTTTTTTGGGTAGTGCGTGTTTGAAATATACATCTGATGTTTTTGAAAGTACATTACTTTTTCTCCATTCTTTTACCTTAAATTTAAAACAAACAAAAAATTATCTCATAAAGTTTCAGCAATATATTATTAATTTACATTTAATTTATAATTACTATACAAAACTGTATCGTTAGTATCATCTGTTAGATAACATATATTAAGTGAATATCCATTGAAAGCTATTTTTGTATCTATATTTTTCATGCATTGCTAACAGCGGGAAATGTCCATCGCGCGACTTCTAACGTTCTGAAAAGCGACGCGAATACACTAGGGTTAATGGATATAACACTGACAAAGAATCCATTTCTACAATGCATTCAATTCGGAAATTCAAATTTGATGTTATCAGAGAATTCAATACCCTACACGACGTAAAAAATCTACATATGTTACGGTAGTATGTATGTTGAAATCGGTGTTTGTAATTTTGAATCCCTTAACAGTCAGCTGAATATGAAACTACGAACTTTTCAAATTTTATTACAGAAGAGAAAAAAGAAACAGGTATTGTGATTAAGAAATGTGAATAGCTATTTATAATTACGCTACTATAGAATGTTGATTAATATTTGGGAAATTCTTTATTTCTGCTCACGAATAGCAATCCCATTCAGTGAAAATTTATTCTAATGCGTTTGAAGGAAATAGCATTGACAACGAAGTCATTTCTACTATGCGTGTATTCCACAAAATTTTAATTTGCGGATAACAGAAAACCCAATTTCAACTGAATATAAGAAATTTACGAAAATTATTAACTCTGAAATTTATGTAACAAAAGTTTAAAAATAAAGTTTGCAATTTTAAAAGGTTTAATAGCGTTAATGAATTATTTTTATTATTTAGGTATTTCATTTTGAAGTTTACTTCAGTGATAAATTTTTATCTCAATGGAGGTTTTATTTTAATGTTGAGCTTCCACGTATTGGATTTACGTTGAAATCCCGGCGAAGACTCCAAAGTTCCTTTTTCCCCTTATACAAAACAATGCTGACTCATCTTAAATGCGATCCCATAATAAAGTAGCAAGCACAAAGACTTCGTGTGGAATGGTGGTTGTCAAGACAAGTTGGGTAAATTTAATATTAAAAATAAATTGCCGCATTCCTTATGCTTATGATTTTTGTCGACTTCTTACATAATTATATATAAAAGAACTACTAAAATATTATTAAATAAGATTATTTAAATACGCTTTATTCCATTTTTTTAAGAATGTCAGAAAAATGAAATTTATTATTTCATTAAATCCCTATATTTAAAAATAACTTTATTGTTTTTACATTTAGGGTCAAATACATTTTCTTTCAAAAATAATAAATTAATAATAAATTAATAATAAATTAATAAATAATTCACTTAGTATAATACAATTTGTTCATCTTAAGGCTGTACATCAATCGACGTCTGAAATCCTCAATCCTACGTCTAATTAATTGGAAATTATCCTGTTCGTTTCTTTTACTCACTAATAAGCAATATTCCTATATTCTATCTCTTACCTGCATTTTAAGGATTTCTTTTTTCTAATTAAGAGGCGCTCGTTGTGAGATATTCGATTTTTGTTATTGCCCGCGAAGACTTGCTGACTATTTTATTACGAGAGCAGTATTTAGGCGATTCAGCATTGTTCACTATGAGGGGACAGTTCGATACCGACCAACCCTTATTTGGGTATAACAGAAAGAGGATATCAACTTTACTCAATCCTTTAAAAAATTGATCAATTTTGTGGAGAACTCCCCGAAACAGCTCCACAATTACCCAAAGAAAAACGATGTATCTATTGCACAACAAAACGAAATAGGAGAACGTGGCAAACATGTCAGAAATGTTGGCCATATATTTGCAAAGAGCATATTTTTAACATATGTGTGAAATGGGCAAAGAGCTCAGAAATTGATTCTGATGAGGATTAGCAAATTAATAATAAAATGAAATAGTTTTTTCGTAGTGTGTGTTCTGCTTATACATCTGATGTTTTTTTTTTACATTACTTTTTCTTCTTTCTTTTTTCTTGAATTAAAAAAAAGCAACGAAAACTATTATCTCATAACTTTCAGCAATATTTTATTGATATACATTAAATTTGTAAATATACAATACTGTATTGTTTGTATAATCTGCTATATAACAAAAATTAAGTTAATATCCATTGAAAACTATTTTTGTATCTATATTTTTCCCGCATTGCTAACGTCGGAGAAATGACCGACACGCGACTTCTAACGTTCCAAAAAGGCACGCGATTACACTAGGGTTAATGGATGTAAAAGTGTGCAAGAAGCCATTTCTGCTATGCGTTCATCATTTAAATTTGAGGTTAACAGAGAATTCAGTATCCTACAAGGCGCAAAAAATATGTTACGGCAGCACATATGTTGAACTCGCTGCTTGTAATTTTGAATCGCTTAATAAACAGCTGAACATCAAACAACGAATTTTTCAAAGTTTGTCAATGAAGAGAAAAAATAAACAGGAATTGCGAATAGCTATTTATAATTACGTCACTAAAGAATGCTTATTAATATTAGGGAAATTCTTTATTCCTGGTGACGAATCACAATCCCATGCACTGAAAACTAGTTGTAATGCGTTTCAGGGATATAACATTGACAACATTTGAAGACATTTCTACTCTGCATGCATTCCACAAAACATAAATTTGCGGTTAACATAGTATTCAACAGAATATGAAAACGTTACTAAACTTTTTAACTCTGAAATATATGTAACGAAAAATTTAAAAATAAAGTTTGTAATTTTAAAAGACTTAGTAGCATTAATGAATCATTTTTACCATGTTTTATTTTCTCACTTTCTTGTTTGTGTTTGTGTTTGTCCTGTACAAATTTTGCAATCGCTTTTTAACTAACTTCTCGACTAGCTAGACTTTTGAAACTTTTAGAATAGCTCAGAACACGATGACAATGCATTATTTTAATACTTTTAGCCATATTTAAGCATAAATTGAATTCATTTTCAGTTAATTTTGTTTAGTAGGCTGGGGCAGCTATCTATCGGCCGGGACGGGAACGAAAAGTTAAACGCAAGTTAACTTTCAATTAACTTCATTTTATTTCAAGTTCATCGGATAAAACATTAAAATTTTTTAAAGTATTTATTAATACATATAATTGTCAAATTTATATGATTCAACAGAAAATTTAAAAACATGGTATATAAAAATTCTTTTTATCTTGTAATTATTGCTATTTGGGTATTTTATTTTGAAGTTTTATTTCAGTGTTGGATTTTTATCTTAATGGAAGTTTTATTTTAATGTTGAGCTTCTACGTATTCAGTTTAGGTTCCAATCCCGACAAATACTTTAAAGTCCCTTATTCTCCTCATAGAAAACAATGCTGGCTCACCTAAAATGTACTCCCATAATAAAATAGCAAACAAAATTTTCTCATGTGGAATGGCGGATGTCATCAAGGCAAAATGGTTGACTTTAATATTAAAAAAAAGTTGCTGCATTCCTAATGTTTGAGATTTTTTTCGACTTCTTAAATCATTATATATAAAATAACTGCTAAAATATTGTTGAATAAGATTATTTAAATTCGCCTTATTCCATTTTTCTTAAGAATGTCAGTAAAATGAAATTTATTATTACATTAAATCCCTATATTTAAAAATAGCATTATGGTTTTTACATTTGGTCCCAAATACATTTTCTATCAAAAAAATAAATAAATAAATAATTCACTTAGTACAATGCAATTTGTTCATCTTAAGGCTGTACATCAATCGACGACTGAAATCCTCAATTCTACGTCTAATTAATTGGAAATTTTCCTGATCATTTCTTTTGCTCACTAATACGCAGTATTCCTAGATTATATCTCTTACCAGCAATTAAAGGATTTCTTTTTTTCTAAATTGGAGGAACTTGTTGTGAGACATTCACATTTCGTTATTCCCCTCAAAGTCTTCCTGGCTACTTTATTACCGGAGCACCATTTATGCAAGCCAGCATTGCTCACTATGAGGGGACAGCAGGAGAACGACCAACCCTTATTTGGGATTTAATCCCAAACCCACATTACGCAGGCTAACGACGCTAACAACTTTAACATAGGGGTGGCCCATATTTTAGGTAAAGAAAATTTTAAAAGTGAGGATAGTTTTTAAAATATCGATGTTTTTAAATGTTAATTTTCTTCAACGGAAAAATTTTTTTGCATATAAACTCACTTGACAAATCGGTTAATTCCATAATGCAAAAAGTAACGAAAAGCGATAAGATAACATATATTGTTTTTTTAATTACCTATCAAAATATAAATTCAAATAATCACTGCAGAATGTTTTATTGCAGATGTAGTGATATCTGACGACATATAAAAACTATGAGATAGACTATCATTGGCGAAATTATTATTATTACAGTAAGAGGGGTTTACTTTGTGACTGCAGGTGTTACTTTGTGACGTATAGTATTTTTTTCGTATTTCGGATCTTGCGCCGCGCCCGTGATAACGGGGAGGCAAATTACAGCGCCAACAGCTTGTACGGCATACAGAGACACCTAGTGGCCTGTTTCCGAAGATTTTGCGCGGCATCCGTCTTTGCTGGTCAGTGTATTGTCCCAACATGTTGTCAAGCTATTGACTCAAACTTCATTAACTTTGTGTACTAAAGGCTAACACCTTATACAACCAACTACCAGAGATAATTTTTTATTGGCAATATGCTGGTTAGGTGTAATCATATTTCCGAGACGTATGAGAACATAACCTACCTATCAAAAGGTGACGAGGTTACTTTGTGATACATTGACACTGTCACAAAATAACCCACAAATTCGACCCACCTCATCCAGCCGCTAGATGTTGCGTTTTTCCTTCCTCTAAAATACCACTGGAGAGAATGAAGTATTCACTATCTGGAAAAGATAAAAGTACCCGAAAGACCAGAATGTGCCGAAAGACGAATTTCCTTATCTTCTCAAAGAACTGATGGCTGCCCTACGCTTCACGAGGTCTATTTGATGTCAAAGATATAGATAAAGCTATCCTAGATTTGTAACAGGTATATATAATTGTGTAATAAGATTTTGATAAGCGTTTTACTGTCCAAATTTGTGTCAGGTAATTTTTCCTATCGGATTTCAATGCGAAAACACAGATGTCACAAAGTAGCCCCACTCGGAGGGGGAGGGGGGGACTTTGTGACACATTTTAACTTTAATTCAGCAATGGGAATTAAACATCCCGTTTATCGCGATACATTACTATTTAAGGAAAGGAAGTACCAATGATTTGTAATTGCTCGTTTTGGGCTGTTTTTAAAACTGGTTGGTTGGTACAGAAAAAAAATCCACCACAATGTAACTCCATCTTACGTATTGGAGATGTAGCTTTTATCTGACGACATATAAAAACTATGAGACAGAATATCCTTTGAAAAATCATTATTATTATTGCAATTTTTTGTGACTAAGGAACTTAACCCATTTGGCAGGTGAAAAAAGTAATAACATACAATTCACTCTTGAACTTTTTTTTTACTACAGAAAAAAATAAAAATTGAAATCATTGTTTAATAACTAACAAGTGCCTACTTATACAGTAGTTAGACTGAAGCTGAAAAGCTTACGTTACTTCTTTTGTGATGATATAGCACTAAACGATTTACCGTTAACATCATGTACTTGTTCTGCACTTCAATTGTATTATTGCCACAGTTTACATTAGAGTATTGTTTCGTTGTCATGGGTGAGTTTGGATTCAGTAAGAATCTCTTCAGAAAGTTCACACAAAATAAATTTATTATTTTAGAAATTCTTCAGGCGTATACACAAATTGAAACATAAAAGACGCAACAACTGTTTTCTATACAGAAGGAAATACTAAAAACACAAATCAAGATACCAGAATTTTCAATACAATGCACGCCAATTAACGCAGTTCAACATGTTCAATTCTCACTAGGAAATTGAACTGAGTTCCAATGCCAATGTCAGGTAAACTTATAGATTTCCAAAGCTCCCTCTATAGGTCAGTCACAGATATATATTTCTAGAAGCTTCCAGAAGGTTTAGTCATCAGGTTGGCGAAATATCACCAAATCTGGTGAACAAAATAAATCACAAAATCCATCGCCAATTTGGCGATAACTCTCATATTTGGCGAGATTCCCATAGACTTCCATGTTAAATGTATAACTATAGGAGCTCTTCTTAGAAGCCATTTTAACGAAACAAAATGCAATATTTACAAAGTTCGTAAGAGTATGGATATAACTTGATTGGCCTCTGTAAAAAGTTACTTATTATTTTTCAATGGCTAAAAACATTTTGTCGTTGAGTATTTGTTAATCCTTATTATTTGGGAAATTTATTATGGATGTATAAAGTTAAGAGTCTAATAGCTTTCATCCTTTGAGTGGGTCGATAAAATGAGGACCAGGCATGCTTGAGAACTAACTCTGGGGGTCCCTCGTCAGGTTGACCACCTGACCGAGAGCTATGTTGTATGGCACCCCAATCCCATGAAAGCGGAGAGGGGCACCGCAGGCCTTGGTCCACAGTGTTGAAAAGCAATTCGGACTGTTGTGCCATGAGTTAGTTTTAAAGTTAGGAGTCAATAAAATGCTTTGGCACTAAAATTTCAAAAATTTCAAAAAGTGGGCTTTACCGATTTGGCCTGAGAATGGCTCATATCGTATATCTACAGATTTGACACTCTTTTTGAAATAGGATTTAAGTAAAAACAATTTTGAGGTATACTCTTCAAGTTAAACATAACATATCCCTTCAATTACAAACGATATTTTATAGGTATTAACTTTATAAGAAGTATGACATTTCGTCTATTATGTCTTGTTCATATTGCTTCCGTCAGTCTCAACGTTACTCACAAAAAAATATTTTTAACCAATCCCAAACTTTAACAATATCGTTATATTTGCCATGACAAGCAAACGATGACAGTTGTGATGTGAGCAAAGCCTTATAATTCTAAAATATAATGACAATCAGTTCAGTAGGGAAAGAACATTTAGACATCAGGCACGGATTCTAATTTTCTAAAATAATTAGATTTGAATTTTTAATCTCATTACTTAAAGCGGAAATTACTATTTTGTTTAATTTCAAAAATACTTTAATTATAAATATATTATTCATTACTAATACTATAAAGTTCTACGCAATTAATGCTGTCTGGCAGTAACATTTTTTATATTGTTATTCAATTAGTCAGTCCATAGCCCCAAAGGTAATGTTTAATAATTTTGTACTAAATATTATCGTTCTCTACTTTCATAGTTATATGTTCTTTCCGACGAGACATTTAAAAAGTTATTAATAATGTAGAATTTTAAATAATTATTTCATACAACCAAATGTAATTTTCAGAAATAATTTGTTCAATAATCATATATTTTCTTTTTTTTATAAAAAAAATTAAATTCATATTATTTCTTTAATATTATTAAGAAATGTTTTTATTCGTTAGGATTTAATGAGTAAATATACTTGGAATTTATGAATAAATTTTATGTTCTAATTTCAACGCACCAAGATAATTCCTCTAGAAATTAATATTTGATTCTTATACCACTTTTTTTAAAATATAATTCTTTATAAATAAATAAAAAGATATTAGCTATTTCATTATTCAACAAGATAAATGGAAGCGTAACACAATTGTTTATTTCGAGCATTTTTTTCACATTGTCTATCAAGCAGTTAGCTTTTAAATTGAGTTAGGCTTTGAAACTACCATACTTCTTAAAGGATATATATATTATGGTATACATCTCAAGTTTATGTTGATTCCAATAAACACATTCAAATTAATAGTTCTCTAAAAAAAATCCTGCCGAAAAAACTTAATAGTAAGAGAGTAATATTTCTTATACTGTCCATGAAATTCTTTGCATTATCCAGTACTGATCTGATGTAATTATGAATAAAAATAAATTAAAATAATGTAATTACATTTTTTATTAAAAACATAGAATCCCAATTGTTGGTGCGGTGCTTAGCGTTAAAAAGGAAACTCTGATAAAATTACGAAAAGTTATATTTACAAAAAAATATTTACAATTTAAGTATTGAGTTTGCGCTAACGTAGTAAAAGGTTGCGGTAACAAAGTAAGACGCTCCTGGTATGGAGCGGTGCGTAAGTTGCGTCTAGAGACAAAGGGGTCTGCTAGTGAAGTGTTCGGAAGAGGCTCAAGTTCAATGACTGGAGCAGGATATAAGAGTCAGCGAGCGCCTCCTGCTGGAAGCACAGAGGGGTGGAACACCAATTATAATATTTAAACGTAAATTTTCTTTAAAGATCTGCTTTCAGTTGCAGAAAATTTATTTCAGAAACATGAATTTACCAATCTGAGATTAGGAAAATATTGAGGGGAGAATTCCCACATCATAATTTTGGAATGAATAGAATTATTGAGATATAAATCTAGAACTGAAGATTTTAATGTCAAAAGGTATTACGGAGAAACGGGCTATCCATTGTTTAACAGGACAGACAGAGATATTTAAAAATTCGTCCACTGGCATTGCTTTTAAATATAGATAACTCTTATTTCAGCTAAAATAGTAGAAGGATGTAATAAAGTGGCGAGAAATCCAATTGGCATCCTTTCTTCATGGTATTTTCAGACGTATACACTGGCTTTGACTGCGGATTACAGATTAACTTCTCCTGGACTTTGAGTATTGTAGAAGTATGACAATTGTATCTGATCAACTTTGAAACGTCGTCTTTTAAATGGAGGCTGAAATGCTTTTGTATAGGCAAGGTACAAATTTGTATTCGTGGTACTAATTAGTTTTTACATATTCAAAAGTTGATTTCTGACAGGCTCCAGATAGCTTGAAATGGGTTACTGTAAGTACTCTTTCACTTAGAAGGGAAGTAGCTAATTTTTTCGGTGAAATACAAGTTTCGAACTTTAAAATTGTAATTTCTATCCAATACCGTCTTTCAATCCTCTCCTTCAATGATTTTTGATTTCAGATAAAAAGATTTTTTTTTTACTGGGCACTACAATACGCAAAGTTTTCAACCTTAAAAATTCTGGTTTCAATTCAAAATATCATCAATAAGAGGTAATGTGCTACTTGGCACTCCATGGTCATTAGGGCCGGAAATCACACAATCTTCGTTACGTCCTCAAGAATAGAGGTTTCTCTCAGCTGAAACATGGAGAATCTGGTAGAGACAATGCGAGTATGAAATGATATGAAATCAAAGGAAAAGGAAAACGGAAAGCTTTCAGGCTGATTAAAAATTTAATATGAATGACTAGAACTATACAAAATTGAATTTAAACAAACAGTTTAGGAAGACAGTTATAAAGGTGTGAAATATTTACTACTAAAGACTTAAATGTAAATGTATTTTACCCAGATGAAAGCATATTAAATTTTATTTCTTTAAACGTCAATAAGGATTTTAATTTTTCCCTTTTTTTCATGTATCACCCATATTCGCCGCAAACAAAGTGAGGGCTTATCGATTGTAGGCAATATATTATAGTGGATCACCCTGAAAAATTTAACATTTAGAAATGACAGGAACGGGTATTCGTCACCACCTCCAATTTTCTGATCAGGATATTAGGGAAAGGGGATTGTAGCCAATATGCCACCAACGTTGAATGTTTCTTGTTTAATTGCAAGTAATAAGACAGCTTTTTTTCATTTCCAGCAAATTTATATTGCTTCTGGTTTTCTATTGCTTCTGTTCGATAATTCTCCAGCAAGTTAGGATTATCTTTTACAAATCCTTACTTATTTCAACCTGTAAATCATGGCTTTCTATTTAAGAAAGAACAAGTAATATACAGGCAATTTTTTCATGAATAGAATATCATTTTAAAACATCTAATTACTATTCACACTGAATGAAAAAAAATCATTTTTTATAGTCCTCATTCACTTTAAATTATTTTTAAAAATTCGTTTCTTTTTAAATTTGGACAACACATACATACATCTCTATGTCTCTGCGTGTCCGGTTGTAAAGACAGACTGTGGGACATGATAAAACACAAACTTTTTTGCGTAAAGACTGCAGAAAGTGTCGAGATAGTTTGTATCAGCGAAAGGTAGATATCGACCTGGTAACAGAACAATACAAATAATGCAGATTACTAACGGAAGGCAATCTGTAGAGACATGTAAGTAAGGGATATGCACATGTCCACATGCAGTGAAATACAACTTCCCACAGTCGTGACACGTCGTGGCATGCTTAGAATAACGGGACCAATGAGGTTTTGAGGCAACTTGTCCCACTTCTCTTTCACTACACGGATGAGGGCCGGCATCTTTGTCTGAGGATATGGGCGAGCAGCAAGACGTCACCCTTAGGCATCCCATACTTTTTCAATTGGATTAAGATCAGGTGAACGTGCCGGCCACATGATACGACTAATATGATCGCTCTCCAGACAGTCCCGAACAGCGCTGGTGCGGAAACAGGGTACGTTATCATGTATGGAAGAAAAGTATCACCTACAGTACACAGAAAAGGCAAACATGTGGCAGCAGAACTTTAGCAATGAACCATCCAGCTGTCATGGTTACTGTTTCAAGCACATGAAGTGGTGTGCGGTCATTGACCATGATGCCTGCCCAAACCATGATGCTACAAGTACCATATAGGTCCAGATAATCATATCCAGGTTCACGCCATATAATTGTTGTCTTCTATCATAAGAAAGACTGAACCGGCTCTCAAGAAGAGGACAGTGGCCCAGTCGTCCTTGGGCCAAAGGAGATGGAAACGGCAGCATTGCAAACGGGCCCTAGGGGAACTATCGCAAGTTGGATTCACACAACAGGTTTTTGGGCATGTAGTCCTCTCTGTCGCAAACGCCTTGAAACAGTCTTCCAGGATATCTGAGTACCTGTGGCTGCATAAAATTGACTTGCCTTTTGACCAGCGTTACTACGCCGGTTCCTTTTTGCGTTAGAACAACGTACCGATCGTCTTCGGCTGTCTTACTGCGATGACGACCTCTTAGCTTTCGCTTGCTGCCCTGTCTCCTTGTTCACTGCCCAAATCCTGGAAGCAATACTGTGGGCGATGTTGAATTCCCTAGCAATGACCGCTTGTAAAATCCTCTAAATGATGTCTGCTAGACATGACCTCAATTTCCACAACGCGACGTTCTTCCAACCTGTTAAAATGGAACCTACAACACTTACTGGCGGCAAACCCCTTTTGCCAGAAAACCGATCTGTACACTGCAACGCGACCCACACACGCGATATTTAACCCTTTCAGGAGCAACAACCTCCAACGTTTGCACGGTGCAGATTTTTTCCTGATTTTTTTTAACTTAAAGAATCTTGAAAAAAATTCCAATTAAAGGTTGCAAAATGTTTTTACTTCTTTAAACTGACAACAAATGACAGAACTAACCATTTTTCTGAACATTTAACTGGAATACATTGAATGCAAGTCAACAAAAGACTAGATTTAGGCGTGTGCACTGTGCAACCGGCGACCCACAAAGGGTTACAAAGTTGCATAGCCACCTTGATTCGCATTACATCACGCCTTAATGCAGATTTCCCCAAGCTGCATCGTTCGATTCTCGCATGGAATTTTCGAGGTTTTCATTCGATATCCTCGTTCGAATTTTTGACTTATTGAATTTTATCCTCGAAAAAACTGTTCACACAGATATGTGCTGCCAAAAAGACAAATGGTTTTTTTTGACAATGCGCGCAAATTTGTATATTTTCCTTCCACCAAATATAATTTATAAAAATCCATCAAGGCTATGTTGTTGTGATTTTAACACTAAATCTGCTTGAAACTCAAGAAGTTCCATCTCTGAGTTTTCTGGCTCATTATTTACATCAGCGTTCATCGGGCGAGAAATATAGCGAATGTGGAGTCTGTTTTGAAAGTTGAGAAACCTTGTATCAAATATATATATATATATATATATATATATATATAAATATATATATATGACGCGCTCGTTACTCACCCACTAACAGTACATCGTCTTACATCCACGCTTTACTCCTTCTTAATATATCTCTACATAATTATTAAAGTTATAGCAGTCAATGAGTTAAAAGGCCGGTGGCAAAGAACTACAATTTATACATCTAACATTGTTTATTTTCCCAATAATTTCCTACCTGATTCAATCTGTTAATTTTTCAAGCTCCCGCGCGACGCGTGAGTCTTAATCAAGAATTTCCCGCCGTCTGATGAAAACGCTATTGTTTTTTACCATCTAAAGTTATCGCGCATGCGTGTGACGTTTGCACCGAAGATGAGGCCGAGGCGGTCCTAGTTTTGTTACTATTTATAGATTCCCTTCCTGGATCTTCAATTTACGTGAATCAAGTTCACCCCGTCCAATGCTTTCTCTGCGGTGTCCCTATCCCGATATCTCGTAATTTCACAGTTTTAAATTGTTAATTTCTTATTTCTTTCTAAACAAAAGCCCCCCCCCCATATTTTAGACTTATGTTTTGGCCTAACAACTTTCCCCCTGTCCCCCTGAAGGCGTGTACACAAAGAGTAGCTAATTCTCTGCAGCACGTCTCCAGAAGAGAAAAAAATCTAAAATCAAATTTCAAAATCCCGAATAACTATAAACCGAAAAGGATTCTGAGCAGGGTGGTACCTTCCCCAGTCAACACAAATTAAGTTAAACCTTACCTAAAAATTTATCTATTCACGCCTAGCCAGATTGATAGCGGTATTGATACATTTTACACAAGTCTCCATTTGAGACACAATTGCCATTGACGAAATATTAATCATCACAATATAAATTTCCAAAATTATAAAAATCACTAAAAAACACGATTATTATCAAATCTCATTGCAGAAAACACGATAATACCTCAATCACAAGTAAATATAGTAAACACTCAGTTATTTTAACAAATGTAGAAGTCCAAATCTGTACGAGGAAATCCCACGCTGAAAACAAAACAAAATAAGATATTAATTTACTTCATCGGACGCTAGATATCTTTCTTCATCTGTACACAAAACCCCAAAAACACATATTTTTCCTGAATAACAACATAGTTATACACTTGTTTTAGGATATCCACATTGATAAAATATGCACAAATAGCTTAAAAAGAGAGTTTAAATTTTTATTTATTTATTTTTTTTTTATTTTATTTTATTTTTTTAAAATATATGAGAAACAGTAAATTGGAATCTAAATGTGTGGAATCAACTTTCAAAATCATCTACATTACTCAAAACAGCTTCTTTCTCAATTCTTATTACGTACTTTTTATGATCACTCAATGACTTACTTAAAACTAATCCTAATGACATGAGGAGGCATGTGAAACAGGCTCATGCCCGAACGAAACATTAGTCATTGTATTATTTATTGACAAAATATAAAAAACTCACATTTTTCAATATGCTATGCAAATCTTACCAATTTCAAGGCTAAAATAATTCGTAAACTTTCACATGTTACATTACTGCAAATTCCACACCTCATTTATTTTTTTTTCTATATAGTAAAATACACTTAACAATCAGAGACTCTCCTCATTAAGTTTTCTGGTAGACCAAAAATATATACTATAAAAACATTTAACACAATATTTATCAAAAAAATGTATAGCAGTCAAAAGGATACCAAAATTCCGTCAAGACTCAAAATATAAACACACTTAAAAAAACTGTAAGATCAATGTAAATCAAAAAATACACCTGTGAAAAAATTGTAACCGATTGAAATTGAAGAATACTTTATAAAATTCGAAATAATATATATCAAAATGTAACTTAAAATAAAACTTTATGATACTCAAATAAACACAAAATATATACAAGGAATAAAATGACCATCGTCGCACCAGGAAACCAGAATCTGCAAAAATTTTAAAATTGCTCCTAATTTAGTACATTACTTTGCTTCCCCCCTCTCCCCAAGAACAAGATGGATACACAATTTAATTTTATAATATTATAAATTTAAAGCATTTCGAATTGTTAAAAATATCAATTAATTTTTCTTATAAACATGAAATAAGTTTCAAACTCACAAATCCATATCAAATGAACAAAACCTTCACAAAAACAACAAATTTTTCAGCAGTCATTAAATCCGCTGAGAAAAATATGAAAATATTACATATCTTATTACAAACCACACTGGATATGTATCAGTTAATACTTCATTATCTAACCCGGTCCTCAAGTGTGACTAAAGTTTTACATACTCTTCAGTGAAAAAGGGTGGGGAAGCTCTATGCTTATAAAATTGTATGGGTTTCAAAATACAAAAATACTTATCAACATAAAACTAATCTCATCAAAAATAAATTCCTCAAAAAGCCCATATCGTATTTAACATTCTGACACAGTTATTTAAACATCATCATTAAATTTTTTTTTCATTTCCAAAATTACCCTTCAAACACAATCTTTTCACATATAAAACCCATTTCACATTTAAAAATTGAATAAGTATCGCTTACCCTTTTTTAATATCCCGTCAAACAAAAAAGTAATTTCATTTCACCAATTTAACTATCCAGCATATACAAATTTTATCTTCTTAACTTCCTTCAATCCTGGTGTATCTATCGAGCTGGTCTCAAGCACGATGCATCGCTTTTCATATGTTTTTATACTAAACACTGTAGAATTCCGAAATTCCGTGAAGTGCACGAATACAGCACCACCGATGAAAAATATTAAATCACGCTGCTTCTTGCGTCGTGGAAAAAAAAGAAAAAACACTCCACGATTCAAGGTCTTCTGGCGAAAAACAGCACAGAGAGAACGATATTCTCTGCGTCACACTAAGAACAAATGGTGTCCGCGATCATTCGACAACAGAAGAAAATCGGAACGGCAAAGTTATCCTCACCGCGCAACGGTGTTGGCACAACCGGACGTTTTTCCTCAGAGGACAAAACTGCAGTAGTCAAAATCACCGCATGACTGGTGATAGTATGACAGTAACCAGCATCCACATAAATCCATGCTTATCCGAAGTGCAAAATCGGCATCGTTGTCGCTAGCACAGCATGACATCAGCACGAAAATTTGCAGTTCCAACTAAAATTTTCTTCTCATCCAACGCAGTCAACACAGTCAATAGGGAACATGATGAGAACTTGGATAAAAATTTAAATTTTTAACTTAAATTTTTAAGGGCTATGGGGTTAATTTAATTTTCCTAGCGCGAAATTTCTGTATGCTGCTCGACTGTTGACGCGCTCGTTACTCACCCACTCCCAGTACACCGTCTTACATCCAAGCTTTACTCCTTCTTAATCTATCTATATACAATTATCAAAGTTATAGAAGTCAATGAGTTAAAAGGCCGGTGGCAAAGAACTACAATTTATACATCTAGCATAGTTTATTTTCCCAACAATTTCCTACCTGATTCAATCTGTTAATTTTATCAAAAACTCATCAAACTCCTGAAGGGACGCCTGACTGTCTTAATCAAGAATTTTCCGCCGTCTGATGAAAACGCTATTGTTTTTTACCATCCAAAACTATCGAACATGCGTGTGACGTTAGCACCGAAGATGAGGCAGAGGCGGTCCTAGTTTTGTTACTATTTATAGATTCCCTTCCTGGTTCTTCAATTTGCGTGAATCAAGTTCACCACGTAAAATACTTTCTCTGCGATGTTCCTATCCCGATATCTCGTAATTTCATCTTTTTAAATTGCTAATTTCTTATTTCTTTCTAAACAAACCCCCCCCCCCATATTTTAGCCTTACGTTTTGGCGTTACACACACATATATATATATATATATATATATATATATATATATATATATATATATATATATATATATATATATATGTGTGTGTGTGTGTGTGTGTGTGTGTGTGTTTGTTTGTTTAAATAGCTGGAAAGTCAGCAAAGTCACTGTTGGTAAGATTATTGAGAATTTGGAAGAGTGTGTTTCATGACAATCAAATATATATAATACAAGTATTTCCGGTAACATAACAACAAAATTCTATCCGGAAATTAAAAAATATTATTAAAATTAATATATATATATATATATATATATATATATATATATATATATATATATATATATATATATATATATATATATATATATATATATATATAATTAGTTCTACACTATTAAGATGAACTTTCCTTTCTTCTTTCCACGAAAAGAACCCTTCTATCTCAAATAATTAACTTCGATTCTCTTTCAAATGAAGAGTTCAAGAGGAATTAAGGACATACAAATGATAAAAAACAAACAAATACTTTTCAAACTCCGTATTGAATCTAAGTAGACATCAATTGAAAATGATATCGTACGTGATGATTTAGGAACAGCATCAAACGAAAACGTGTCCATAAGTCAGATTTTATTCTGCGAGAGATGGGTCTAGAATATATTGGTGAAGATTTCTTACGATTTTAGAAAGATATAAATTGAATTACGAACATCTCGGGAGGTGGAGAACCATATAATTCATATAGATTTCACATAACATGTTTCAGGTCGTATTAAAGGAAAGTGATTTTTTGGGAGTATGGAAGGGTACTTTTATATCATCCGAAGATGTTGGATCTACAAACTTATTAGTTATTGGGGGATTTGATTTACAATGCTCGCAAAAATGTAACTATGATTGTTTAATTCATAAAGAAATAAATTTGTGTTTCCATATATAGGACTATATTTATAACGGCAAATTATGAATCTTAGTTTAAAATTTATATGTTTTTAGCAAATTCTGAAATTCTGAAAATTCAAGTTTATTTAATGTCATAAATATATTTTCTTATTGATATTGTTCTTAATGGCCGTAAATATATGAAAACAATTGTAAATATTCTCTAGTTCACCTTAATTTTTGTTTATTTTGCATTTAATGCCGTTTTTTTACTTTCATTGGTCACTACTTTTCAATATGCGACAAGTTGGCGATATTTTCGAGAATTGTAGTGAGTTTAGATAGAAATTTGTTGATATTTGTTTTTTAACGTAGGATTACGTTAAAAAATTCCTTAATAGCTGTCCTTTGGAGAGAAAAATTCTGTCCTGCGTCGCGAGTTATAATTTTGGCAGCAATACGATAAGTTTTCCTACGTTAATAACCCGCGGTAGTTTCGTTAGAGTGAACTACCTGATATATTTTTTTCAGTACCGGGAGAACAAATCCGATTCCACTCAGGTGTCGTGGCTATTGAGTTCTAGAATTTTCTCTTTCTCATACAGTCGATCACCTGGATAATCTATATATATAAACCAGTTCCGTAACTGACTCACCGACTGACATACAATGCACAGACCAAACCGCTGGACCTAAAGGGCTGAAATTTTGCATTGCGATTCTTCTTATGGTGTAGGGGTGCACTAAGAAAGATTTTTGAAAAATTCTTCATAGATTTTTTAAAATTAAATTTTTAAGCTGTTTTAGTGATTTTTTTTAAGTTTGAGACTATTTAAAATAATAATTTGAGGGTTATAAAATTTATATCACGAGAAAGAACATAAAAATTCCTTTAAAATGAAATCCCTTTCGAATCTTTACCTTAATTTACTGATTTTTGGTGAATTTTTAAAGATTAATTTTTAGAATTTAATTTATTAAATACTGATCACGTGATTTCTTTTTCTGGTACTTTAAATAAATTTATCAAGTGCATAACAGCTAAATAAACAAAAAAAATTATTTTTCTTTCTAATGCGGCAGACGATTGGACATTATCAAAAAAATTATTAAAATACAGTAAAAGAAGATATGTTCCTCAAACTGTACTATATTAACTGTACTATATTCTATAGTAGTCCTATTAGATTTAATTTGAATATTGTCATCTACATTATTTTGTCTTTAAAAATATCCCTTACGATTTATATATATATATATATATATATATATATATATATTTACATCAATTATTGATCATCGTATACATTGATCATCTCATTTGTTATAAATATATATATTTATTTCTTTTTCCATCAATTGCATACATTGACCCATTGTATGTAATTTGAATGTACTCAATAGCGAAGTGCGGGTTTTCAGCTATTTGTATATAAACAAGCAAACTTTCAAACGGAAAGGCTAATTTACCGCAAATTTTGAAACAATGGACTTTGACATCGAATGTGAATATGTCCCCAAGAACTGTGAGAGGAAGACTGCGGGAAGTTGGGTTACGAGGCTGCAAAGGTCACCCAAAACCATTGCTGACCGATTTCCAACGCAAGAAGAGATAGGCGTGGACAAGGGTTCATTCATTATGAACTGTTAAAGACTGGGAAAATATTTAGTGATGAAAGTGAGTTTCGTATTTCTGGTAACCAAAGTAGTGCCTATGTAAGACGATGCACTCATGAGAATCTCTGCCTTCAGTGTCTGAAGCCCAGAGTAAAGCACCCGACGAAAGTGATGATACGGGGCTGCACATCTTCTCGTGGTGTTGGAAGACTTCACATCTCGAGCGAAACAGTGAAAACCAAAGATTACATTGAAATAATACAAAATGAATTGCTACCAACAGCGGGAGAACTTTTTTGGGATCAGTCATGGATTTTTCAGGATGATAATACTCCATGTCACCATGCAAATGGAGTCCAGAAATGGTTCGAAGACAATACTATGAATAGGATGAACAGGCCAGGACTGTCTCGGATCTTAATCCCATAGAGAACCTATTGCATAAAATCTTCAAAGAAAAAACCTTTAAAGAAACGTGAGTTAATTCATATCAACATGAGTTAATTCAATATTTTCCTTCCACCATGTTGTCACGAAAGAACTTCTTGTGAAATTGGTGCATTCCATGCCAAAAAGACATAGAGCCGTTATTAAAGCAAACGGCCGGCCATAAAATATTGATGTTCTAAAATAGAACAACCACATTTTCAAAATACATATTAAATGTACCGTATTTTTAAAAAAAAATTGTGTTATTTTACTACGCATATTATTTTATTCTATATTGTATTATTCTGTACATACTACATATTCTTGTGCTCAGGCAGCTGAACTACAAAAAAAATACTTGCGGCATTAAAAAAACTAGTAAAAAATTTCAAATTAGGATGAAAAAATACATTAGAATCAATAACAATAGTTACGATAGTACGATAATTTCATAACATGAGCTTCTGGTGGCCCAGTGGTGCAGCGTGCTGGTTTTCGGTATTGAGGGTGCTCGGAACGAATCCTGGCGTCGCGCCACGAAAAATGCCTCCGTTCGTATCTTCCCTTTATAGGGGGCAATTCTGGTCCACCTATATGGCGCCCCCATAATAAAATGGCCAGCAAAACTACGGTGTATTATAGGCGAATGTCTTCGCGACGAGTGCCTCCGCATTGAAAAAAAATTAAAGAAAAATAATTCCATAACGAACAATTAAGTCAAACACAAAAATTAGGCAAAAAAATGAGTGTGTTCAGGACTTTTTGCAACTACTGAATATATATATATATATATATATATATATATACACCGGGTGGCCTGAATTAAAACAGCCCGACACTGACCTCCCTGTACATCGAATTGCTCAGAGACTTCAAATTTTGTACACATACTATTCAAGACTTGGGGAAATAGATTACGCGAAAAAATGTTTAGTTTCCGAAACTGAACATTTGCTGAAAACTGAACATTTGCTGAAAATACACAAAAGCACATTTTATTTTAACATACAAAACATTCACGTGACAAACACCTTGCTGACAAATACCTTCGTGACAAATACCTTCTTTCAAGTCTGCTAAGGTTACTAGACGTCCTCGATAAACAAGATATTTTAAATGTCCCCACAGCCAAAAATCCCGCGGATAAATTTCCGGAGTACGAGATGGCCAGTTGTCGGAAACGCACTGCTGATGGTCATTTGGGAAACGTTGCAGATGAAACTGCTGTACACAGAGTCCAATGTGTAGAGGCGTTCCACCTTGCATAAAAGTAACTCAATCAAGGAATTGCCGCTGTTGCAAATGAGGTACAGCAAAAGTTTCAAGCATCCTTTTGTATCTGTTGGCCCTCACGGTGCATGTCATAGGGTCATTGCAAGTAGCCTCTTCGACAAAGAAAGGTCCAAAAATTAATGCAGCTGTGAATCCACAACAGACTCTTAACTTTCGGTGAGTGGAGTAGAATCTCTTGAAATTACGGGGATTTTTCGTGTCCTAAATGAGACAGTTATATGTGTTCATTGTTCCATTGAGGTGGAAATGGGCCTCGTCACTCCACGGAATCTGCAATGGCCAGAGACTCATCCACTCCAACTGTAGCAAGAAATGTCAATGCAAAGGTCAGTTGCTTCTCCCTGTCGATGGCCAAAAACTGCTGTGACTGATTTTGTAAGGAAAACAATGCACAATTTTCTTCACTACGTTCCACACTGTGCTATTGGGAATACCCAAGTGTCGCGACTCGGCACGTGCACTACTACAGCCTACAACATTATCGATTGACTGATCAACAATAGAGGTAGCAACATCTTTAACAACAATCTGAAAAAACGGGTTTTCGTTCTCGACTTGGTTGAACTCCAGGATTGCCAGCTGTTTTCGAATAGAGCGATCATTCTCCTGAGACCTTGCGGAAGAAAAGGACCTTTGCGAAAATCCCGGAAATGCTCGAAAAACTCGGCGAAATTCTCGAAATGCATCTGCAGCATTTCCTTTGATTTCTTAAAAGAGCTTCACAAGCAAAGCGCGTTCTGGCACCGAGACAGCCATCACTGATAAAAATGGCATTCCCTAGTTTTTATCCTCTTTTATACCTAGCATATGGCTGCAAACCATGCGTTTGTGCAAATTTTGTGCTTACAGAGCGAAAATGCAGTTACAATGGTAGTTTAATCTTCGTTACTTTTTAAAAAATTTTCTTTTCCCATCAGGTTAATATAAATTAAAAAGTAAAAATTTCCTTTCGCATGTGTTTTTTCTATTACAGAGGAATCTCGATCGATCGTTCTCAGAATCATCGTTTTCCCGTATGTATCGTTTATTTCACCCAGTCCCGACGATCATATTGCTTTCTTATGTTACGCAGCTATCGTTTTCAAGAATTTATCGTTCAGTTCAGTCGGCCCCTTCAAAAACGATAGTGCGAGACTCCATTGTATTATTATTATTATTTAATTTTTTTCATATTTTTTGTTGTAGAGCACCACTTATCGGTGTTTTTGGAACTAATCCTTTTTCGTGAAATCCGTTTCCTAATGTCCTGAATAGTGTGTGTACAAAATTTGAAGCCTGAGCAGTTCGATATACAGCGAGGTCAGAGTTGGGGTGTTTCAATTCTGGTCAATCGGTATATATATAGAAGTATTTATACAATGATGAATTTTATAAATTCAAATAAGTAATTATGCAGGACGGGAAACCTATCCAACTGCGTCTGATCTCCAATGTTCCGATAGGTCAACTTTCACGCTTTGGTGACGAGATTAAAGGAGTCACTCTAATACCTCCTCTGGACATGACTGTCAAATGCGACGCAGGAGATCATACAATAAATTATTGCGTCAAAAATTATTAAGATAGATGTAGATGGACGGAAGATCATTAAACATATTCTAGACATAACACATATTTCACAGTTACTTGGTATTCTGTGCGAATATAAAGTATCATAACTATGATTGACCGAAGTAAAAGACTACACGGCGTCCTCATCACATTATTTCACACATAGCGTTGAGATATGAACGGAATATTTCCGATTCAAGAAATTGTACATTAAATCAAAATATATATTAATGGACAGTTATAAAAGTTTTTAAGTCTAAATGTGTTTAGATATAAATTTACCGTATGAACAATAATTGAATATAAATATATATATATATATATATATATATATATATATATATATATATATATATATATATATATATATATATATATATATATAAGATCAGAAATTAAAGAATTATATAATAAATCAATCCAATTCCCAAAAATTGTATATTAGGGTCTAAGTATAACTCTATATTAAAAACTCTATTCTTATTCCCCAAAACTCTATATATTATATATATAAAACAGTTCCTTCACTGACCGACTGTCTGCCATAAAACGTACAGACTAAACCACTGGACCTAAAGGGCTGAAATTTCGCATGGCGATTCTCTTTATAGTGTAGAGGTGCACTAAGAGAGATTTTTGAAAAATGCTTCTTATATATTTTAAAATTAAATTTTTAAGCTGTTTTTGTAAAATTCTTTAAAGTTTGCATTTAAAATATTAATTCGAAGGTTATAAAATTTATATCACGAGAAAAATCATAAAAAATCCTTTAAAATGAAATCTTTTTTTAATCTTTACCTCCATTTTCTGATTTTTGGCGAATTTCTAAAGATTAATTTTTGGAATTTAATTTATTAAATGCTACAGACGTGGTTTCTTTTCTTTTTGTGATACTTTAAACTAATTTTTGCGTCACATGCATAACAACGAAATAGACAATTTTTTTTCATCCTAATGCGGCAGACAATTGGAAATTATCCCAAAAAATATTAAAATATGGTAAAAGCATTTTTCCTCAAACTGCACTATATTCTTTAGTATGTTCGATCAGATTTAATTTCAATATTTTCTCCTTCAGTATTTTGTCTTTATATATATATATATATATATATATATATATATATTTGGCATTAATTGCATACATTGACCGTTGTACTTTAGTTGAATGTACTCCGTAGCGAATTATGGGTTTTCAGCTAGTATACTCATATAGCGAAAAAACTGTATATTATTTATTAACTGTATATAAAGTCTATAGGGATATACATATTAGGTTTCCTACACTGTTGTTTCTTTGAAAAACTATCGTTTTCTTAAAACCAAAAGAATTAAACATGCTTCAATATGTCGTGCGCTGAAATATCACTGCGTATCCCCGGAGTGTGTTATTGCTCATTTTATCTGTAACATCTGACATATCTTAATACCACTTTATTATAAACTTAATAACTCATAATGTGTTTTATACTTTTTTACATTCATTATATACTTTCATTTATATACTTTTTACTTTCATTACATACTTTCACTATATACTTTTTACTTTCAATGTATAAAAATTTCATGTATGTTGTTATATACTTTTAAATTTCATTATATTCTTTCAATTATATACTTTTTACTTTTATTATATACTGTCCTTCACATACCTCTTACTTTCATTATATACATTCATTTGTATACTTTTTGATTATTTATTTATTTTTTTGGACAGACAATTATTTTGATAAATACTGTGTATAAATATAAATAAATGAATGCATATATATGTATACATATTTCAAACTGATTAGCCTTATTGTAACTGTTTTGTCAGAACGCCTGTTCTGACTGGTCTAGTCAGTCAGAGCAGACGTTGTAATATAGAGTGTTTTAGGTGCGCGGTGCTTCAAAAATGGACCACCCCCTCCTGCCTAAAGCTACATTTTTTTAAACTTTTTACAGAATATGTTCCTAATAGCAATATTTCTTCAAATATAAAGTTTCGTCCTCCCCAAAAATTTTTTTCATAGTCCCCAAAAAATTTAGTGCTCCTGAAGAGGTTAAATCTAGGTTTTAAATAGCTTTTGAACTTATATTTATTTCATAAGCTTAATTTAGATCACATTTGGTAAAATCTCCCTACTCATGTAAACACATAATTAAACCCGACAGTCTAATCTTCGAAATCCTTATAGTTAACTACTTTAGCCTTAAGCCCGAATGAGGAATATTTAAATTTGACTTAGGAAAAGTTTCCTAACTTCCCGAAGGAATGTGAAGAAATTTTTTCAAATGAAAATCCTCAGAAGTATTCTGTAGTTAGCAACCCAAAATTTCAAATCTAATATAGCAAATTAGAATAACAAGCACATAGAACTTTCTACTGCGGCCGAACTTTATAATAAATACAGCAAGGTATATTGACTGAGTTTAAAAAAAATAAAATTAAATTAAATCGGCAGAAAGAAAACTTACTACATATACTGTATTTAATTATGTTCATAAATTTTAATTAGACTTTATTCCAATTTCAGGCAAATTCGAACATGTGTCACTTCAACGTTCTTTTGAGCAGGCATTTTTATATGCATGGATTTGAAAAACTACAGAAACTTATGTATGTGTTCGCAGCATCATACCTTATATTCCTTTAATTTGAATTATATTATTCATAGAGTTTACGTTTCAAATTACGTAAAGCACCCCCGCAACTAAATGAAAAATGTTTGAATAAAAGAGCATTAAAATTCATATATTAGGTTTTTCATAAGGATATTGTAGGATTCTCGTTTTGAAAAAATAATCTCCATATTTCACAAATTTCGCATCTAAGAAATTTACAAATTTTATTGCTTTGGAATCAGCATAAATTAGTATGTTACATATAGATCTTTAATTTAAAAATAAAATAAATATATAAGGTTTCTTCACAGAATATATTACATCATACACATCTCGAAAGAAAATTCCTTTTTGAATTGCAGAATATATTGCTTCAAGATTAACACAAATTATTATATGATATTATTTATGAAACTTAAATGTCCAATTTAGTAAATTACGTATGCAGCTAAATGGAAAAACGGCACAATAAAGGAACAACACAATTCATTTAAACGTTTCTCAGAATATTACATTATACATATTTCCCCAAAAATTGATTGTTTTTACAAATTACATATTTTATTGCTGTAGCATTAACGCAAACTGCTGTACTGGGCAAATTTCTTCATATTTTCAAACTTCATATTTTCATAAAGTTCGTCCTTTCCCAGGGATTTCCTGCCTGAAACCAGTTTCAACTGCATTTTGTTAAGAAGGGAGGTTGGCCGTGACAAGTCTAAACTGGTTTGACCACGTAAACTTCACACCTAGAGCATTTTCGCTTATGTGGCGTTTCAGCTGCTGTGAAATGTGGTCAATTGTGTTAGTTGCCTGGTTCTAACGTGCATAAAAAATGAATATCACTCCAATAAAAAGGACTAGAATTGTGACCCTTAAACAGAATACCTCTATATCTGTGAGGGATATTGCTGCAGCAGTTGGAGTTGGAAAATCCAGTGATTCCAGGGTTAATAATCAGCAAAATAAATTTAGAACAGTTTCTTCAAAACGGAAGTGTAAATGTAGATGAAAATGTAACACAACACGTAGGACAGACCAATTTCTTGTATGAAATAGTCAAATGCATCCTCGCGAGACAAGTACAGATCTTCAGAGACAATTATTGGCTACTGGTGTGAGCGTTGATTCATCGAAAGTACGACGAATGCTTATTTAAGGAGGGATATGGGTAAGAAAACCAGTCCAAAAACAGTTATTATCACATGCAATAAAGATAAAACGCTTATATTGGTCCAGGAAATATCAAACCTGAACTGCAAAAGACCGGAATTAGGCTGTATTGAGCGACGAAACGCTTTTTTTGTTCAAGGGATTCGTACAACACTTGTCAGGCGAAGCGCTGGAGGAACATCAGGGAACAACATCTTAATCAAACAGTTAAGCACCCTCAAAAGCAAATGTTTTTTGTTTGTTTTACATATGGAGGACCTGGCAGCTTAATACCAGTTGAAGGAATGATGGATTTCAATGAATACATTTCAATACTAGAAGACAGAATTGTGCCTTTTATGCAAACGTTCGCTGGCAGTGTTGATGTGTTTCAACAAGATCTTGCTCCTTGCCATAATTCTAAGCTAGTAAAGATATTTTTTCACGAAAAGAAATTAACAGTTTTTGATTGGCCTGGTAATTCTCGAGATGTGAATCCGATTGAAAATTTGTGGAGCATTGTTAAGAGGCGGGTGAGTAAGATGTACTGTTCAACGAAGAGAGATATGATTGAGAATGTCATAAAAGTTTTGTTTCGTGATGACTACGTTAAAAAATTATTCGTTAAAAAATTCTAAGTTAGTGGAATCCATGACAAAATGTGTACAGGATATCATTAAAGCTAGAGGAGGACATACTAGCTACTACATTACTATACCATGCATGCAAGTGAACTTATACTAATTAAACAACAAATATGAAAATTTTTTGTGTTTGTCCCAATTAATTTGCACAGTATGGTATTATATTATTTATAATTCTTGCATTGCACATTTAATTAATTAAGCCTGGAGGTAAATGAAAAACAGCACAATAAAAGAGCAATAACAGAGGAATAAAACGAAATATAAGGTATTACACATAGATAATAGATGAAACACATTTCTCTAAGGCCATTCTTCATATTACACAAATTTCATTAATTGAAATTACAGATTTTATTGCTCTTCCAATAACAGAAAATTATTATCTTTCTCATTTTCCTTAGATTTGAAATTTAGTATATCACTCTTGAGAGTGAATAAATAACGACACTAATATTATATAAAGTTTCGGAGGAGAATGTTACATAATACACATTTCTTCCCAAATAGTCATTTTTCCAAGTTTCATATCTGAAGTTACAAAATATATCCTTTCATCATTAACACAAACTACTCTATTATTTACAGATCGGGAATTTTGAGATCAATAAAAATCTCACGCAAATAAGAAAAAAATTAGAATAAAAGAGAAATAAAATACGAAAACCAGGTGTCGCAGAAGGATACTACATGATACAAAATTTAAAAAAAACACTTGCAAACGTTGGAATTAACACAAATTATTATATTATTTAGAGATCTTGCATTTGAATTTTATTAAATTACGAATTATCTTGCGTTATTTACTAAATATGAATTGCATATGAATGAAAAACAGTACAATATAAGAGCAATAAAATGCAAATATAACGTGACCTAGATGGATATTACATGATACACATTTCGAAAGAAAATTCTTCATTTTTCATACATTTCAATTTTTTTAAATACCAATATTTTTTGCTTTAGCAATAACTCAAGCTGCCATATTAATTATAGATCTTAGATTTCGAATTTAAAAATCACGCATGGAAGTAACTGAAAAAGATATAGTTAAATAGGTATAAAATACAAATTTAAGGTGTCGCATAAGGATATTAAATTACACACATTTCGAAAGAATATTCTACATTTTTCTCAGGGTTTCTTGAATTAAAATTGACATTACTCTAGAGTTAACGTAAATTATTATATTATTAATTGATCTTGTAGTTGAATTTTATAAAAATTTCGGATGATCATGGGTTATTTACTAATAAATTAAGCATGCAAATAAATGAAAAATAGTATAATAAAATAACAATAAGAATAGAAGGTGTCTTAAAAGAATATTACAGGCTATACATTTTTTCAAAGATATTCTTCATATTACACAAATTCCATTAACTGAAATTACAGATTTTATGGCTCTAGCATTAACAGAAATTATATTACCTATTGATCTTACATTTAAAATTTAGTATACCACGCTTGAAAGTGAATGGAAAATGGCAGCAATAGTATATAGATATAAAGTGTCGCAGGGCGATGTTACATAATACACATTGCCCACCAATTAAAACTTCTAACATATTTTATATTTCAAATAACAAATTATATTTTTTAAGCATTAACACAATTTATTCTAATTTTTATAGATCTTACATTTTAAATTACACAATATACTCACGCAGATGAAAAAAAAAAGTTAGAATAGAACAGAAATGAAAAACAAAGACTAGGTGTCGCTGAAGGTTAATTCATAATACACATTTCCATGAAAAAAAATTATTTTTCACAAATTTTAATTTTTTTAAAGTTACAATATTTACTGCTTCAACAATAACACAATATATCATATTATTTATAGGTGTCGCATAATGATATTACATTACAGATTTCGAAAAAAAATTCTATATTTTTCACAAGTTTTATTTTAAAATTATTTATTCAAAATCATATTACGTTAGAATTAACACAAAATATTATATTATTTATAGATAATGCAATTGAATTTTATTTAATTACGGATGCTCATCCGATATTTACTAAATTTTAATTGCATATGGATGAAAAACAGTACAATAAAAGAGTAATAAAATACAAATATGACGTGTCGATGATGGATATTGCATGACAAAAAAATGCGAGAGAAAATTCTTCATTTCTAATTTTTTTAAAATTATAAATTATACAGTGTCAGCATTAACATAAACTATCACACTATTTATCTATGTAACACTCCAAATTTAGAGAAATACGGAGGATCATGCGTTGTTTACTAAATAGGAAACACATTTAAATGAAAAATGGTACATAAAGAAATCAATAAGATACAAATATTAGGTGCCACAAAAGAATATTATATGATACGCATTTCAAAACTTTTTCATTCATTCTTCCCATATTTCTTTTCTTAACCCTTTCAGTCGAAAAACAACCTCCACCATTTGTATGGTGCAGGTTTTTTCCTTACTTTTTTAAGCTAAACAGTCTTGAAAAAACTAAAAATTAAAGCTTGCAGAATGTTTTTACTTCTTCAAACTGATAACAGATGGGAGTACTAACCATTTTTCTGCTCATTTAACTGGAATACATTGAATGCCAGTGAGAAAAAAGACTAAATTTAGGCGTTTGCAATGTGCAAACGGAGCCCCGCAAAGGATTAGATTATAAATGTCATTTCTTTAGGAATAACACAAACTATTTTATTATTTGCCGATTTTAAATGTCAGATTTAGTATATTACGTAAGCAACTAAATGGGAAAACGGTACAAAGAGCAACAAAATTCAAATATGAGGTTTCTCAGGACGATATTACATGATACACATTTCTCTAAAAATCGATTGTTTTTCACAAGTATGATTATATAGATTACATATTTTGTTGCTTTAGTATTGTCGCATAGTAATATATTATTTATAAATCTTATATTTCATATTTAATAATTTAAGCAAGCAAATAAATGAAAGAATATATAATAAAATAGCAATAAAAAAGAAATATAAGTTGTCCCAGAAGGATACTGAAAGACACACATTTTTCCAAATACATTCTTCCTATTATACAAATTGCATTAATTGGAATTTCAGATTGTATTTCTCTAGGCTTAACACAAATTATTATATAAATTATTCATATTATATTTCAAATTTAGCATATCTCGCTAGCAAGTGAATTAAAAACGGCAGGAATACTATACAGGTATAAAGTGTCGCAAGAGATTGTTACAAAAATCACATTTCCCCCCAAAAAAATTTCATTTTTTACAATTTTTTTGTTACAAGTTCAATCTTGTCAGCATTAACACAAACTATTATATTATTTATAGACCTTATATTTTACGTTAAAAAAATACTCATGCAAATAAAGAAAATATAGTTAAAATAAAATTGAAATAAAATGCAAACATTTGGTATTTTACAGAAATTGGTATTTTGAAGAATTTTCCATGATATACATTTCCAGAGAAAAAACATTTAAAAAAAAATTCGAGTTTTTTAAAATTTACCAATTTTGTAGCTTTAC
Source organism: Dolomedes plantarius (assembly GCA_907164885.2). NCBI lineage: Eukaryota > Metazoa > Arthropoda > Arachnida > Araneae > Dolomedidae > Dolomedes > Dolomedes plantarius. The sequence goes on from OU015502.1 coordinate 105,229,611, forward strand.
CAATAACACAAGCTATCATATTATTTCTAAATCTAAGATTTCAAATTTAGTAAATTAAGCATCGAAGTAATTGAAAAAGATACATTCAAATAGCAATAAATTGCAAGCATAAATAGTCACCGAATATTACATAACACACATTTCGAAAGAAAATTGTATATTTCTCAAATGCTTATTTTTATTAAATTATAAATTATTATACGATAGCATTAACACAAATTATTATATTATTTATCGATCTTACATATAAAATTTATTAAATTACGGATGCTCATGCGTTATTTTCTAAATTTGCATAAAAACACGTATAAATGAAAAACGGTTAAAAAAAGAGCAAAAAAATGAAAAATAATGTTTCTCGGAAGGTTATTACAATACGCACTTCAGGAAAGAAGAAAGAAAATTCTTCATTTTTCACAGGTTTAAGGTGTCAGGTACTTTTTAAAAGATATAGGAGACTCGACAAACATACCCCTATTTTCAATCATTAGTAGTAATGAAATCCTTTTATTCAGCAAAATGAAAATTAAAGAGTTAAATACAATTTAATTTTCTAAGATCCTCTTTTATTCAATAAGAATCTCTTCAATTTAATTAGAGTTAAACACTCTTTCTTATTTACAAATATGGCTCTCAATTTTTTCTAACTGGATGAGAATTTTTTTAATTGTTTAAAATTTCAACCATTGGTATTTTCATCGTTATGGCATTGCGCGCATAATATCCCCAAAACAGTTGACAAGAATATAATGAAATTTTAAACACATTCAGTATGAACAAGTATAGTTAAAATGATCAACTATTATGACATTCTTATCATAAAAACCTTAATTACAGTTAAATTTATCAATTTCTTTTAAGCAATTTTTATTTTTTTCGAGGAAGAACTAAATATTTTGATTTCAAAGTTGGTCATTTTAAAAATATGTTATATAACTTTAGTTTAAAATTTAAAAAATGTGTCAATTGATTAATATACAAATGCAAGTCTACGCGCAGTGACGTAACATTGAAAAAAACAATTGGTGGAATTTTATAAATTCTTTTTTAAAAAGTTATAGCCTTATTTATAAAGAAGAAAGAGTGTTTAGAGCACAGTAAAATTTTCATGTTTCTTAAAAGAGAATTTTATAACTACTGATGATTAAAAAACGGATATGTATAGATAATAGCTACTTGTACCCACACTTGGGTGTATATAATTTGAAGTGGCAATCTAAATGAATTTGATACAAACACAGTTTATACATGAAACAATGTTTATTGAATTCATTGCACATATAGAATTTGCTTTTACAGCAATAAGCATACGTACTACTTGTACGGAATATATATTAGCATTCAAAAATATATATACTTTGCAATACTCACAAACCAGCAGAGAGTCAAACCAGCAGTTCTGCCACGTAAACTTTGCGCCCCCTAAGCACAAGAGCCGGTTAACACCCGGAGCTGCTTACCTCGTAGCTCCCTTAACTCGCTTATCTATCAACCTTAACAACCTTTTAAATTAATCAAGCTGCTTGGCATTTATACCAAGCGCGTATGCAGAAATTAGCATATCTCAAGCAGCTTCTTTAATTCATTCACTCAAAAGTTCGATTCTTGTGAATCGAATATTATGTCTACCTTACATATGTTTGTCGAGTTTCTTATCTTTTAAAAGGTACCAGGTACCCTTAAATTTTTAAAATTAGAAATTATACTGAGTTGGCATGAACACAAACTACTACGTTATTTATTGGTATAAGATTTCAAATTTAGTGAAGTATTAATGCTCATGCGTTGTTTACTACATATGGAATGCATTTAATGGGAAAATGGTATATTAAAAGAGCAAAAAGATACAGATATAATAGCAAAAGAAAATTACATGATACACATTTCAAACATTTTTATTCATTTTTCCCAAGCTTCATTTCTTATATTATAAATGTCACTTTTTCATCAATTACACAATCTATTATATCATTTATCGCTCTTAAAAGTCATATTTTGTATATTTCGTATGCACCTAAATTAAAAAACGGAACAATAAAGGAGCCATAAAAAACAAATATAATGTTTTTCAGGAAGATATTGCATTCCACACATTTTTTCTAAAAACTGATCGTTTTTCACAAATTTTATAAAAATTACACATTTCATTGCTTTAGTATAGACACATACTATTATATTATTTACAAATCTTACATTTCATATTTTATAATTTAAACATACAAGTAAATGAAAATAGTTCAATATAAAAGCGCAATAATAAAGAAATATAAGTGTCACAGAAGCATATTGAAGGAAACACATTTGTAAAAAAAATATACTTCCTGTTACACAAGTTTTATTAATTGAAATTACATATTTTATTGCTCTAGCACTAACAAATATTGTTAAATTGTTTATCAATCTTACATTTCAAAATTTATTATATTATGCTTAATGAGTATTATATAATACACATTTACAAAACTTATTCATTCATCTTCACAAGTTTCATGTCTTAAATAAAATATTTCTTTGCCTTAGAATCAAGAAGAACATAATATTTATTCATGAATTTTATATTTCAAATTTATTGAAACACTCGAGGAAGAATGTTAAAAATTGTAGGTGAAAAGAGATATATATATACAAATAAAATGTGTCTCAGCAGGATACTACATTACAAAAATCCCCCCCCCAAGAAAAATTTCATGTCTCACAAATTTTATTGCTTTAATAGTAACAGAAACTGTTATATTGTTATTGATATTACATTTCAAATTTAGAAAATTTTTACTGCAACTAAATGGAAAATATTACAATACATTTAAAAAAATTGAACGTGGTAGCCCGGTTGGAAAAGGCGTCGAGCCTGTGATATAAGAGTTGCTAGTTTGATGCCGGTCACTGACAAAATCCACCGCCGTTTCCCCTACTAGTGGCCGGTGCACGTTAAATCTGTTGTGGCTGCAATGTCCTCCAAGTTCTCAAATTTACCTCTGGAGATGCGGGGTCAAGTGTTCCGGTCTCGTCACCTGACTCGGTTTTAAATTACGGGACCGGCTTCTAGGGGGTAATGCTGGCCACCTATACGGTGCCCTCTTAAATAAATGGCCAGCAGTCTCGCCCTTTACGGTGAACAAATGGCGTCATAGACAATTTTCCGGGCGTTTGTAATAAATAAATAATATATATATTATTTTAAAATAGATATTTTGTGGTGCTATAATTAACGCAAATTAATATAGTCTATATATATATAACAGTTCCGTAACTGACTCATTCATTCACTGACTGACTGACATACAACGCACAGACCAAACCGCTGGATCTAAAGGGTTGAAATTTTGCATGGCGATTCTTCTTATAGTGTAGGGGTGCACTAAGAGAGATTTTTGAAAAATTCTTCTTAGATTTTTTAAAATTAAATTTTTAAGCTGTTTTTTTTTACTTTTTTTAAGTTTGCATTTAAAATAATAATTTGAGGGTTATAAAATTTATATCACAAGAAATACCATAAAAATTCCTTTAAAATGAAATCTTTTTCGAATCTGAGATTCGATTTCCTGAATTCAATTTCCTGAGTTTTGGTGAATTTTTAAAGATTAATTTTTAGAATTTAATTTATTAAATACTGATCACGTGACTTCTTTTTCTGGTACTTTAAATAAATTTATCTTCACGTGCATAAAAACTAAATAGACAAAAAATAATTTCTTTTTCTTGCTAATGCGGCAGACGATTGGACATTATCCAAAAAAATATTAAAATACAGTAAAAGAAATGTTCTAGAAACTGTACTATATTAACTGTACTATATTCTTTAGTATTCTTTATATTAGATTTAATTTGAATATCTTCTTCTACATTATTTTGTCTATAAAAATATCCCTTACGATTTTTATATATATATATATATATATATATATATATATATATATATATATATATATATATATATATATATATATATATATATATATATATTTTACATCAATTATATACATTGACTGTCGTATTTATTATATATATATTGGCATAAATTGCATACATTGACCGATGTTTTTACTTTGAATGTACGCCGTAGCGAAGTGTGGGTTTTCAGCTAGTATTTACATATATTGCCTTCCTCATTTAGTATATTACGGACGTTCCTGCGTTATTTACAAAATTTGAAATTTATGTGAATGAAAAACGGTCTATAATTAAAACTGCCACTTATAAGGTCTCACAGACGTATATTACATAATACACATTTTCCCTCAAAATTCTTCATTTGGAACAAATTTCAGTTTTTTTTTTTTTTTTTAATTATAAACTTTATTGAATTAACACAAACCTACTGTTTTACCTGCCTCACATATATTCTTTTGTGTAACACAAAGTAAAAATAATATGAATAATTAGCCCGAAGTAAAAATGCGCAACTCGGTCTGGTTTCATCGACTTATTCATTAAAGGAGAGATAAAACTCAATTCCTCTAACAAATACTGAATCAATTCAATCTGTAGAGAATTCCGCATTTCAAGCAGTCGTTTCGGCAATTTTTATTTGAGTTGCTAATTAATCAAGGCTTCAGTAATTACATCTTAAAAAGAAGGGACTAGACTTCTTCGGCGAGAACTTCTTCGGCGAGATAGCTATCCTATGAGATTTCTTTAAGGATTCTGTTTGTTTTACATGAGTATTATAGAAGTTATGTAGAAAAAGAGCTATGGATTTTCACTAAATTTGCAATAAAATTTTCTTTCTGGATTAAAACGTTAGTTCTTCAAATTGAGCAAACATCTGTAATTTTTTTCTTTTGTATTTTAACAAGAAAATACACCTGAACGAATTTTTAGAGGTATGTTATTAAAATAAATTTAAAAATTATACTTTACTCGATGTGAAGCCTGAAATACAGATCAATTTTATTTCTTCTGAATTATTAATTATGTAGATAATAGAAGTGTACTCTCATAAACTTAAAACACAAAAAATGCACTGTTAGTGTAAAAATGTTGCATTCATTTACAAAACTAAATATCTGTCTTAGAATAACGTGTACGTAGATGTAGAAAACGAAAATAAAATTTCGCTGAATTTATATCAAAATTGTCTTAAATGGTTAAAAAATAAATTCTTGCAAATTGTGAAAACATCTATAAATTATTGTTATTTTTGAGTTTAAAAAAACAATACACCTGAACAAATTTTTAAAATAATACGATTAAATTATATATACAAAATATGTCATAATAAATGTGATACAATCAGTAGAGATCAAATAAATTTCTAATTAATTATTTAGATAACACATTTATAAACTCTTTATAATTTATGCATTGAACAATACTGTTAGCTGTAAAAATGTTGCATTACTTAAAAAATATATATATTTATCTCAGAGTATTACAAAAATGATGTAGCTAAAAAACTGTGAAAGTTCTCTAAATTAGTAATAATTTTTTTTTACATCACTAAAAAATAGTTCTTTTATATCGTGCAAACATTTGTAAATTATAGTTATTCTCATATTTTATCAAGCAGTACACCTGAACAAATTAATAAAAGTATACTATTCAAATAAGTTTTAAAAATAAATTGTAACAACTGTGATACATTCAACACAGACGAAATAAATGTCTTATTAATTATGCAGGTAATAGAAGTATATATTATATATGTTCCGTTTTCCTAGGTTCGATAGGACTGAGAAAAATCTCTTCAGAAAGTGTACACAAATTTTTTTTATTTTTTTCTAAATTCTTCAGGCGCATACACAAATTTAAACAGAAAACACTTAAGAACTGTCTTCTATACAATAGAAAACTCTAAAAATACAAGACAGGATAACAGAGTCTTCAATACAATATACGCCTAACGCATTTTCAATACATTCAATACGCAGCAGAAAAGATCACTGACTTCCAATGCCAATTTCAGGTATATTTTTAGACTTCCAAAGTGTCTTCTATAGGTCACCATCTAGACTCACTAGTGCTTTCCAGAATGGTCTAGAAGGTTGGCGACCATTTGGTGCCAAAATAAGTCCCAAATCCATCGCCAGTTTGGCGATAACTCTCATATTTGGCGAGATTACCATAAACTTCTAAAATTCGGAACGATTATATATATATATATATATATATATATATATATATATATATATATATATATATATATATATATATATATAACAAGAAATCCCGTCCTTCTCTAAATTTACATTTACCGCGTACTCTAAATTATATTGTTAATAAAGCACGACCCCTCTTCCAAAATTGTAACCTAAAAGTAAAGTAAGTATAATTTATATTAGCCCTGCAGATCATTAAGCAGGCATGTGAAGTATCTGAACTCAATAACATCCCCAGATATGATTGTTAGAAGTTTATGAGATCCCGAATGTCAGTATAATGTCAAAATTCTTGAAGAGCCCTCGAACCACTCTGGATTTATGTGTTCTGTAACGTCGAAACCGCACTTTAGGAGAAATTTATGGCCACTTATCCTTCACCCAGGTCAATAGGTCACAGATCTAACAAGCGCGGGATCTAGCAATAAAGTATCCCAGTGAGACCTGAAGTGGGCACGTGAACTCCACCAATCTAAAGTCACCCAAATAAAAATTAAGTAGTTTAGGACCTCTGGCGTCAATATCGCAAAACAACCATTTAATATTGCCTGAACTGAAGAATCTGCTCTCTTCGTTTCTAACTGTCGTTGCTGTCATATGTGCTGTCCACAGACGCCAGAAGGCTTGTGGGCAAGACGGCTTTTCTCAGTTAACTCTGACATGTAAACACTGCTGTTAACACGTCCCGTCCTGGCATGGACGCCGGACAAGTCATGTGGCCACTGCAGCTAATGCCTTCTGATAAATAAAACACGTCTTGGAATTTGTGTATTTCATCAATGAATCCATGTGTGCGTTTCTCTCCTAAATATCATCAGTGTTTTCCTGGATGAACACTTCTCATCTTTGCATCCCAAATCTTTCTTTGCATCACTTTCTTTGCATCCCCCATAAGTTCTACGCATCAGTCCCCTTGTTCTAAATTTTCGAATTGTGATTATTATCATATATATATATACATATATATATATATATATATATATATATATATATATATATATATATATATATATATATATATATTTGCGTCATATATATTTGCGTCATTAACAAAATGATGTTTAAATGCAAAACAAACAACAAAAGCCGACATTAATAGGGTATTGAGTATCCCTCACCTTCATACAAAGTGTACAGCGTGTGATCATGCTTGTTACGAGGTGATCAACCACCGTAAAGTCCAGTAATTTACATTCCTCCTGTAGCGCAGTTTCTAAATCTCTGAGAGTGGCTGGAGGTGGGAAACGTCTACATACAACACGGCCGAGAGCATCTCAAAGATTTTCAATTGGATTAAGGTCCCGTGAGTAAGCCGGCCACTCCATACGCGCAATCCCCTCACTGTCCAGAAAGTCGTCCACGATGGCAGCTCTATGGGGATGGGCATTATCGTCCATTAAAACTTAAGAAGGACCAACTTCTGCAGCGTACAGTTTCACAGTGGGGTCTAGGACTTCATCTCGATACCGTACAGCCGTCACAGAACATCGCCTGTAGATATTAAGGTCGGTGCGATATTCCAATGAAATCCCTGCCCAGACCATGATGGTTCCCCCGTGGAATGCGTGATGTTCGGAGATGTTCTCGGGCCGATTGTGTTTGCCTTGTTCGTTCCAGACCCATACACGCTTATCATCGGGTTGTAGAGCGAATCTGGACTCATCTGGGAACATAACGTTGCCCAATCAGACACAGTCCAATTCACATACTGGCGGCACCACTTTAATCGTGCCCCTCTGGATTGGACGGATAGAAGAAATCAAACTGGTGGTACCCGGGCGTACAGACTATTCGTTTGTAACCTTCGACGAACAGTAGTGGCAGATATCGTCTTACCAATGGCCGCTGCAACCATAGATATCACACTGCGGAGGTCGATCTTCGATTCCGCTTGGCTACAACAGCAATATATCGATCTTCTGAGGGGGTCGTAACCCTTGGACGACCGGCTATAGATATTCGAACAAATGTTTGGCTGGTTTGGAATTGTTTCCATAATCGTGAAACGACGGAATGATGAACGCCGAAGAAAAGAGCAACATCTGTGATAGAATGTCCTGCTTCAATGCGTCCGAAAGCCCGCCAGTCTTCAGAATCTTCCATTCGTCTTCTGGAAGCCACAGAAACACGTCTAGGTAGAAAACAAATCGTACGAATATTCTAAACACCTTTCATCAGTACTTACATGCAACTCCTGTAACCCTTCACAATGCCGGCTTCTTATACGACTGCTTGTTTTGCATATTTCTCGACACGAAACTGTGATTGGCTGTTACCTAACATTGTTGCATACTTCCTTCTACCTTTGCAGCAAATTTCAGCTTCTTTAATTCAAATTGGTTTACGGAAATTAACATTTTCCTCTCCGTGCTTAACTTTTGAGAGTGAGTGTATATATATATATATATATATATATATATATATATATATATATATATATATATATATATATATATATATATATATATATATATATATATATACACTGCTGGCCACTGTAAATGCAACACCCTGAAGGAAACATGCAAATAACATGAAATTTACAACATGCATTAGCGGAGGTGAGATATGCAAATGATTAGAATTTCATCGCAGACGCACATCACGCGCGCCTGTAGCGCCACGTCAAAGCGCTATTTAAGACTTGGAGATTTCGACGATTTCAAGTTCGGCAATTGTGTTTTTCTTGTGGTTTTTAAATAAAAACGATAAATTATGCCTCGTCGAAAACAGCGATCATCTTTTGATCAAGTATCCGAGTTCGACAGAGGAAGGATAGTGGCCTACCGAGATTGTGGATTATCTTTCAGGGAAATCGGTAGTCGTGTTGGACGAAACCAAACAACTGTAATGCGGATATGTGATCGTTGGATGCAGGAGGGTACGACGGACCGTCGTGTTCGATCGCATCCACCTCAGCGCAACACTTCACGTGATGACAGGCAAATTGTGCGCATGGCAGTGACGGATCGCTCAGTCACATCACGAACCATAGCACAGCACATGCAGTCTGTAACGCATCATCCAGTGTCTGTGCGTACCATTCGACGCCGTTTACAGCAGAGTGGTCTGTCCGCAAGACGTCCATTGCTTTGTCTACCCTTGACGCAGAACCACAGACGTCTCCGCCGCCAATGGTGCGAAGACAGAAGGATGTGGACGGCAGAATGGAATGAAATTGACTTTACTGACGAGTCACGCTTCTGTCTGCAACACAACGATGGTCGCATTCGAGTCTGGAGACACCGTGAAGAGAGGATGCTGAACAGCTGCGTTATGCACCGCCACACTGGTCCTGCATCGGGTATTATGGTATGGGGCGGTATTGGATATCACTCTCGCACACCTCTAGTACCCATTGCCGGTACTTTAAACAGCCAGCGCTACATCTCCGAGGTGTTGGAGCCAGTTGTCCTTCCTTACATTCAGTGCTTGCCCACAGCCATATTTCAACAGGATAATGCGCGACCACACGTGGCACGCATAGTCCAACGGTTTTTCGTCAATCGCCAGATTAAATTGCTTCCCTGGACGCCTCGCTCTCCGGATCTTTCGCCGATAGAAAACATGTGGTCCATGGTTGCTCTGCGATTGACCCAGATTCCATCCCCAGCTGCCACAGCAGATCAACTTTGGCAACGTGTGGAAGCTGTTTGGTCTGCTGTACCCCAAGATCTCATCCAAAGTCTCTTTGAATCAATGCAGAGGCGTGTGGCAGCGGTGATCTCCAACAATGGCGGCTACTCTGGCTACTGATTTTGGCAGGAACTACACTTCACAGAAGTCTATAAATTTAATCATTTAATACTTGGTAAACATGTTATCTACAAAATAAATTTTGTTGTGATATCACTTGTCTTTCTTGGTGTTGCAATTTGGGTGGCCAGCAGTGTGTATATATATATATATATATATATATATATATATAAATATTGCGTTAATTAACAAACTTTATCTTCGAAGCCCGGTATAAAGGGCTTAAGTAAAAATAAATGATTTAAATATACCAAGTTATTGGCTTTTATACCAATCGCAAAACTTTAATTTCGACCTGAGTGTTTTGTACAAAGAAATGAAATTTTGTATACAAAATTGATAGACCTAAGCCTTTCAGACCAGTGAAATGATTTTTGATTTTTTAATGAATAATAACAAATATCTAAAACTCACTGTTCTTGACTGAAGCCCTTTATACCACGCTTCAAAAATACATTTACTTCAGACAATTTAGTGCTTTGTTAATAATTATTGATTGTTTAATTATAATAAAACAAACATACGTATACAATTAGTCATATGAGTGTAAATCATAATACCAAATTTCAACACTATTAGAGAATTTTAGAAATAAAACGACACCAAAACACAATTAACAGACAAAAATTCTAAATGTCTGGTTTGGATGAAAATTGCATAACCTCTCTTCAGAGAAAAACTGCCTTAAGTCACAAAATGAAGTTTTTCTAAGTTTTAGCGCCTTTGAGAGAAGATAGTTGATACATTAGAGCTCTCAGGTGTTTATTTAAGCAGTATATTCGGAAACTTTGTGCAGACGAAAAAAATTTAGATTTTTTTTTTACCATGTTTATAAAATTGAGGGCGAGACAGATTTCTCAGTTTCACAGAAAAAAAAAAAAAACATTCCAGGATTTTTTTTTTACTTCCATGCAAGATCATGTATAAACATCTGATGCCCGACAATTTACATACATTGTATCAACTTTTGTAGACTGTTATTGAGTTAAAGTTTTTTTTAAACTTATTCAAATGTCACCAGCTTTTTTGTGAAATTTTCTTTAGGTTCCTTCATATGTTCACTATAACATTTATCTTACAAACATACGAAAAAGATTTTACGCCTGATTACGTTCCTCCATAACGGTCCTCCGGAAAGTAAAATTTATGACGCTAAAACCATCGTCGCGAGCTATAAATCAAGCGTGGCAGAGTAGACATATGTAACTTTTTCTTACCATCGACCTATTCTGCATACGGTTACCACTCATCCGTCTGTTCGTATGTAGGAATTTTATTGTAAAAGAAGGGGTAAGCAACGATAAGTAATCCTACGTTAATAACCCACGGTAATTTCGTTAGAGGAGACTACCTGAAATTTTTACTGGTATTCTATGTCTAAATAGAAAATTTATTCTTAAAACTTAAAAAGAAATTATAAACACTTAAAGCCACTGTTGTTAAACTTTCTGAAATGTGCCTACTCAAATGTTTACCCCTTTCCATGGCCGATTACAACAGATTATCTACTTTAAACAACGCAACTAAGAACTAATGAACTGCTTTGAAATATATATATTTACATACCTGAAAACCGTGTTTCATTCTTAAGTGTAATGTTTAGTATTCCAGTAAAATATTATAAATGTAATATATCAACAGAGACATTGTGTTCTTGTCTCATTTACTCCCTGACCACTAATGGCGATATAAGAGTAGATCAGGGTTACGACTGTTTCCTCTCACCAGATACCAATTTAGACTTTGGCTGGTTCCTAGATAGTTGTTGCAACGATAGCCAACATTCTCGTATTTTCGTTTTGTCGTCTTTCGTCTGGTTTCACGATTTCGCGTGACCAATACAAATTGCGCTTCGTTGGATTTCAATAATTTCTTTGCCATTGGAGCAGCTATTTTTTGACCATGTAATCGAAATTGTCTTTCTTTTTTTCAAATTTCTGTTCAATGTTTCCATTTCAAATGACTCCAAGCCTGTTGACTTGAACAACACTTGCTTATTTTAGGGCTTTCCCGTTGGACTGGTATGGGGGCGTCCGGTTCTATTTTAGGGTAGGGCAGGGATTTCCAACTTGTCAGACAGTGACGTTTTTTAAAGGAAAATTTCTCATTCAAAGCGCAAACTCCGTTCGTAAGAAATTTACAGCCTTTATTTGGTCGTGAAGGCTAATCGCGGTTACTTACTGCTTACAGTACACAAATTCTGAACGTAAGTTTTTCGTTCATCAGTCTGTGCTGTCAGTTTTAGTATTACAGTTGTAGTTTACCCAACGGAATAAATCCATTTTAATTAGGTAAGAGTTTGTAAGGTATACACAAGATTCGATTCACAAGAATCGAACTTTTGAGTGAATTAAAGAAGCTGCTTCAGATATGCTAATTTTGGCATACGCGCTTAGTATAAATACCACGCAGCGTCATTAATGAGAAAGGGAGTTGTTGTTAAGGTTGAAAAGGTGTTATCCTGCGCTAGTGCTTTACGGGCCAGAAGTTTACGTGGCAGTACTGCTGGTTTGACTTACTGTTCGTGAGTATAAAAATATGTTGTCCTTAAAAGCTGTATTTACATTCCGTACAAGTAGTACGCATGCTTATTGCTGTAAAAGCCAATTATATGTGCAATGAATCCAATAAACATTGTTTCATGTATAAATTGTGTTTGTATATAATTCAAATAGAGTGCCACTTCAAATTATATACACCCAAGTCTGGGTAGAAGTGAGCATAGATTCTCTATACTGGCGCCCGAAAAATATATATACCCTGGTAGTTAGCGTTAAATTTGTAGCGAAGAACATAATTGAAATTAAAAACTGTGTACTGTGTACGTATATTGATAAAATTGTTGCAAGTACTTATATACTATTTAAAAATGAGTGTTGTAGAACAAAATCCTGCTGGAAATTTTCCTCGGGTAATTATGGTTCAGCAAATTGCGCCATTCGAAGCCACCTTCAATGGCGGCCCCTCAAGCCAATTCCTAAAGAAAATTGTGCATTACTTTCAGCAACAATGCACCCCAGAGGGGGATAAACTTAAAATTGCTCTAGCCGCTTTAAGAGGTAGTGCATATCAGTGGTACACGTGTATGAAAAGCAGTAATCTGATTTTTGACTATTTGTCATTCAAGCAACAGTTTCTTAGTGTTTTTCCAAAGACCTTTAATCAAAGTGAAATTGAAGCGGAAATTTATTCGCTAAGGCAACGTGAAGGTCAGTCTGCGTTAGATTTTGCTACGGAAAAGATTTCCAAGTGTGAGGAATATTTAGAAGAGTTGACGGAAGCGATAATCTTAAAAATAGTTATCCAACGTTTGAAGCCAAGTGTTCAAGATTTTTTAGATAATCAAACAATTACAAGCAAGGTTACCCTCCTTCAAGCTTTAGCTAAATATGACAATAGACATTTCTTCGCTACCCCTCACCGTCATTCAGGTACGAGAAGTTTTATACAGCCGCGCCAAAATTTTTCGCGAGTTTCAAACCAGCAGCGTAAGCAGTACCGCAGGCAAAATAATAGAAGCGCACGGCGTTATAATGAAATTAGTGCACTTAAAGAAAATAATAGGGAAGCACCTTACTTGCACTGGCAAGTTGATTCACATGATATGGTTCAACCTGTTGAAACTGTTTTGTCAAATGTATTATTTTGTCCGAGCAGTAATCATTATTTTGAGAATAGTGAAAGTCAGGGTATTTTTGTGGCTTATAAAGAAAGTGAGTCTAGCTGGAATGATGAGGTAATTCCAGTACAAATTTCTGAAAATAGGGCCGATACTAATGCTAGTGGTTTAGAAAATAAATCATCGGACACTTCTATTAATGCTATACCTGATATTATTAATGCTATACCTGATATTATTAATGCTATACCTGATATTATTGATGCTATACCTGATATTTTAGATGATATTCACACATCTGTTAATGAAGGAAATTTAGTAGATGACGAAGTATGCGTTACGGAAGTTAGTGAATACTTATTAGTTGACGACAATAAAAATTCTTTAAACGATAGTAGGAACTTGCTAGGTGATGATATTATTTCAAGTTTCCAGCCGAATGGGGATTGTGTAGGCCAGGTTGATAATATGGTTTTAAATAAAGTACATGAAAACCAGACTGAGAATCAGGATGAAAAGTTGACACAGAGTTATACTGTAGGTAGTTTAGCTGATGCTTCGGAAGTTATAGAGAAAGTTTGCAATAAAACGCACGAGTACGAAAAGCTTAATCTTCCTAAAACTGAAGCAGTGTTAAAGAATTTAAATGATAACGATTCTGATATCGCAAGTTTCAAAGAGACTTTTTCGTCAAAAGAGGATCAAACTAAAGTTAAGGGGGATAAAAAACGTGAAAAAGAGCCTTCAGGTTCCAGCATTAAAACTGCTAATACTGAAGTAATTAAGGCGGTAAACAAGAAGTCGTATAAGCACAAATACGAAAAACAGAGTCAGGTTGTTGAAAAACATGACACAAGCAGCGAGATAAAGCCAGTTACTAAACACGTTGGTGCGGCGTATAAGTTTCAAAAAATAGAATCTGCATTAAAATCTAATGTCTATACTCTAAAAAGTACGGAGAAAAGTAAAGTGTGCACTACAAAACCTCCATCTAAGGATGAACGTGGCACACATAAGGTACACAAGGTTGTAAAAAGGAAGAATGACAATTTTAAAGCTCCTTTGCATAAGCACAGGGAACGCAAGATATCAGCCGCCCAGCAAGGTTGGCCTCCTCCCAAGAGACCTCCTGTCCATCGTCAAGCCGGACCAGCGCCTCAGGACCAACGACCTGCTGCACGAAGGATGCCCACACGGTCAACGAACCCCTTTACTAGGACTGCGACCATCAAGAGAGGTTCAGCGGATTGGACAAACTGGTGCAGTGAAGTTGCTGCATTCATGAGGAACAAGTCTTGTATCAATTCTCTTATTCTAACTCCCACCCTTTAATAAAATCGAACCAAATTGGTTTGAAGTTCCCCATTGTATATACTGTGTAAACATTTTGAGGGGAAGGAGTGAGCCACTGAAAAAAAAACGGCATACTATTGTTTTATAAATTTTTGAAGGGGACATGTAGTGAAAAAAAATACATACTAACTACAGATAACAAACAACTAACATACTAACTTCACAAATCATAACACATGTACATTATAAATTGGGGGAGAGCAGATACAGTCAAGAAATGTCATGCTGTGCAATTGTGTTGTCACTTTTAATTAAAATAGATATTTTAGGGCGCAGTTGGCCAGCCCAGTATCCGCAACTCTGCAAATCCACTGTGTAATGGTGTCACCTGGACCCTTCGGGGTTAGTTTTGTAAAATGGTAGTGGCGTTTTTCCCCCACACAACGTGTGGAAGGTTTTTTGGCTTTGCCACCCATTATGTAAAAAGTCAGACCAGCACGCGTTTTCAATTAGTTAACTGAAGCCGTTCAGACCTCAGTTACCTAATTTTTTTTTTCGAGGGAGGCCAGTGTAAGGTATACACAATATTCGATTCACAAGAATCGAACTTTTGAGTGAATTAAAGAAGCTGCTTCAGATATGCTAATTTTGGCATTCGCGCTTAGTATAAATACCACGCAGCGTCATTAATGAGAAAGGGAGTTGTTGTTAAGGTTGAAAAGGTGTTATCCTGCGCTAGTGCTTTACGGGCCAGAAGTTTACGTGGCAGTACTGCTGGTTTGACTTACTGTTCGTGAGTATAAAAATATGTTGTCCTTAAAAGCTGTATTTACATTCCGTACAAGTAGTACGCATGCTTATTGCTGTAAAAGCCAATTATATGTGCAATGAATCCAATAAACATTGTTTCATGTATAAATTGTGTTTGTATATAATTCAAATAGAGTGCCACTTCAAATTATATACACCCAAGTCTGGGTAGAAGTGAGCATAGATTCTCTATAAGTTGTGCAATTCTGAATCAATATGGTAGCTGCATTATATTTATTGAAGTTCTATTCATTACTGTTCTTACTGTTACAGACCTTTGACTGAGGGATGCATCTTAATACTCTTCATTCTTACAAAATTCATTCGTGTTAAATTAAACATTTAGTTGGAATTAATCTATGGAAAATACATCTTAGTGTTCTATTCACATCTTAAAATACCTGTCTAACCAAAATATTCAGGACAGTAATGAGAGAGATCGAATGATGCAGGGACACCATTGAAGGGATTCGAGACTGGAAATAGATTGCTAAACACTGGGCTAGAGCGTTTGCAGTTGATGTCTACTGGGGTCTACTCTCGCCGATCGTATAAATATACTCGTGTAAAGAAATGTGATTGGCTCATGTACTGGACCCTGTGGTTTTCATATAGGATTAAGAGTTGAAAAGTTACGAGAGCTTTTACAGAGCATTTGCAGAACTGAAATTACGAAAAATCAAGAATTGAACTGAGAATTTTTTTTCTAATACGGAGGCACTTTGTCGAGAGACATTCCCATTTTCATAGATTTTATTTATAATGGCAAGGGAAGTAGAAAAGGAAATACAAACAATTGCATATAAATAACGTGAAAGTAATTGACCACAGTCATTGTCTTATACAGTCTCTAGCACGCCAAAACCGGGCGGTCTCGGAGTCACAAGCAAAAAGTGCACCACAGCGACGCAGATGAGATCTATTCATGGGTTCCATAAGATCACAAAGGGAACAGAAAGGCCGGGCAAATACACCAATCCGATGGAGATGCTCACACAGACAGTCATGGCATCTCGATAGCCAAAACGATTCTAGTGCGTCTCCTCGTAGGCTATCTGGTAAGCAAGCGCGATCTTCAAATCTCCAGCGTATCGTCTTAATTCTGTCCAGCAATTTCAACTGGAATCTATTTTTTAAGGGGTGTATTATGTATAACTTTACAGAGCGATATGGTATATTTGAATTTTTTGACTGTAATAACGTCGCAACTTTTCACGCGAGGAAATCTGCCTGTTTATTTTGATGGATGCCACTGTGTCAAGGGATACATTGCAGACTAATTTCCTTGTTTTTCAGGAGTAGGCCTCGGATAAACTCTCGACACTGGAGAATTTCTGTAGATATAGGGGTCTCCAAAGAGCCAATGGCTTGTATTGCTGCCCTTGAATCCTATAGCAGAACAACTATATCAAATTTATGAAGCAGGGCCATTAGTTGTTCTAAGTCACTGTTGAGGCCTCCAACTCAACATCAAATGAATTTCCGTTTTTTCCAACCGAGGCATAGAAAGAGAAGGTATTAGAGTAGACTCCCAACAAACATAGAAACATCAGAATATGACCCATCCGTATATACATGCAACCATTTATATTCTGGGTATTTAGTATTTATGGTTTCCAAAGCAAGGCACTTGAAGACTTCAGTAGATGTTTCACTCTTGAACACCACATCAACCAAATGCGGTCTTCAAAAAAATATCACTGCCTCTGGTATACACCGCTGGTTTTCTGGCTACTTTATTATGGGCACACCCTTTAGGTTAGCCAGTATTTCTCTGTATGAGGGGGACGACACGAAAACAGCCAATCTTAATCGGGATTGGAACACGTGTCTACTGCTTGGCATCTCTCGACGCCAAACACAAAACAACGTGGGAGATGAATTGAAATAAGATTGCCCATGTTATAAGATAATTGCGATAGACTGCAGTAAAAAGCAACGTCAACTTTTATGTAATTGAACTACCATTAATATACTAAACCTTTACGATTCATGGAATATCGAAAGTTAGAAATAAACTCCATAACACTGATTAATGAAATATAAGTGATCCGAACCACCATTTCTTTTAATCCTAAACTTTAAACGTAATTTAACAAACTAAACAAATAAGAAGCATTTTTTAAAAACGGTGAAGTTGATTAATACTTTTGGGAAATCCTTTTCGGGCAGACACAATGAAGTAAATTAAAGGAACGGAAAAAATGAAATCTATAATTGGTAAAAAAACCTTTTTCTCAGTAAATTTAATTATCAAGGATTTTTCCGATTTTTTTTAATTTCTTCTGATTAGGAATTTTGTTACAAAGAACTGTTAAAATACGATTTCTTTTATAGATAAGTGCTTCTAGCATGTTTGTTAGAGTGCAATGTAGATACAAAAATGTTGCATTTTCCCGAGACAGGGGAATATTAAACTAATTTTTTTTACAATACAAATTTAAAGATTATATTTTTCATGGTACCAAAGTGCGTTTTATTTTACTTTCTGTTTTATGTATATACATGCAATTATGTAAAATTTGAAGTTCAAAGTTAAAGGTCAAATACCTATTACTTTAGGAAATAATTATTTTTCCAATAAGTATATTTTTGATGACAAAATTTCTTTTTAGGAATGTAATAAGGAAATACATTGAAATTTAAGTACTAATATATCATACCATTTTTTACCGTTACAAATAACACGTACAAATCATAAAAAAATAATAATAAATGTATATCTCTTAAAAACATATGCTTTATAACACATGCAAACAGAAAATAACTACAAGTTAAAGTATAAATGAATAAGTGAGAAAAAATTTAGAAATAAGATTTTATGAATCTCGCATATCATCGAGATTTATTCATCATTTGCAGTAAAATATCCTGATAAACCCACTACTAAAATCTCGCACTACTTAATCCCGTTAATAAATATAATGTTTTCCAACAAAGTTTTTGGCATATTTCCATTAGCTAACCACACTACGTCCGAAGATTAACTTACATTAGCTTTTACGAGATAATATTACACTCGCCAAACAATTTTTAACTGCTCGGTTACATTTTCAAAGAAAGAATAATTCTAGTGATAAATATATTATTAACTGATTGCAAAAACTGGTATATTTTAGGAATGACCTATAAAAACAAATATAAGTGCTGTTAATGTAAGTGCTACTTACGTAAAAAATTTTATTTATTACCGTATATATATATATATATATATATATATATATATATATATATATATATATACACTGCTCAAAACAATTAGGGGAGTACATGGTTTTAACGAAATTACGCAAATACTTACACCGATAAGTAACATAAAATAAATCATCCATAATTTAAAGATTAACAGGAACCAGAAGAAGAAAACTTCATATGCAAATCAAAGTTCATGATGTCGAAAACCTGAAAAAGAACATAAGGGCAGAAATCAGGATGTTGCAGAAACGTCTGTTTCACTGCCTTTACTGTGAAATGCAATTGCTCAGTTATTCTTTTTGAGAAAAGGTGACTTGAAAATGTCTCAACAACGTGATTTACCGGAATCCATGGTATGGCGTATTATAGGCAGACTTGAATCCGGGCAAACACAACGTAGTGTCTCAGACGCTGTTGGAGTCACCAGAAGTGTCGTTGCAAGGCTGTGGAATCAATTCCAAGAAACAGGGAATGTTAAACGTCGACCAGGACAAGGTCGGCCATGCGCCACTACAGCAACTGATGACCGGTATATACTGTTAACTGCTCGTCTAAACAGGACAGACAATGCTACTCAGCTTCAAACACAGTTGCTCTTGGAAACAGGACGAAGGGTGTCCAGCCAAACAGTACGTAATAGGCTTCATCAGGGAGGTCTCTATGCACGTAGGCCAATAGTTTGCATTCCGTTGACCTCACGCCACCGTGCAATCAGAAGAAGATGGGCTGCTGAACATCGACATTGGTAGCAACATGATTGGACCCAAGTGCTGTTTACAGACGAGTCCCGATTCAGTCTGGAGTGTGTCACACCCGACGTGCTTTGGTATGGAGGGAAAAGGACACTCGAAATATCCCAAAGCAACACATTGCTGCGAGACAAAGGCATCCTTTTACTTTTTTTCATTTTTTTCACTTCTTGAGGAGTGGAACAGTATTCCCCAAAGTCTTATCGATAACATCATCGCATTCATGTAAAACAGGTGTGCATCAGTCTTAGCTGTTCGAGGAGACCACACGCCATATTAAAAATCTTGCATCATTTCTAAATAATACTTTTTTTATCGTTTACATGTAACCAAATTGTTGCCCTAAATCATTTTTTCATGTTTTTTCCATATTTTCAAAGAATTAAAGCTTAATTACAAATATTTCTACGTCTTTTTTTCTGTATTGCGTATTGATACGCGTGTACTATCCATTTTATGCCAATACGTGGCTGTCTCGCACTATTTTCTTAACTTCTTTGCTTGCTCCCCTGATTTTTTTAAGGAGTGTATATATATATATATACATAAATACGCTCTCACAAAAAATATATGCACCCAGAAGAAATCGAGGTACTATCACAAAACTTGTTAGGAATGTAGTCTGGTAAGAGATATGCAAATGATTAAACATTCGACACCAATGATACAAGGGTCAGCGCTCTATGCGCATATGAGATGCGTAGCTGGGAGAGTTTAAAAGCATGACTGCTCGTGCCATAGGGTTATTCAAACAAATCTGTCAACTTGGATATACGATACTGTGACTAGAGATGCCTCTGAGACGTAACCTGCGACAGTACGAACAATTGTCGAACTTTGAGAGGGGGCGTATAGTCAGCCTCAGAGAAGCAGGTTGGTCGAACAGGCGTATCGGCTGCCATCTCGGTCGGAGCGATATGGTAGTTGCTCAGTGTTCGCAACAATGGATCACGGAAGGGATAGTTTACCATCGCGGAAGGTCAGGGCGTCCCAGGAACACAAATGCGCGCGAGGATCGCGCAATCATAAGAGCGGCCACGTCCGCACCAACAACGTCTCTAGAATCGGTTCGACGCCATTTTCCACCTTCCAGATATCCGGTGGTATCAAGGGAAGCCATTCGGAGAGGACTGGCCGATGCAGGTAGAAGGTGCCGACGTTCATTAATACGCCTACCACTGACCCCACATCATAGGCTGTGTCGATTGGATTTTTGCGGACCTCGGGCAAGCTGGAGTGTGACCGACTGGAGATGTGATCTTCAGCCTGACGTGTGATCTTCAAAATTGAATCCAGATTCATTCTCAATGCTGATGACCAGCGCATATGCTTATGGAGGCGGCCAGGCCACCGTTACGATCCGGCATTTGTTGTCGAGCGGCATACGGCAATTACACATGGTGTGACAGTGTGAGAGAGCGATTTTTTGGGACACACGATCACCTCTAGTCGTCCTTCAACTCACTTTGACGACACGCAGTTACGTGGACGATATTTTAACGCCAGTTGTACGGCCTATGCTATCACGTCGCCCAGGAGCCATTTATTAGAAAGACAGCGCTCGTCCACATACTGCGTGACTCTCCCAACAATGTTTTAAAGGATATGACGTAATTCCATGGCCTGCCAGGTCACCAGACCTCTCGCATACAGACCACGTCTGGGACGTGCTTGGAAGGCAACTGCAGCCCTCCCGGAATACTGGTGAATTAACTGCCCAGTTGCAAAGGTTATGGCATGATCTTCCGCAGGAGGTTATAGGTGACCTCACTGATTCGATGCCACGCTATGCTTCGGCTTGTATAGCTGCCAGAGGTGGATTTTCTACTTACTGATTTGTAACCCTTTTCATGCCATATCTTCTTAATAAAACAGTCTATTCTTCTGAATTTGTAATCATTTGCTTATCTCCTCATACACTACATACATTTTAAGTTTCGTGATAGTAGCTGGTTTCCTTCTGGGTGCATATATTTTTTTGTGACAGTGTATAACACTCTTTGGTTGTTTAGTTTCTCGTACTTGGGTAATCTTCTCTTTTTATAGTTTTAGACCGGTGTTCTCTCTACTGAGGGAGTATATATTTTCGGTCCATTCGATTCTTTTCTCCTCTGTCACCGTGATTTAAATTTTGACTTTTAAAATTGCTCAATGAATTTTTCTTCGAAACTGAATCTCTTGTATTTTTGTTCATACCGGTCCGAACATTTTCGTAATTATCCAGCTTATTTGCAATACCTTCTGGAATTTTGAACTGGGACAATTCGTCAATGAAATGTTCGTGAATCTCTACAGGCACTTACCGTTTGATCTGATCAGTTATGATCAAATCAGATAATTTTTCAAAACTCTTTGCACCTATGCCTCGTATCCATTCGTTAAAGGAATTTTTCAGTTCAAAAGCAAAATCGCACCACGTAATTTCCGATTTCTTGTGATGTTTTGTAAACAATTGCCGAAATCGTTCTGGAGTAAGTGTTATTAAAACTGTTATTAAAACAGAATATATTATACTGTTTAATAACAGTTCTTTCACTTTCTCAAAATAATTACTGACTTTTCCCCTCTCTCTTGCATTTATTTTGACCACATCGTACGGTAAGAGTCCTATTAAATGCGAAACCTAATTTTCTCTCTTGATCTCCCCTCTCTTCACTAGACGTTCGAAATGAACTATTCATTCCTTTGTGGATCAAACTTCTGCAAAATGCTGTATAAATCAAACCTTGATTTAATATTAAACTCAGCTCTTTGTCCTGTTTAAGCTCCATTACTCATTAGTTCATTTTCAAGATGCATCTTCTGCAATTAAAATTCCATTTCCTCTTTTCTTTTTATTTCTTCGCTTCTTTTTCGTTCTTCGATCTCATCTTTTCTTTTCCGTTCTTCTTTCAACGTTGCTAAAAGTCCTTTCACGAACTCTTCATCGTAGTTTTCTGTGTTTCTTTAAATGAACCATAACAAGGTTTCCGGTATCTGGCATTCCTATTTCAGCCGCAACAGTCCTTAAATCTTTTTTATGTGCTTTTGCTAGAAAAGCCATGTTAGATTGAGACGAAACTGTCCAACAATTAACAAAACTTGAAAACGGAAGTTTCTATCTTCTTTTTTTTTTTTGAAAGATGCAATATATAGTTCTTAACACAAAATATATAATACAAATCTTGTCGACTGCGCCAATGTGGCGTTTGTTTCTTTTGTATTAAAGACCTCCAGGTGTTGAACAACATGAACATTTATTTTGAATTAGAAAAACAAAATATATCACAACGGAATGAGATGCCCTACTCGGCGATCCCAAAGAAGTTCCACTTCCTTCTGTCTGAAGTTCAAACATCACAACATATCAACTCAAAAGCGCAATTACAACTTAAATAATTACAAAATAAAAACACCTTTTTATATACCACGTTTTTAAATTTTCTGTTGAATCGTATAAACTTGACAATTCTCTCTTAATTGCACAAAATTTCACTTAATTATTCTTTTTCACTTTCTTTTATTTAATTTTAATCACTTTTTAGTCCTTTCCACTATCCACTAACTTTATAAACTTTAATTTTTATATATTTTTAAAATTTTTGGGCACAATATTTTTGTAAAAAACTAAATTCACATGTATTCTGTTTTCAAAATCGTCAAACGCCGTTACGCAAAAGTGCAAGCATTGAATTCAATCGAAGCGCCACCTTGCGGATATTTTGGGCTAAAACTATCAAAAGAATGCATTATCATCGTGTTCGGAGCTATTCTAAAAGTTTCAAATGCCTAGCTAGTCGGGAAGTTAGTTAAAATTCGATTGCAAGATTTGTACTGGACAAACACACACACAAATAAACAAGAAAGCGAGTTAATAAAAACATGGTAAAAACGTATTCCATCATATTGACTGAAGTACCTACAGAAGTTGCCATCTTCAGTTATTGTAAAGTATCAATAACACAAAATATAATATCAAGCACGCAAACAATCGTAGGTGCCAGAACCAAGCAAATATAATATTACGTCACACTGGTATAAATGTGTATAAACGGCATACTGCTAGGCTGAATTTCAAATATCACACACCCTATTCTATTTCCGTAATTAACAGAGGGAAAAATTATAAATTGTCATTACATTCGTTTAACAATTAAAAAGTTATAGTTCCATTCATGTCGTATACAGAATTTGAACTTTCAACTTTCATCAACATATTTAGTGTTTGATTGCTTAGAATATTTTTGTAGCTTCTTATTATATTTTCAAATTAATATTTATAAAAAAAACAACTTTAAGCGCCATGATCTATATAAATATAAGTTGCTAAGCCGATACTTTAGGTAGTCCGAGAGAGAAAACTACCTCATCAATTTACTTCATTTTGGTTTTAAACGGAGTATTTTAATCTCAAGATAATTCAAAATTGGTTTTTGTAACCACAATTTCTATTAATTAGCGACAATTTACAGTTGAAAATTGCTTTCTGCCCATGCTCAGTGACATGTGTAAATTTGGCTTTTGATACTTACTAAGCACGAGGCTGCATAAACACGTTAATTCGTTTATTCCGAGAAATCTCTCTAGGTCTCGCTCTGTACCAATTTTATTCTTAATTATGTTTGTGAGATATAGAATTAAACCTGACGGATATTCTTTATTTCGCGCTATTGAGTAATCATATTTTATTTGGATCAATAGTACTTTTTTAAAGTGCATTTCTCTATTTTTCATATTGTGATTTTCAACATTTGGCAATGGCGTGTTGAATATAATTTATGTAATAGTACATTTTTTACTCTCCAGCCGTCATGTTTTGATTGGTACCAACTTGTTGTATATTTAATATAAAGCGCTTGTTTCACAAATGAGAGCACAAAAAGAACTATAACGTTCTGAAACAACTCTATAATTGAGACAGGAGCACCTATTTTTATCTACTTTTAAAAACATTTTTCTCCCAGTTTCATCATTTAATTTTTATAGAAGTTCTGTCAGGTTGATTAAGCTGAAAGTTTCAACTGGAACAAATCTAAATAAACGTGATGGACTCACTTTCTTATCTATCTCCGATAAATCTTTATAAACAGAATTAGATCCTTCTTATATTCGCTTAGCTGTTGATCGATATATCATCCCCCATTTACTACCACGTTCAATATTTATCGATAGATCTGAAGGAGAAAGAATGCACTTTGAAAGAAATGTCTATTATTAATTTTTTATATGTTAGATTTGCCTGAGGGTTTTCCAAACAAAAGATAAAAAAACAATGCAAACAAAGTATGTTTTGAAGTTTTATCGCATTTTTATAAAAAAAAGGTATTGAATAACTTTATTTGTTCAAGTAAAATGTGGCGAACTAATTTTTTTTTTCTGGCAAGATCGTTTCTATTTGTAAATTTTTCAAGCTATGTGATTATAAAGTATATATCTACCTTCTGATATTAGAAAAAAAGTGTTTAAATTTATTTTTGTGGACAGTTATGCTAATATTTACACATGCATATTATTTACTGTCTACCTCTGTTATGCTAACAAGTCTGATAGCAGTCATAACCACAGCTTAGTTCTTGAAATATATTTTGATGATATTCTGTTTCTATCAGGGCCAGTGCAATTTCTTATACATTGTTTGACATCTATAGAGATGCAGTTTATTATTAAAAGATTTATAAAAACAAAGAAGTTGCAAAATCTCATTTTTATTTTATACTAGCCGCTGCGCGACCAGCATGGTCGCATTTAGTTTTCTATTTTCTTTTGCAGAACAACTCAACTGAAAGTAACCTATGTAAGGAATGTTACCATTACCTGTCATCATAAATGTACGTTGTTTAGGGGTAGTGGAAGCTCAGCCAAAAAAAAAATATAATCATTGCTAAATTCACTATAACGCTGATTCTAAAACATCATGCTTAAAAAATGTGAATTTCCATTACTTCAGAACAGAGTTAAAGATAAGACTTAGAATCCGAACACCAATGTTTTTAAAAATGTCATCCCTCTCTGTATGCACAATTTTCAAAATTAAGATATATACACTTTATCATTACATAAAGTAATAAATTGCTGGGGAAATTTTTTTTCACTTAAAAAATGGAGTAAATATTCAGCAAATACTAAAATATAGTGTGGATTAAATCACTCTCTGTATGTGCTATTTTCCACAGTTCAGATATCTCCACTTAATCATATCAAATAAAAAAATTGTTGGGAAAAGTTCTTCACTTATAAAATGGGGTAAGCATTCAGCAAGCACTAAAATATAGCGTGGATTACAACTATGATATTCATAAAACTTCTTGATATACACAGTTGAGTATTTCAAAAGTAGGAGATACTACAGTGACAGAATTAAAAGAACGGACTCTAGATAAACCTACATACAACTGTCCATGACTAAACACTGGATTTGATAGGTCTAAACATATTTTGTAAAAAAGATCAGCGGTTGTAGCATATGCCCACACACGCGGTTTTAAATTGCGGATGGCCGCTAATGTTTGCATCTGGTAGTTGCAGCCGTTGCCATTCAGAGTGTAGAAATATTGTCGATTTTAGCGCCGCATACCTACGCGTTATATATATATATATATATATATATATATATATATATATATATATATATATATATATAGATGTTTTCTGGTTGCTAGTGACAAACAGCTATAGCTGTTCAGTATACTGACCATCAGTATACTGATGGTACGCACTAAGAAAAAGTATGCGTTCCCAAACACAAAGGTCTATTTGAAAACTGCTTAGCTAGTTCTAAAAATTATTGTTAAAACTTACTGGTATAGTTTCAGTCAAAATCATACCCTTATATCACACAACATATCTTACACGTCTAACATTAGTTATCAATGCCATAAATACGTATGTATGTGACCATTGTTAGACATTCATTTTTCTTTAGAATTAGTACACCTCAAACTTATCTTTAACAACCTGTTCTAAACGTCTAGTGATGGTCTCCCACCTCTTATACCCTTCAGCTGACAAGTCGATTTTTGGAATACCAGCAGTCGCGAGTGGTACAAAGGGCATCGTCTCTTTCAACCTTGATTATTTCTTTTGTAATAAACTTTTTTTTCCAATTGAAAATCATAATTCTGTGTTTTATGACAAGATATAAAATGTTGATAATATTGAGATACATTTTTAATTAAGGACCAAAGAATGCAGATAAATAGCCTTATTTCAAAACTGTCCGGTTTATTGGATGTAAGGAAAACTTGCGAATTGATTTCTATTATATCCAAAATCCTAAAAGACAATGAGAGAGTGCATCTTCGCGATATGCGGGATACCGTGTAATAGCTGCACATTTGATTGACTACCTCAACTCCTGCTTTTGTCGTATTGTAATCCAGTATAATCGCTGATTTACCACAGTTAAATCACGGCTAACAAAGAATGGAAAGGAATACAAGGGTCAGAAAATCAGACCTGTATTAGAAAGAGTGTAGCTATAAATATAAATTGATTATAACATTCAAACCTTACATGTAAGAACAAACCATTAAAAATTATGAAAATGTTCCACTCTGTACACGAGCGCACCCGCTGAAGAGTAAGTCTAAAACTTGTAATGGGCATTGTTACTGAACATCTAAAATGTGTATTCTGCATCATAACTCAACGTCTAAGACCAGAGTTCTGCATGGGGTATCCATGCCTAAGGTCATCGTTCCACGCCATTTCTGCTCCTCCATAACCTACATATCAAAAACCCGTATTCAATTAAAAAACGACCTTCATTTCAGAAAATCAAAACTTGCTGTCAGTTACATAACTATATTTCCATCAGTTATCAACACTGATTGATTATAATCATTAACGTTATGAATGGTTACTATTCGATGTGTCATCGGTAACCCACTG
Source organism: Dolomedes plantarius (assembly GCA_907164885.2). NCBI lineage: Eukaryota > Metazoa > Arthropoda > Arachnida > Araneae > Dolomedidae > Dolomedes > Dolomedes plantarius. Next base: position 105,257,000 of record OU015502.1, read on the forward strand.
TAGAGGTTTCGATTTTTATGCGCTTTGCAGTGCATAGAGTGACTACAAAGTGTTTGTCATATCAATAGTCAATAATTGCGGCATGTTTGTGAGTGGAGTATTTCATACTCCAATCACATGCCTTATTTAATACATGTACATTTTCAGTAAAGAAAAGACTGTAACATCAATACTGCATCAACTGAAACACCATAAACTATTTAATATTGTATTGATCACGTTTTAGATATTCTTTGAAGAAAAAACAACATAAAATAATAAAAGAGAGGATAAAGAAAGTACTAAAAAATGTTCTTAAAAATAAGCTTTAGGGACGTGTACCTAGAAATTTAATGATATTAAATATTTTACCGACCGAGAACATTAAGTTTAATACTTAACTGCACAATAAATGAATTAAACCTTTATAATAAAAGTATTTTTAGCATTAAACGGAAATACTGCTGGGGGCTTTGCAAGGTTACATGAAAGCTTAAATACTACATTTAATAAAGCGAATAAGATTGCAAGCGAGTATCAAAATGTTTTTTTAAACCTAAATCGATTGTCATCACGACATATCTTCTGAAAATAATTTTATCGGACACGGTAATATATTTTTTTATAAACTTCGTAGGTACGAAAATATATATGCTCCAAAGGAAGATGTTTTCTCTATAACTTTTAAAAGGTATATCTGAATTATATCCACTTACAGGAATTGTGTATGCCTAAATCCCTTTTCAATATTTATACTTATACCTGAAATCGGAAGCAATGGTTTCCGTTTTTTTCGTTTTTGGTCATATATATTTTTTGTTTATCATCTTTTACTTATTTCTTCCTCTCTTGGTCAAAGATATTTTTTGTCAATAGCTTAATCAAATTAATATAGGAATTGGAGATTATTTTCGGACTACTTAGCTTTACGGGGAAGGGGAGTTATATTAAGTAAACCTACTTTGTTTCAAAGAGAAATTAGAGGAATCAACGACCCAGTGTTTGTATTAAGACGGAACATAGGTTTTTATACCCACCGTATATTCGTATTTGAAAATATGTTGCATCGGTTACAACAATAGTGTTTATGTAATTGATGGTAGAACTAAATCGCACAACTGTCCAAAAATTATACAACTATTTTATAAAGAGTAACTTGCTGAGATTCGTAATTAGCAGTAAAAAAAAACTAATAATTCACTCTATTGTATTAAAGAAAATGCATCAGTTACTTAGAAAATATATGTGGCACAGAAAGCTGTAAATTGGTGGAAGAAAAAGGTAAATCTTCAAATGCTTTCTGGACTTGAAGTACACGTTTCTCGATGTGATAACCAGTTACATAACAATTGATAAACAGGTTTCTCATTTCGGTGAATGTAATTTACTCATTTATTCCCTGCAACAGGATACTTATTACGAATTTTAAGTATTACCAGTAATAGATTAACACAGATATTCCAACTTTTCTGTCTATGCCTTTTTTTGATTAATTCAGCTAGTAATTTTAAAGGCAATACCTCCACAAACACATTTTTATGTTCATATAACATAGATAGGACATACATAATTAACCTAGAGATACGAAACTAATGTTCCCAAGAAGGAAGTCGGACCAAAAATGTCAAAATGTATCTCTATTGGAAAAATATCTCATCTTCTCTTGGTTACCTATTATGGTCTTTTCTGTTTCTTATCCAGCTTCTCGTCGAAGTCATTTATGACACTCCTAATTGACCTAGGTTCGAGAGAATCTACCTTTGGGGTATGGGCACGTTTAAACTAGAAACATGTCAATCTCTGGGAAGCATCTTATTCATGTCATTATTATTGGTTCTTATTCGGCTACTTGCTCAACGTCATTTGCGACACTCACCTCAAAAGTAATAGGTTCGACAAGAACTTATGAACACGGTTAATGAGATATTTGACAACGTCTAGAATAGATCTTTAATTCATATTGTTATTCTTATTTGTCTACTTGCTCAACGTCATTTACGAAACCCATCTCAAATGAGACAATTTTGACAGGAATTAGCATTGGGGTATGCGCACGGTAAAATCAGAGTTTTGCCAATGTTAGGAATGCAACTTTTACTCATAATGTCATTCTTGGTTATTAATCGGTTATTTGCTCATTTTCATTTACGGCACACACCTCAAATGATTTAAGTTCGACAAGTAACTACCTGTGAGGTATGAGCACGGTTAAATGAGATATTTAGCAATATCCGGAAAGAATCTTCAGTTGGTTCTTATTTGGCTACTTACCCAACGTCAAGTACGGCACATATATCAAATGACCTGGGTTAGACAGGAAATACATTTGGGGTAGGAGCACGGTTAAATCAGAGATTTGACAATGTCAGGAATGCATCTTTAATTCGTATTGTCATTCTTATTCGGCACCTTGTTCAACGTCATTTAGAACACACACCTCAAATGACCTAGGTTCGACTTGAACTACCTGTAGGGAATGGGCACGGTTATATCAGAGATTTTACAATGTCAGGAATGGATGTTTTGTTCATATTGTCATTGGTTCTTATTCGGTTAATTTGTCAAAGTCATTTAAATCACTTATCCTAGTTGGCGTAAGTTTGGCAGAAACTACTTTTGGGGCACCATCATGGTTATACCAGATACTTGCAAATGGCAGGAACGTATCTTGTATTCATGTTACTATTCTTAATTATTTTTTTGGCTACTCGCTTAACGGCATTTATGGAACCCTCCCCAACTGACATAAGTACAACAGAAACTACCTTCGATATGATGACAGTTAAATCAGACTTCTCGATGTCCAGAATATGTATTTTAATGTCGCTATTACTCCTAAATTCAGAAAATAGATAATTATGTCGCTACAGCTACTTTAAATGTTGAAGTCAATGCGAAAAGTTTTGCAAATGCTTATACAGGGAAAGAAAGAAACAAAAAGACACTGATATCTATATGAATACTGTATACGTTATATCAAATATATCTATTTCAAATAATCAAATATTCCGTGTATTGCAGATATAGAGAGAAAATATTGAAAACAATGATATTTTACATTTGAGTTAGGAGAACTGAGTGATTTAAGCATTTCAAACCTTAAATATTTTCGACAACAGCCTCTAGTACAAAGAAAATCCATAAAAGTAAAACCTTATCCAAATATAGAGATGCATTTTATATTTCAACCCTTACCCTTTCCTCATTCATAAATAACACACAGTTTTTGCAATGTTATTTATAGAAAAGCATGAAAACATCGTTGCATCATACCAGATATGTTTATTTTCACTATATATTTTAGCGTGTATATTTAGTAAATTCTCCGGACGACGATAATGATATAATTAAAAAAATATCACATAAATGATTTTCTATACGTGCTACTGAAAATGAATAACCTCGATTTTCAATATCTTACAGAATATAGCATATCCTTCCAACTAAATATATGAAAATATATTACAAGAAGGAATTGGATTTTTAATTAACTCTTAGCTAAATATTTTCCTCTACATTTTTATTTTGCTGTGCAGGTACGTAACTTAGAGTATATTTTCTCGTTATACGATAATAAGAGAAGGGCTTGGATAAATTTACTATTTTAAAGTTATTTTGAACCCTAAATTTATCCTTAATATCTCAGAAGATGAGTAAATTAATGCTATCGTAAATCAAACAACTGAAGATTTCTGCTAAATCAAAACCTAATTATATATTGAAAACAATATCTGCTTGTTGTCATAAGATGACTATCTGCTATATGTGTTGAAAAATTTTGCCCTTTTAAGTGACGTGAAATTGTGCTGGGCTTTAAGCCTGAGTTTTGTTGTGCCTTAGCCAAGACCTACGAATTGTGTGGAAGAAAACTGAATTTTTAGGTCACGTTCTTAACTATTTTGCCTTTTTTACGTTTATCGTCGTATATCCCAATAGGTCCTTGAAAGGTTTACAGTTGTATGTGTTAAACAAAAGCCCGAGTTTGTCTGATAAACGGTTATTACGAGCTTAAAGCCAGAGGAATTAGTGTTTGTTTTTCACATGTCCGATGCCATTCCGGCATTTTAGGGAATGAAAGATCCGACTGGCTGGCAAAGCAAGCTACAAAGCTAAACACCATTGATCCTGTGAGCATCCCTAAATCTCAATTTCGCAATGAGAATCACAAAAAGACCATTCTCTTATGGAATGAGCGGTATCAGAATTCATCAACTGCCTCTTTAACTAAACTATTTTCCCCCACAATTTCGCAAAGACTAAATAACAAGCATTTTTACAGTGATTTTCACTTAACAAAATTTCTCACTGGCCACGGCAATTTCAATTGCTATCTCAAGAAATCTGGTTTATCAGACACTGATCTGTGCTCCTGCAGCGTGGGCGGGGCTCAAAATGTCGAGCACTTGCTTTTGGACTGCTCTAAGCTTACTGAAGGGAGAAGGAGGAATTTTATTGTGGAATTGTATTCCTGTAACATTAGGTTTCCTCCTCCGCTTCATGTTTTTGTCGGCCACAAACTGGCTTTTTTCTCTTTCTGTAAATTTATTGCCTTTGCTGCTTCTGTTTTTAATCAGTCTTGTTTGTAATTATTTTTTTTTCTGTTTTTTTTCTTTGTTTTTTTGTTGTTTCTACTTACTTCTGTAAGCCTTGTGCTGTACATTGTGGTGCACAAGGACTGACTTATTTATAAATTGAAAAAAATGTACAAAGTTACTTAGAAATTTACCTAAGTTGTAAAGAGTTTAATAAATAAATAAATAACGTATTTAAATAAAATATACTAGTGTAAAAAAAGTAAACTAAGACAGTATAACTTGGGATGTGACTGTCAGCTTTCAGGTGTCAGGTAATGATTTTACGTGCATTTTAGATAGCTTAGCATGTATGCAATAAGTTATGAAGCCATATTCCCCATTGGTTGAGCTAACAAATAATGTATTTATATAATCTACTCCGCATATAAACAGGTGTTAAGGACATAGTTGCAGGAGCGCCACCTAACGTGTTCATAGCGCCGGTTATATAATTAAATTTATATAACCGAATTATGTAATCGATTATATATATATATATATATATATATATATATATATATATATATATATATATATATATATATATATATATATATATATATATATATAAAGTCAATGTTTGTTAAATAAATACCGACACTAAGCACTAATTCAATATTTTAGCGCTTATTTTCCTTTTAGCAATATAAATTATTTTTGATAACACCAAAGTATTGAGTTCCTTATATAACCTGCAATTAAACAAATTGTGTCTATTATATGTATTGCATTAAAAGCTTTAAAAATTTCTTAACTATAGTTGCATGTGTGTAAGGATTAAAAGTCATGAAGATTGAGAAAAATACGGTGTTTATATTTCTCCAAGTCTGCTTTTCACTATACTGTATATACTTCTATTTTTACAGTCTACATTTCATACGTATATTAAAAAAATAGCCTTAACTATGTTCCGTAGGAAAAAGCTATCATTCCCCAGACATTAAATCTTCATGAAGCTCGAAAAAATTATCTTTGTGAGCTCAAACCTAGAGTAGCAAAGAAGCTCATTTGAATATAAACATCACCCTTCACTTTCAAAAGAGTAGGTAAAAAATGAACTAGAGGAAAAAAAAAATAGAGCGAAGAACATGCGTCTTTAGTCTTGAAAAAGTTAAAGAAATTATTGGTTGTTTTTCCCCCTTACGAAATGTGCTTTTTTTCCCCCGGTAAGTAAAAAACACGGATATCTAATCCCTCATGACCTTATTTTAATGACACAGAAGTTTTTTTTTTCTGTTTTTAAGAAGTGTCACAAAAAGCGTATAATATGTTTATGTTTTTACAGCGTTTCTTTTAGAGCAGGATAATTGTGTAGCCATTTCATTTTCCTCTTACTTTCTAATGATAATAAAAATTAGGAATCCAGAGATTAAGATGAGACTCCTTTTTTCTAAATAGTTTAAAATTTGAAAAATATATTTCATGGTAGATTAGATTTCATTTAAACGTATAAAAAATAGCAATGCACAATTTCTCTTCCGGATTGAATTTTATCTTTTATATTTGTAGTACAAGCAAACGTGTATATATACATATATATATATATGCCAAAGCCATGTATTGCAGGTGTTTATAACTGTGTAGCATGGTTAACTTAAACGGTCATGAGAATGAAAATAACTGCAATAGAAAATTATAAAAATGTGTAAAAAACAATTCGAGAGTTCATGTTCAAGAACAAACTTTTTAAAATATTACGAGTACAAAAAAAGCTAAAAGGGTGTTTAAAAAAAAGAATAAATTAGCTATGGCAAGGATAATAAACGTTAAACGGAAACGTAAGACGATAAACACAAACATATTTTGAAGCTATTTTCGTTGTCAATTAGGAAATGAGACATGGCAGATTACGATTGTGGGGTAACAGAAGATATTATGGGACTGGTTTCAAGAACCAATCGGGAGATAAAACTTCAACCAATGAAAGTATTTTAATCATAGGCCATAGAATACAAGGAAATCATAGATAAATTTTCAGAATTTAGCAAGAGTATTTAATAGTAAAAGATAAAAAAAAATAGTTTTGATTAATTATTTATGGATTATTTCATAATGGTCTAAACAAAAGGTAGTAGAAAATCATTTGAAAAATACTTGCAAAAATTTACTTTTCGACTTTTATGTGTGAATCATACTTAAATGTGTGCATAATTTCTTATTTCTGGTAATCCTCTAATCGAAGATGGTATGCAACCCCACAAAAAATTACTTAAAATGCAAATGTAAAACTTTCTACTCTTGTTTTTGGGTCTCGTGATGGCCCAATGGCTAGGTCACTGGAATTCGGTACCACAGTCCGTGGGTTCGAGTCCCACTGTCTGCATGGTTGTTTGTAGTCGTTCAGAATCGGCTTTAAGCAGTAGGTCCCTGTCGAATTAACCCTCGTGTAGCAAAAAGTGCTCCAAAAGCAAACCAAACCAATCTACTATTTTTTCTGCTAATGAAAGTGCTTGAAATCATGGGTTGTAGAATAAAAGTGTGAGGCGTATGTCGATGTACTGATGTTCAAGGCAAAATAGTTTTTATAATTATTTAAACTTTATTAACAACACACTAATCATATTGCTAATTGCCTCTAGCAAAGCGAAAAACATCATCGCAGCTAGCAAAGAGAACCGAAACGCGCCAACTTAAAAAGACAGTGTTGCCAATCCAAAACAGCGAAATTTTAGAGGCGAAAATATTTATGTACATGGTATAGCAAAAAAATTACCGTAGTACTTCAAAACCAAACCAAACTAATCTACTCTTGTTTCGGCTAAGGAAAGTGCTTGGAATCATAGGCTGTAGAATACAAGTGAATAAAATATAAAAATCTATAATTGACCAAGGGGTATTAAATATAAAGCCATAAAAACATAATATTAATAAATAATATTTGTGTTCTTACCCTTCTCTTATGTTATTTGTGTCTACTTGAATGTATGTAAATCAGGGAATACATCATTTTCTGTCTCCTTAATCAAATAAAAACAATGCCAAGTTCCGCATGTCTTCGATGATATTCAACCACGCAGCAATGTCGAGCGTCTTACCGACACCAAACTTTACTTCGGATACATAATTATGTATATGACCTGAATTTTTCTGCTTTTGTGAAGTAAAAATATATTGCTTCTTCGCATGCTCTGGGGTATTCAATAGACTGGCTTGTGGTCCACGTGAAGATAAGAATATTTTGCGTTGCTCCAAGAACCGGAAGGGTGAAAATCCGTAGTTCAAAATCTGATTTTCTTTGTTTATCGTATGTGAACTGGGATAATGTTCTCTTTATAGGAGTGCAGATCCTATAAAGTGCCCAACAGTGCCTCTCAGGTATATGTTGGCTATATTTTTGTGAACATAAAGTACAAATGAAATGAATAGAGGGAAAATAAAGACATTTCTTTAAAATTCGAGGAATGGGATACCATGGTATAGCTACGTTTAATTATGTCACATCCTGTACTCAGCATTCACAAGAAATGCATTGGGTTCTTTTCAAATTTCAGAGGTGGAATTTATCGGTAAAAATCGAAGTTTTTGTGAGCTTTCTACCTCTGGTGTACGCAGTACTTCTGTATCTAGGTCCCTTTCTTCTTATGGGCTCATCAGTAAGGTATAACCGACATGTACGCTGAAGAAAAGATAATTTCAAATACGGAATGTCTCTGAATTTTCTTGGTAACTGACAAAGCACTATCCAAAACGAATAGCTCAAAGAGAAATCGTCTATGAATAATTGTGGTACAAATTTTACAGAAATTTAAGATAAAATATACACGTAACACATCCTAGTGCTGGTGACCTCAGTTGGAAATTTACTCACCTCCATAATACCAAGATGACTTAGAACACGATTTCACCCTGGCTATGCCTTGTTTCTCAGTAAGGCGTGATTTTTTTCAGATTGCATTTTTTGGTTCATGCACTTTTTTAGATTGGTTTGGATTTGGAGCACTACAGTCAAATGTTGCTACACGAGGGCTAGTTAGACCGAGACTTACTGCTTAATGACAATTCCGAACGGCGACAATGGCCAAATGACACGGCCAATATGCCCTAGCCATTCGGCCACTGTCCAGCACATTTTTTTTACAATCTTGTTTATGTTACAGCTTAGTACGACATAAATTAATGCTTCTTTAAATTCCCCTAAAATTATTATTATTATTTTTTTTAAATTTTACTGTCGAATTAAAGAAGTAAATAAAGAAGCTGTAGCGTAATTTTTTTTTAATCTTGTTTACGTTACATCTTTATTTATAGTCATTCTATAGAGGAAATTCGTGAGAAACTCACTTGTAATCAACACTTCTTTAATTCGACAGTAAATTTTAAAAAAATTATAATTTATGAAATTAAAGAAGTTTTCTTGCTTTATAGCTTACTAAGAAATGGCATAGATTCCATAATATCATTCTACATAGTGCTTAAAACCAAACGCAAAAGAACGGAAAATAGATTGATATTTTAAATAATGTCTAATCAGTCAAAGTTGTTGTCTTTAATAGAATCCTTTTATTTGCACAGTGAGGTGACCACTCAAAATACTGTAAAATGGTTAATAACGATACTCAAATCATGAATAACGTGCAAACATTGAAATGCTTAGTTAAAGTATCGAAAAACAATTCAGTAAAGTATCTAAAAAAAATTCCCTATAAATTTTCATAACCCAAGAGTACTGTTCGACAGTATTGGTGACATATGTTAAAGTTATTTGCTGTTTTTATTACAATACACAGATGGAATTTGTAATATTAGCAAATTCAACAGACTATTTAAAACAGTGATTCCCAACCTGGGGGGGGGACGACCCCCTTTGGAAGGTGCAAGTGATATTCAACTGGCACGAGGAAGGTTATCAAAAATTTAGCTGAAGTGTTATATCCAGACCGCTTTGACGATATTTTTGAAAAACGCATTTTTATAGCGTTACTTGTATTTTTTAAACCTGGGAAGGGGTATTCGGTATGAACATCCTGCAGGAGAGTGGGGGAGCACATAAAAAAAGTTGAGAATCACTCATTTAAATCAAAATATGATATCAAAACAACCGTTTGAATACGCAAAACTAGATAAACTTCTCAAATACAAAAACCTAAGAGGTTAAATGCTGAATATGAAGAGCTGAAATTCAAGACTTAATCTAAATATAAACAAAATCAGGGTTTTCTTTGGGATGTAACACTTATAATCAACTTATCTCAGGCTGTATGAGTATTCAACTTCTGAAGTACGCTATACTTATAATTCTTAATTATAGTCAAACTTTAATTCCTGTTCATATTGTAAAATGTACAAGACGATATACAATTTAGCAGACATTTTAGGTCTGTTTTGTTTTCACCTGCGATTTAAGAAAGAAACTGAAAACACCCACTTTTGAAGCAGGTGGGCCATAACATTAGATCAGTGATTCTCAACTTTTTATTCGTCACGGTACACTTTTAATAATTTATTCAACTTCTGAAGTACGCGATACTTATAATTCTTAGTTATAAACTTCATACTTGAATTCCTCTTGATATTGTAAAATGGACAAGACGAAATATTATTTAGCACACTTTTTAGGTCTGTTTCGTTTTCACCTGCGATTTTAGAAACGAACTTAAAACACCCACTTTCGAAGCAGGTGGGCCGTATCATTATATCAGTGATTCTCAATCTTTTTTTCGTCACGGTTCAATAATTAATTCAACTTCTGAACCACGCGATACTTATAATTCTTAGTTATAATCTTCAACTTTGAATTCCTATTGATATTGTAAAATTACAAGACGATATACAATCTAACACATTTTAATCTGTTTTGTTTTCACCTGCGATTTAATAAACAAACGTAAAGCATCGACTTTCGAAGCAGGTGGGCCGTAACATTACATCAGTGATTCTCAATCTTTTTTTCGCCACGGTACACTTTTAATAACATTCAACTTCTGAACCACGCGATACTTATAATTCTTAGTTATAATCTTCATACTTGAATTCCTCTTGATATTGTAAAATGGACAAGACGGTATACACTTTAGCACACTTTTGAGGTCTGGTTTGTTTTCACCTGCGATTTTAGAAACAAACCTATAACACCCACTTTCGAAGCAGGTGGCCCGTATCATTATATCAGTGATTCTCAATCTTTTTTTCGTCACGGTTCAATAATTAATTCAACTTCTGAACCACGCGATACTTATAATTCTTAGTTATAATCTTCAACTTTGAATTCCTATTGATATTGTAAAATTACAAGACGATATACAATCTAACACATTTTAATCTGTTTTGTTTTCACCTGCGATTTAATAAACAAACGTAAAGCATCCACTTTCGAAGCAGGTAGGCCGTAACATTAGGTCTGTGGTTCTGAACCTTTTATTCGCCATGGTACACTTTTAATAATTTAAAAATTTCTCGACACACTAAAAATAAGATAAATTTAAAAGAGCTTTACTTGGATAATTAATTGATGTGCCTATGATATAATTTACCATAAGATAAATTGAAAAGAACATTACTTGGATGATTGATTGATGTACTTATGATATATTTTATAAAAATAGCATACAAAATAATTCGCAGAGGCAGCACACTTCAAGAATCTCGCGGCACAGGGGCTGAGAATCACTGCATTAGATCATCATGCCACATCCAAATTACGGTCTTGTGCGCCAACAGATCTAAATTTTTTGATAAATCTGTTTCATTTTAAATAAATGAGAACATTTGATAAAATTGTTTTCCAAATTAATTCATAATAAAAGTTATTATTTTTCCATTTAGAAACTATATTTGCTTTACTCCTTCAGAAAATATGCCACTTATAACAGTACCTTACATGAAATTTTTTTAAACTCAAGAAGTTGAAAACTGGATTTAAAAAGATAAAAAAAAGTGATTTGTTGTTCATATTTCATTCGCCCATTAATTAAACAGCCCTATTTAATTAATATAAATATTTTAAAGTTAAGTCTTAATGAATTATTTGTGCATAAAAAATTATGAATAAATTAATTACACTTAAAAATTTATTACTTATTGAGGGTATTTTATTATATACACTTAAATTAATCACATAAGCGTACAAAAACCGTTGATTATTTTACCTCTAATGCGATTACCTTTTATCATTATTTTTGCGTAATAGTTTTGTGGGTTTTCAAGGTAAAACATTTATAAAAATGTACAATTTATATGACATTTAAAAATCTGAAGGCGAATTTATCACTTTTAATGTGAGGAAACGAGATTATTTTAATTACTTTTAAATCTGAACGTATTGTTATTCGAGACGATGAAACGGTTTCTAGCAAAAGTGCTTTTGTCACAGATAAATAACCTCAAAACCGTTTTTCTCAAGATTTATTCCACTTCAACAGAGCTTTTCTGTTATTTTACTTGCTTGAACAAACAGGAATAATTTGGAGCCGGAAAAAATTATGTCGCTGGAATTTTTCCTTTTCGTATTCTTTCTAATATATCAAACTGGGTTATTATTGAGCGATTATTTATCATTTCCATTGAAAATGAATCTTTTTCTTTTCTTTTTTTTTGTTTGTTTCTTACGGCTTGTCCAAAATTGATTGTTTAATGATAATAAATAGCTTTTGAAATGTATGTACCTAAAATTTTTCCCAAAGCTGAAGAAGTAATAAATGGTTTCTAAAATGCACCGAATTACGTTACAGCAGAAAGACTGCTTTAATTCTCGTTTATTTGAGTTTTATCTTTAAAAATACTCCAGAGCTATCAAAAAATATTACGCCATAAATAATGCACTTAATCCTGATACAAAAGCTGCTTTAGAAAACATGATTTACGGCAATTAATAATTATAAAATCACAATGACAAATTTGGCGGAGATTTCTTTTACATAATGCAGAAAATCCCATCTTTTAACAAATATGTAATCTTTTGCAAAACAGGAGAATTTAATTTGAATGAGACTGTTATATAAAAAGGTTTTAGTTTAATAAAGCACATTAGATATCTGAGTAAAAGCTACATTATATATTCCTATAAATAATCCTCTTTAATTTTTCCCTTTTGTTTGAGAATTTTAAAACAGGAATTATGAATATGTCATTAGAGAATATCATCTTGCCATTCCTTATAAATTTTAAACAACCATAAAAAAACATGAAAGGTAAATTTTCTTGTTATTTATTAAATTCCAGAATACAAATTCAAAAATTTACTTAAATAAAACCTCCTCTTATAAAAATATAATTATAAAATGTGAAAAAATGCAACTATCATTATTTGTTAAAAAATATGCTCGACTCAATAATTTAAATGTTATGCTTTAAAATACTTGAAAAATTTATAAATTTAAAAAAAAATTAATAACGATTTACTTATATAAGTGAATTTATTATGTTTTCATTAAATGTCGTAACATAAATTAAAACAAAACGGATTAGTCTTTAGATAACAATTTTCTAAATTTAGAGAATTGTAGATTTGTGCGTTTAATAAGAAACATTTGATTACAGTTCATTTTTGTATTTTACAATATTTAAGCACATAATCACAGGGATGGAAATGAAATTGAATTTTGCATACAGTAATTAAAAAAAATAATGGAGGAATTAATCTCAGTTGAAGTCAGTTGTAAATAAAAACGTGAGTTAGAACAGTCCAAATCTAAATTTATAGATAAAAATTGCTTTGTTTACATAGATATATATTGATAACACAGAGAGATAAGGATGATCATATTATATTTCTGATAATACATAAAACCTCTTTGTATTAGGGTACACTCGTTCGTGAAGTTTCATGTTTTGATCACATCTGTCTGTGTATCATATTGAATGCTAAAACGCTTGAACTTCTATGTAAAGTAAGATTATAATCCTTTCGTGAACCTTGGGAAGACGACTTCCCATCTACACAATCTTAGGAAATACACCCGCGGGAAGCGCAAAACCCACTATAATATATTGGTCTCGCTATTATAATGTTGGGAAGAATAATTCCCACTTCAGTTTTGTTCTGCCATCTAGTTTCTAGCAATTGAAATAGAAATAGAACATATGTTAGAAAAGTTCGGAAGCCGGTTCTATGAAATCTATTCTGCTCTGATACCTCTGTGGACATATATTTGTTCTACGCAACTAAATTGCAAGTAAATAAACGGAATAGAAGTTTAGACCAGCTGACATTCTTTATAACATTAGCTCGTCAGCTAATAGACGGATATTGAAGAAAAAGGAAAGGTCGTTCTGCTAGCATCCAAGCGAAGAATTGTGCAGTTCCAGATGATGTACGATTAGCCAGTGTGGGAAACCATATGCCAAAGTTGGTTTCAAACTATACACGATGTAGGAAATGTAGCACAAAAGTACAAGAAAAGAGGACCCGCTACATGTGTGCAGAGTGTGATGAATCCTGGTATATTGCAACATGGTTCTCATCTTTTCATGGCAAATAATCACCATTAAATTGAATTTTTTTATGTCCGTAGATGGTTCCTTGGGAAGTATGTTTCTCACCTCTAAAATTTAAATTTAAATTTGAAACTCCGTAAAATAAAATGTACTTCCTTAAATGCTATTGTTTAATTGTTAATAAAACACAAAAAAGGGGAGAACTTCAAAAGAGAAATAATTCACAACGAAAGAAATAATATTATATTTTGGCATTCACTCGCCCACATGGTACAGTGGTTTGCGTACTGAATTTTAACACTATGTGTTTGGGGTCAGATACCTAGTAAGACTTGAGCGTTTCCGTGTAAGCCCCTTATAGGGAACATTGTCGGCTCGCCTAAATAGTGTTCCCATGATAAAGAAGTCAACAAGACTTCCCTGTGTTAATGGGAGAATGTCTCATAAAAAGTGTCTCCACTTGAGACAAAAAGAAAATTCATCCATAGGCTGATCATTAAATTTTTAAGGAAATTACTCAGACAAATCTTATGCTCTTTTTTTCGGTTAGTGTGTAATTTTAGTAGAAGGTGTTTATGCAATGTACTCACATTGGTACCATACTGGTATTAGGATACATCACATTGGTATTTTTTTACACATGCTGCGATGAGAATCTCTGGGATTTGTAAAGATCTTTATAGAATACAGTGGTGCCTCGACTTACGAGTTAAGTTCGTTCCATGACGGAGCTCGTAACTCGAAATACTCGTATCTCGAATCAATTTTCCCCATTGAAATGAATGAAAATGCCATTAGTTGGTTCAGGGGCTCTCCCAAAATACCGCAATTCTTCGTTACATGTTTTTAAATAAGAAAAATGGGCTTATAAATGATGAACATTGTATAAAAATGCGATACAATAGAATGTACTGCAATAAACTTGTTTTATTATGGGTAATGTACAACATTTACCTTGCAGATCAGATTTGAAGATGCTGATGGAAGAGGAGGAGAAAGGCTGAACTAAATAATTAAATCTTATTCGTTGATTTTAGACCAAGGTCATCCCATCCCTTACACCCTCTGGGGGTTCCAGTGTGGGGGAGGGAATTGAAGTTATTTCCCTCTGAGAGAGGTTGGACGCTGTTCGGTTAAGGAGGGCGACTCAAGTGTGGCCAGAGAAAGTTGCCCCGGATGATAATTGTTGACTGTTATCTCTCGGTTTAAGACTGGATAGTAGTCTTAGAATAATATGTATACAACTGTATAATAATTGTAAATGAAGGTTGTACATATTATATGCTTCTCGTGTTATCCTTTGATGAGAACGTAAAATGGCGTTCTCTGCGCAAACTAGCGGTGGGGTATCTGGAGCTTGCTCGTAACCCGAATTATAGCTCTTAACTCGAAGCAAAAAATCTTCCGAGAGAATGCTCGTATCTCGAAACACTCGTAAGTCGAGACACCCGTAAGTCGACGTACCACTGTATACCCAATATTTTAATTTACCTAATATATAATCTTCCTGTATATTTGACCTATTAGATAAATATAAAATTTCATCTCAATATTCTTGCACATTGAAATATTGAATTATGTAATCAAATAATTTGTATGTGAATTATACCCAAATGATCGTGACAGTAAGGTCAGTTTTGAATCTTATGGGTGCATAAAACGCTGTATAACCTCAATCTAAAGTTTTAAATAGGTGAAACTTTCGTCCTTTAATAAATTATCCATTAGAGCTTAATTTTGGCAGATCTCGATTTTAGCAATCACTCACAATATTATTCAGCACATTGGTACTGATGCTGATACAAGCAGAAAAGAGATTTCCGGGAATTAGAAAAAAATCTTCATACCATAGATCCAAGACCCTATGTTCCTCTATATTGGATCCAATTTAAAAGTACACTATTTCGTCTTAATATTCTAGAACAGTAAAATATTGAGTTATGCAGTCAAGTACTATTTTGTACATTAATGATACCCAATTAACCGTGACAATGATATGAATATCTTTGAATATTCTGGGATCATATAATGCTGTATAAGTTCAAATTAAGGTTTTAAAGAATTGAGCCATTCATCTTTTATTTGATTATCTATTGAATAAAATTTTCTTTTTTGCTCTATATTTAATAAGAATACCTAAAAAAGTTAAATTCGCGTAAGAGGAAAAATTTAAAAGTGAAAAAAGTAAAAAAAAATAGTAAAAAGAAAAGAAAATCAAGATTAAATATTTATGAGGTTATACAAATTAGGAACAATGGGCAAAAGAAAATAGGAACTGCCATTGAAAAGTTCCTATAAAGATTAATAAAATTTGATAGAAAGGCGTATCAACACTTCCGTAGATTTCTGGGCTAAATTTCGTAAAGTTGAGGCAGCAAGTATACATAATTCAACCCACATTCATTTTATAGCATCAAAATCTTCAACGAGGATTTTCAGTTTACTGAGAGTTACATCATGATCACTAGGGTGAAGCGAATTTTTTTCTTTTATTTCCTGTATCATAAAGTCTCCTGTAAGTGAGCCATAGGGAACGTGCTAGTTTTCCTGGATCTCTGTTAGTTAAGCTAGGTTGGATTGTGCCACCAAGAAATAGCTGAGCACATTTCCTATACTGGCTCATAAATCAAAGAAATGTGCTCTTCAGTCTTAATTCTAAGTACATAGGACATTTTTCACTTGATTCGGTAATGCAATTACGATTAAAAAAACTATAGTTGAGTTTCTAGAAAAAAGTTCCGAATTTCATACATCGTTGGAGGCAATTGTATGTGACGGTACTGCTGTAAATACAGGACAGAAAAACGGTGTCAATATACTATTGGAAAAATATCTTAATCGACCGTTAAAGTGGTTTGTGTGCCTACTACATGCTAATGAATTACTACTTCGTCATCTTTTTGCCAGCCTCGATGGTACCATGACAGGTCCAAATAGTTTCTTAGAAAACATTGGAAAAAGTTTTGAAAAGTACCTAGAATATAAAGTGGTGACCTTTGAAGCTGTAATTTCAGAATTGATGGATGTTAATGCTGAATTATTAAGCACAAATCAAAAATATTTATAGGAAATGTGCTCAGCTATTTCTTGGTGGCACAATCCCGGCTAGCGTAGCTAACAGATATCCAGGAAATCTAGCATATTCCCGATGGCTTACTTGTGCAAACAGAATTCTTCATTTATATGTAGGAACAACGAAACCATCGATCAACCTAAAAGAACTTGTCGATTTTATTATGAAAGTGTACGCACCAACTTGGTTTGACATCAAGTCTAAACCTTCTTGTAAATATGGGCCTATCCGCGTTTTTATATGACGCGTTGAAAGGCAAAGTGGTGTAAGTCACATTTTGAACTTTTTTTAGCTGAGGGTAAAAATGTAATCTCCATGGTCAATTTTGTTAAGTGGGAAGGTAGTGGAAGTCATAGATTCAAATTTATCGTCACAAACGACAGCGTTAGTTTACCAAACAAACAATAACAGATAGTTGTTAGCAACCATAGTGGTGTAAGTCGGACATGTGTCATTTCTCTTCCTACTGTTCTGTTCCTTTGACGTTGGAACAGCTTCCTTGTGTTTAGTAGTACAAAGAGTAAGATAAATTCGGTAATATGAGTGAATTAAGTGAGCAATCTATAAGCGAAATTCTGGCTTCTTCAGAATCTGAGGATTCGGAACCTTTTGATTCAGATATTTCAATAATTTTATGGAACAGCTTTGGTACAAGACTGCATTTGCGAAATTTTGCATTGGCGACTTTTTTGTCGCCAAGCCAAACATCGCATCGTTAATCTATATACACAGTGCGTCAAATAAGTTTTAAGACTCGTCCCAGAGCGCAGATTGGAAAGGCCCTGTGAGTTTAAATCCGCATGCGTCATAACGTCCATCATCTGCTGGCACACTGCTAACAAGTTGTGCGCATTTCATTAAGTAGTTGAGAGAAGGCGAGCGTTTATTGCAGAAGTGAATATTTTTCATGTTGATTTTTTAAGATGGAGCAAAGAGCTGTAATTAAATTTAAAGCAAAACTTGGTAAAAGTACTTCGAAAACATACCAACTCATGAAACAAGTTTACAGTGACTGTTGTTTAAGTAGTTGAAATATTTTTGTTTGGCACAAAAGTTTTTTTGGACGGAAGAGATACGGTAGAAGATGATCAGCGTATTGGAAGACAAATTTCATCTAGGAGACCTGAAGTTATTGAGAAAGTACGAAATTTCGTAACAAACGATCGCTGTCCATCACTGAGAATGATGGAAGACTCTTTAAACATCAACAAAGATACAATTCGAACGATCCTGCATGAAGATTTGGCAAAACAAAAGTGTGTGCTAAATTTGTTGCACACACTTTAACCCCTGAACAAAAAGCAATGAGAAGTGCACATTGCGGATACATTATTTCAGCCGCTGAAAACAATACAAACTTCTTGAAGACCATTGTTACAGGTGATGAAACCTGGTGTTTCCAATATGATCCTGAAACAAAACGAAACAGTGCGGAATGGAAGTCACCAAATTCACCATAAGCCAAAAAACAAGAAAAGTTCCATCCAAAATCAAAACAATGCTCATTACATTCTTCGATAGTAAAGGTATTATCCACAAAGAATTTGGTCCAACTGGACAAACAATTACAGATCAATACTACTTAGCTGTTTTAAAGCGTTTGATGGCCAGAAATCGTCGCATTCGTCCAGACTATAGGACTGAAAGCAGTTGGTGTTTGTTACACGACAATGCACCCAGTCACACCTGCCTTATTGTTAGTCGATTTTTGGCAAAAAATAATGTCTGTGTGTTGAACCATCCACCGTATTCACGTGATTTAGCAACCTGTGACTACTTCTTATTCCCAAAACTTAAAATGAAGTTAAAAGGGTGGTATTTTGAGGATATTTCGACCATACAAGAAGCTTCGACGCGTGCTTTGCAGGCCATTCCGCAAAGTGATTTACAACAGGCTTTCGATTCATTATTAAATCGCTGTAAAAAGTGCATTGAAGCCAGAGGGTCCTATTTTGAATAAAAAACCAAAACAGGTATTAATTTCTTGTTTCCATTTCTTTTTACAGACCCAGTCTTAAAACTTATTTGACGCACTGTGTATATAAAACAGTTCCGTAATTAACTGACTGATTGACTGACTGACAGACAACGCTCAGATCAAACCGCTGGACCTAAAGAGCTGAAATGTTGCATGGCAATTCTTCTTATAGTGTAGGGGTGCACTAAGAAAGATTTTTGAAACATTCTTAGATTTTTTTAAATTAAATTTTTAAGCTGTTTTTGTAATATTCTTTAAAGTTTGCATTTAAAATAATAATCTGAGGGTTATAAAATTTATATCACGAGAAAGATCCTAAAAATCCCTTTAACATGAAATCTTTTTCGAATCTTTACCTCCATTTTCTGATTTTTGGTGAATTTTTAAAGATTAATTTTTAGAATTTAATTTATTAAACGCCAATTACTTTTTGTGATACTTTAAACCAATTTTGCGTCTCGTGTATACAAACGAAATAGACAAAAAATTTTTTTTTTCTTGCTAATGCGCAGACGATTGGACTTTATCCAAAAAAATATTAAAATACAGTAAAAGGTATGTTCCTCAAACTGTACTATATTAACTGTACTATATTCTTTATGTTTTTTTTAGATTTAATTTGAATATTTTCTTCTACATTATTTTGTCTTTAAAAATATCCGTTACGATTTTTTTAATATATATATATATATATATATATATATATATATATATATATATATATATATATATATATATATAATATATATATAATGAATTAGTTTTACATAGATTTTTCAGGAACATTTTTATTTTCCAAAAGGAAGTTGGTGTATTTGGATGTTGTGGTATATTCGCACCCTATATATATATATATATATATATATATATATATATATATATATATATATATATATATATAGGGTGCGAATATACCACAACATCCAAATACACCAACTTCCTTTTGGAAAATAAAAATGTTCCTGAAAAATCTATGTAAAACTAATTCATTGCTGGATCTTCAGACTCGCACAGCCCTAAAAAGTTGGGGGAGGTTAAGCCCATCTTCAGTTCCCGACAAACCTAGACGTGATGCAGTTGCGGCCTTCCGTTTATCTACGGGCCATGATTGTCTCTCTGCTCACCTACAACGTATAGGCCTTTCCACTACGCCTTTTTGTCCCCTTTGTGATACTGGAGAAGAGATGGGCGGGGACCACTTGCTTCGACGTGGGGCATTCCTCGGGAACACTGTGTTCTCAAGATATTGGGAAGCAAGAGAACTTTTAAGGCAGTGACTTCGGTCTTATACCCTGTTTTCAGTTTCGCCATCTCATGTACATGTTTCTATCTTTGTACTGTCATTTTATCTTTTTATATGTATTGGTATTTCGCCTTGCCATTGAAATATATATATATATATATATATATATATATATATATATATATATATATATATATATATATATATATATATATATATATATATATATATATATATATTTGGCATTAATTGCATACATTGGCCGTTGTATTTAATTTGAATGTACTCCGTAGCGAAGCACGGGTATTCAGCTAGTATCGTATAAATTACATAGAAATTTAATTTTGCAAAATATAAATAAAAAAATAATACAATAATTTAAATAGCGTGAACTTTGTAGATCCAGAAATTATAGATAAATTTACAGGGAAATTTTGAAATCTGTCCCATTTACATCCCTTATAATTTCTTATTTCCTTTATAATATACTTTTTTTTAAATTTTTGCTTTAAATTTCATTGCAGAATTACACGTCTCGCACACAAAACACTCTTAATTACTCTGTTTCCTTTAGAAAAAAAATCCAAAAACAGCTTTTGATCTCGACACAAATGGAAGATAAACAACGTAAAAAGTCGCCAATACAAAATATCGCCAATGAAGTCCGTCCTATATTGAAGCTGTACCATTTTTTTTATTTAAGTAACCTAAAATTATATTTGTGTATCTCAGCATGACAGTTAATAAAAAATATGAAATAATTGATAAAAAACTACGAGTATGAACAAATACTACATTTCAAATGTATACTTATTAGGTAAATTAAAACTATTAGAATTTGAACATGAACTTCACCTTCGAAAAGCAGAGAAAGTAGAACGTCAATGAATGTCGATGCAGAAAAAAGCAAAACAGACAGAAAATATTATGCATTTACTTTTGACTTGAAAAAGACCCTTAATTTTCCTAAAATCACAACGTCTGTTGCATACTACAAAAGGAATATGTATGTATATAACCTTGGATGCCATGAACTTTCTAATGATTTGGGATTCATGAACGTCTGGGACGAGACCATAGCTTCTCGCGACTCTCAAGAAATCAGTTCCTGTATAATTAAACACATTGAATGTAGAGCTTCTGAAGCAAATCATGTTGTCATGTACAGTGACGCATGTAAAGGCCAAAACAGAAACTGGAATGTCACTCTATCACTAATGAAGCTGGTCCAGAGTGATACCAATAACATCCAGATAATTTACCATAAATTTATGGTAAGTGGTCACTCTTTCCTGTCAAATGATTCAGAATTTGTCTCCATTGAGATTCATTCCCGAGGTAAGACCATTTTCGTGCCAGAAGATTGGTATTCTGTCATAGCACACTCAAGGAAAAGAAAATCTTTCCACGTCACAAAAATGACTCGCGAGGACTTCAAAAGTTCATCTAATCTTGCCAAATCCGTAACTAAAAGGAAAATGAATACCCAAAATCATGAAGTCTCAAAGCAAGGCTTAAAATGCAGTGGATTCGATGTGTGAAAAGTGAGCCCTTCTCTTTCCAATACAAGGAGACTAAATGAAGACATGCCATTCTCAACCGTCAGTGTGAAAAAAGTAAGAATCGGAAGACCATCTGAGCTGAAGAATATGGTTCAGGACTTTGATTTACAAAGGGCCAAGACTAGTTACAGTGATGAAGAAACAGGATATGTGCGACTTACTTCCATACATACCACCTATTCACCACTGGTTTTTTAACATACTTGTGACCACTAATGTCAACGAACATTTTGAAGTTGGATCGTTAAGACCGAATCACGATGTCGAAGAAATTTAAATAAAAATTCAATTACTATTGGGGGTTTAAACCTGTATTTATATCTATAAATAAAATTTTCTGTTAATTAATGTTTTCTCTTTTAAAACAATCATTGTCTTTTTGCACATCACCAGATAGAGAAATTAGCTTAGAGGTAAAGTGGTGTAAGTCAATCAACCCCCCCAAAGAACCCCTCCTCCCATTTTTCTAACAATTCAAAACTTCTGAGAACATACAACAATTATCTATAGCTAAGACTAAAACATATTTGGTAAGATAAAAAGATAGTGGAATTTTTTGTAGTGTTTGCAGTAAAACGCTTTGTTTCTCAAAATGACTCTAATTTGACTTACACCACTTTGCCTTTCACCGCCTCATATGGTTAGAAGGTCTTCGTTCCCGTCATTAAAGTAGATTTAGTTTAATTTCCCTACTGTCATTCCTAGTTCAGTTCTTTGTCGGTGTAAGATGTTAATTTTTGAAATACATATGTAAATAAATAATTTATCATTGCATATTGTTGTAATGACTCCGTGGGGTCGTTAGAATGTGATCGTATAAGTACTTTTGCGTCGCGTTGCGACCAATTCTGTCTCAGAAACTTATCTAAGTAAAAAGGGTGCAACTCTCAAACAAGACACTCTTGTTATACATATTTACATTTATTTACACATATATATTTACATACACATTACTTAGCATAACACGCTGAATTTTTAATATTATTCAATTATATAAAACATTAACGATTACAATTTATCATATTCATCATATATCCGGCAAAGCCGACTCTTGCGGGAAAGTGACGAGTATGTAATAAGCAAGGATGGGAAATAAATAATGTTAGCAAATATGCTCACCCATGGGGCTACTGTCACTTTAATTTGAGCTCCTCTTCACCACTTGTTCACCAATAGTCGGAGTAGAATTCGTTGGTCACTGTGCACTACAGTTTTATTAAAAGAGGTTTGAATCTCGTAATGGAAGGAGTTCTGGATCTCATAATTAAAAGAGTTCAGTATGTCATTTGCCGACGATAATTCGGGAGTACACCTAGGATGTTGATCTGCGTTGATCACCTCTATGTTGATCTGCAGGTCTGTTAGCAATGGTCGTCGGTCATAGGCGCGTTCACCTCTGCGCCTCGTAGTATTCTTTATTCCGATAAGCTCTGATCAATAAGCTACCATCTCCGTAGGTTCCTTCGTCTAACCGCTATAAGAGGGTATGGACACGTTCATGTAGGTACTGACCGGGCAGCATTAGTTTATTCGTTTTTTTTTTCCATACTTGTTCTGTAGTTGAACTTCGACTCACTTTGCGAACCTTCGCTGGACAATCATTTTTTTACGTAATATCAGGACTCTCCTCTGCCCTGTAGCAGCTTAGTTTATTTTCTTTTTAACAGGGGATCTCTTCAAACGCTCCAACACTGGTATACATATTTTCTTTTCTTTCTTTCCCATTAGATGTGGCCTTATTGCATTTTCAATCGCTCGCAACACTCCTTTATTGGGATGAGGGACGGGTCATTCTGTTCATAGGTTATATTCCCGGTCCCCTTCACTGCATTGGCTGCATCTTAAGAGTTCCGGTGAATTTTAATTAATTCTGGCGCCTGCCCGTGTCTGGACCATTTCCTCACCGGACAGTTCCTTGCTTGCCGACCTTTCACATCAGATTTATAGCTTACTCCTTAATTTTCGATGTTTTATGACATCGGTATTGTCACTCTGTACAAATTCTCTCTTTGGCGCCCCGAAGAGTCGGTGCTGTAAATTTGTGGCTGACAGCTTCTGCTGGGTGGTCCTTACCAATTTAGATAGCCGCCTAAAGGTAACGCATTTTCACATTCCGCTTATTACAATTGCTTAAATTACTTTGTCTTCACTTCGGCATAATCTCCTTGCATTTGTGCACTGTTATTGTAAACATAACAATGGCTTGCACCTATCCTCTTTTTTTAAAAATGAATGCTGTGTTTTGTTTTACAAGGTTTCGATGTACACTATTTGTCGTGGAACGCACCTACCGTGTAAATCGAGGGATAGACGTACACCAGAAAAAGAAGAAGCATTATTCCATTCTCTCGAATTTCTCTCATTTTAGAACTTATGAAACGGAAACAAAGTTATCTATTTCAATACACTTACCACATGTGTAGTGGAATTAGAGTGTGTCCAAGCCAATAAAATAATTTTTACGGTTTTTTGTTATGTTACATAAATGCATGCTGTGATCTCCCAGAGGTCCAAAAACATGTAATCCTAGTTAGTATTTGTCATTCAGATAATACTCCGCGCTATAACAAAATACAACTTTATAAGATTTGCCATTCAGAGATTATTTATGGTATTAAGATTTCCTGACTTGCAACAAGCTTAGAGATTCTTGGTTTTAATTAGAATTAAAAAAATACTAGATATTTTTTGGAATTAGTATCATGTTTCGTTGCTTTCTTATATTACTGTCTTAAATTTGTTCTGGGTATATCATGCTATTCAATTAAGACGCACTCAAAATTTTCTCATACATTTATTAAATCTTCATGCGCTTATTATGTGTAGATGTGCTAAAAATAAACTTTGTAAGATTTAATATACAAAGGCTATTTATGGTGTGAACTGCAGGATTTACTGCAGAAAATAGTACAGAATTGCTAAAAACTAGCAATTTTTGGTTTTTATTACACTTACAAAACATTAAGTTTTCTTAGAATCACTATTTGCTAGTATCTTATTTTATAGTAATAAAATTAGCCCGGGTCACATGAAGCGCTTGTTAAAATGACCTCAAAATTTCTGCATGCGTAAATCATGTGTTAATGCGATAAGAAATAACTTTGTAAGATTTTCATAATGAAAGACTATTTAACGTAAGAATATTTCCTAAGTTGCTACAAATGAGAAATCATTGGTTTTTATTAGAATCATCTGACATTTGATGTTATTAAAACCAATATGATGTTTCGCTGGTTTCTTATTTTATTGCTTTAAAATTTGCCCCTGAAATATCACGCTATGCAGTTAGGACACCTTGAAAATTTCCTCATGCGTTAATTCAATGCTACGCATATTAGTGTATTTTGATCCCAGGGAAGGAGAAATTTGCAATTTTCAATATTCCGTTTCATTAACATACTTCCTTTCCGAGCTCTCTTCACAGTAGTGGAACCCTACTAACTACTTTAACGCCATGAAGTATTTATAACTTACAATGGACTTAACTGTCTGCATACCCATCATAAACATGTATATGCCTCAGTAATTCTCGTCAAGGAAAATGGCCACCTGCCCAAAACATGGTGTATTTTAAGCCATATATACAGCGATTTGATCTAAATTTTTAATTTATATTTGAGTTGTGTAGATCCAAAATTTGAAATCGTCATCAGACAGTTTCTTCGGTAAAGAGCAAAATATTATATATCATGTATTTCTGAAGGCATAAATTTGAAATTACTTTCAGAAAAATTCCCAGATTATTTTATATTAGTAGGTCATTTTGAATTTTATTTTCTGTTTAAACTGATTGAAATAATTTAAGAAAGTATCCTTAACTGAATTTTGAAATAAAAATGGACACACTTAGTTTGTATTCAACACAAATTATTCGTCATATGATTTGACATATTGTTGAAAGTTGTCAAACTATCCTCATGTTTCAATTGGATTATATTGGATGGAAAAGCATTAATGAAAACACTTTTTTTATTTAGATAAAATTTTAAAATTAGGGAATATGTAAATTTACTATAATATTTCACTATTATAAAATCCATAAACGCACATATTCAAGGATTGTGGGGAAATCTATATATTTTAATGTAAATAATTATTTTACGATATTTTTCAGTGAAATTTGATTTCTATATTTCTAGAAATTGCATTAATATGTTCTGAAAATCATTTAAGATTTTTTTTAAATGCCTAAAGAAAATTATTAATAGTAAATCTTTATTTATATAACTACGTTATCTTACTTCAAGTGCAAACGTAATAATTAGCATATAGATCCATAATATTGCAAATAGATATGAGGAAATGACGTAATTTAAGTATAGTTTTAATAAACATAACTATCTCCAAGAATCAAATTTCTTTTTTAGTTAAGTGGTTTAGTGGGAATTTTTCAATGCGGCAGTAATTTTTACGATCATGTTCGCATTACAGTAAAATTTTAAAAAGTGGGATTAAGTTGACAAACAACATTTTTGTCCCAGATTACTATTAAATCGCTCAGACCTGTAAAAAAATTAACAGCAGTAATCGATATCATAACATTATTAGAGATCATTTCATTAAACGATAATGAAGATTACCTTGGTTGAAACAAACTTATTTCAAGTGTTAGTGAAATAATTAGCATATAGATTCATAAAACTAAAAATAAATAAAAGAGAAAGAAATAATATTTAAATAGAGTTCCAGTAAAACAAATGACGGCTTAAAACCCATTACCTTTCCATTTTAAACGTTTTAGGACAAAATGCAGCATTAATTTTTATTCTGAATTTCACATACAGTAAAATTTAAAACTGTAGGATTAAGTTGACAAACAACATTTTTGTTTAAGACAAAAAATAAATCACTAGGAATTGGACGAAAAAAATATTTCACAGCAATAATTTATAACAGTAATATTATTATAGGCCTTTTCATTGAAATATAAATAAGGCTACTCTCGCGGAAACAACCTGAGCAAATAACTTACGCTATAACTAAGTGGAAAAAAAATAAAAGCTTTGCTGTAATTAAAAGCTTTTTTTTTCACTGTAAATCAATTGTTTCAGAAAAGTGTTTTCCCCAATTAAAATTTCGCTTTGCTTAATGCTTTTGGGAAATGTTATTGTTTCTGATTAAAACGGACTGTTTTGCTTTGGCAAAAACACAAAGTCACGAGAAATTTGATTCAGGAGATTTAAAAAAGTTTAATTGCTTTACACAAAAACAACTTTCATTGAAAGAGTAAAGTTAAACAGACATTTATCGAAAGACTAGGACTCTTTAAACTTCTATTTTAAGCTCATTTTACTTACCGCTAACCGTGACTTAAATTATTCATTGACTTTCCTGAAAGGGAAATAATTTGTAGGGTTTAAGTGAATATTTCAGTGCTACTCCATAAAACTTAAGTGTATAATATGCAGTTTGAATATATTGTTGTAGATTGCTTTTAAAGGAAATGCATTTCTTTAATCGCCACAGGTAAATATATACTGTGAAAGGGAATTCCCTTTACATTTGAAAAGGAATTTTTTTATCTTTTATCTTCACCGTTATTTGGCATCATATAATTTAAAACCTGTCGGATGCAAATAACAGAACCTATATATATATATATATATATATATATATATATATATATATATATATATATATATATATATATATATATATATATATATATATATATATATATATATATATATCTATATATATATATATATATATCTATATATATATATATATCTATATATATATATATATATATATATATATATATATATATATATATATATATATATATATATATATATATATACACTGCTGGCCACTGTAAATGCAACACCCTGATGGAAACATGCAAATAACATGAAATTTACAACATGCATTAGCAGAGGTGAGATATGCAAATGATTAGAATTTCAGCGCAGACGCACATCACGCGCGCCTGTGGCGCCACTTCAAAGCGCTATTTAAGGCTTGGAGACTTCGACGATTTCAAGTTCGGCAATTATGTTTTTCTTGTGGTTTTTTCAAAAAAACGATCAATTATGCCTCGTCGAAAACAGCGATCATCTTTTGATCAAGTATCCGAGTTCGACAGAGGAAGGATAGTGGCCTACCGAGATTGTGGATTATCTTTCAGGGAAATCGGTAGTCGTGTTAGACGAAACCAAACAACTGTAATGCGGATATGTGATCGTTGGATGCAGAAGGGTATGACGGACCGGCGTGTTCGATTGCACCTCAGCGCACCACTTCACGTCATGACAGGCAAATTGTGTGCATGGCAGTGACGGATCGCTCAGTCACATCACGAACCATAGCACAGCACATGCAGTCTGTAACGCATCATCCAGTGTCTGCGCGTACCATTCGACGCCGTTTACAGCAGAGTGGTCTGTCCGCAAGATGTCCTTGCTTTGTCTACCCTTGACGCAGAACCACAGACGTCTCCGCCGCCAATGGTGCGATGACAGAAGGATGTGGACGGCAGAATGGAATGAAATTGTCTATACTGACGAGTCACGCTTCTGTCTGCAACACCACGATGATCGCATTCGAGTCTGGAGACACCGTGAAGAGAGGATGCTGAACAGCTGCGTTATGCACCGCCACACTGGTCCTGCACCGGGTATTATGGTATGGGGCGGTATTGGATATCACTCTCGCACACCTCTAGTACGCACTGCCGGTACTTTAAACAGCCAGCGCTACATCTCCGAGGTGTTGGAGCCAGTTGTCCTTCCTTACCTTCAGGGCTTGCCCACAGCCATATTTCAACAGGATAATGCGCGACCACACGTGGCACGCATTGTCCAACGGTTCTTCGTCAATCGCCAGATCGAATTGATTCCCTGGCCGCCTCGCTCTCCGGATCTTTCGCCGATAGAAAACATGTGGTCCATGGTTGCTCTACGATTGACCCAGATTCCATCCAAAGCTGCCACAGCAGATCAACTTTCGCAACGTGTGGAAGCTGCTTGGTCTGCTGTACCCCAAGATCTCATCCAAAGTCTCTTTGAATCAATGCCGAGGCGTGTGGCAGCGGTGATCTCCAACAATGGTGGCTACTCTGACTACTGATTTTGGCAGGAACCACACTTCACAGAAGTCTATAAATTTAATCATTTGATACTTGGTCAACATGTTATCTACAAAATAAATTTTGTTGCGATATCTCTTGTCTTTCTTGGAGTTGCAATTTAGGTGGCCAGCAGTATATATATATATATATATACATACAAATACATATACACATACATATACACATACACATACACATACACACACACATATATATATATACATACACATATATACATATATATACATATATACATATATATACATATATACATATATATACATATATATACATATACATATATATATATATATATATATATATATATATATATATATATATATATATATATATATATATATATATATATATATATATATATATATATTGATTGAAGTAATTTTGAAGTAATTATTTGCTCGAATTGTCCCTTGGCAATTAACAAGAATTTTTAATGGTTGCTCAAATTAAGAAGTTACGTATTGCATTCCAAATAACGTAGGTGTCTCTCAGCAAAATTAATTAAAAAGCAATGTTTTCTATCTATGTTATCTCATTTTAATACATTAACTCATTATTTTAAATCCTTCGATATACACTACCTGTGTAATTGAATTTTAATGTTTAAACAGATGAGTTAATAATTAAAGGGTGTCTGGGGTTACAAGATTAGATAACATATTGAATATTTTAATTTTTAATAATTTTCGCTTTGAATTATAAGATGATAAGAATCAATATTCCACGTAGCGAATGTGCTCGCGAATATGTTTCTTAGAATTAAGATGCTGGTGTTATCACCCTGAAAGACTTCAGTTTATGTCTTTTCTAAAATGAACAAGCTCCATAAAATTTGTATTAATATGTCATACATGAATTAATGTGTTATTTATTATTGAAAAAGAGTTTTATACTCATAAATATGCATGCCAATATGAACAATATAAAAATAGGAATGGACATGAATAAAATATAATTACATGTAGCACTTCCACTACCAACTTTTTTTGTAACACTGAGTACCATTGGGTTCACTAGTCACCCCAATGGCACTTAGTGTCACAAACTTTTTTTTATTTTCATTCTAAGCTTATAATTTAAGACAAACATATTATTTACAATAAATTTATTAATTAACATTTATTAATGCGCATTTTATACTTTTATTCTAATGCTTATAATTTATGACAAACATATTATTTACAATAAATTCATTAATTAGCATTTATTTATACACATTTTATAATTTGATCAATATATTGAACCTTTAAAAATTGTAATTAGGCACAATTAGTTGAGGGTATATTGAAATATGCATCATGCACAATTTGAACATAAAGTGTTTGAATGTTGCTTACACACAAAAACGGAACATCTACTGCTTTTATCACTATATTTTCGGTCCGCTAAACGTCCACAATAAAAACATCTACCCCTTTTTTTCCCTTTCACGCCCATGCCTGCTTCAAGTGTGTTTGGAACAGGTACCCGCTTCTGCAGTTGCCTTTCAACTAAAGACTTTCCTAATCCCAAAAGAAACACACTGCTCTTATAATTTGTTTTTTCTTCCCACTTTGGGTTAAGGTGTAACCAAATAATAAAGCCATTCAATGTGGAAGGTATGCATAAGATTCGATTGACAAGAATCGAACTTTTGAGTGAATAAATTAAAGAAACTGCTTGAGATATTCTAATTTCGGCATATGCGCTTGGTATAAATACTATGCAGCTTGATTAAAGAAAAAGTTTGTTAAAGTTGATAGATAAGCGATTTCTGGGAGCTACGAGGTAAGCAGCTCCATGTGTTAACCGGCGCTTGTGCTTAGGGCGCCCAAAGTTTACGTGGCAGAACTTCTGGTTTGACTCTCTGCTGGTTTGTGAGTATTGCAACGTGTATTTTTATTGAATGCTAATATATATTCCGTACAAGTAGTACGTATGCTTATTGCTGTAAAAGCAAATTCTATATGTACAATGAATTCAATAAACATTGTTTCATGTATAAACTGTGTTTGCATCAAATTCATTTAGAGTGCCACTTCAAGTTATATACACCCAAGTGCGGGTAGAAGTGAGCTATACTCTACAAATGCACTTATATCTAACATATTGTAAAAGATGACCATTGGCCATCTTCTATGCATTCGCTTTGCTGTACATGTTCGCACTAGCTGATCCATCGTATCAACTCCTGATTTTGTGTTATTATAATCTTGAATCATGGCTGGTTTCGCTGCCTGTGTATTCTCAATTTCGGGAGAAAAATGCAATGCGCTCAGAAGAGTTACAACTTTTTCTTTCTTTGGACAATACGGTACATTTGTCGCTGACTTTTGAAATCCAAATATTGAAGAGTTGATCTGTCTTCCTTTGCCTATGAAGAACTCCTAGGGTAATTTGGGTCGTTCTTATAGTACCCAAAAGTGTAATTTTTTTTATTCTCTAGCTCTTTTGCTAGATTTAAGCTAATAAAAAAGTTGTCGGCTGTGATATTTCTTCCACTATTCTCCATTCCTTTCATTATATACAGAAGTACTCTCTTTCCCTGATTAACGTCTCTAGGCATATTTTGGCCTATTCCTGTGTATACCTGAATATTGCATACATAAGAAGTTTTACTGTTACAAGCAGCCTTTAGCTTTATTCCATATTTTCATGGTTTTGACGGGATGTACTGTCTAAATGGGCAATTGCCCTTATAGGTAACGAATTGTTCATCGGTGATATTCTTATGAGGAATGTAAGCATCCTGTAATGTGACTGTCCAAAGCTCAAATATATTTCTGGTTGGTTACAGCTTATCATCAGATCGATTTTTACGCCTATTCTCAATATCATCAAATCGAATGCAACGGGATATTTCTGTAAATCTATTTTTAGCCATAGATTTATCGAAAATTGGGCGACCATCATTTTCATTCCACAGGTTCGTTATTGCTTCATTATGTGCTTTATACACTCCAGCAAGTATAAGCAGTCCAAAAAAGAAGAAAATTTCTTCTTTATCTGTATTAGCCCAACTATCCCCATATTCTACTTTTCCTTCTTTATTTGTCCATTTCAGAATTGATTCAACGATATTTGTTTTTATGAAGAGTTCCAAAGTAGATTCTATAGTGTCTACATTTCTTATCGTGTAACGTGTGGAAATGTAGACACTATACAGTATTGGTGGAGTTTTCATCACATTCCGACCCGGCTGTCTACCTTGTGTGTCTCTTTGTAGAGTTTCATACCATATTCCATTTTTATTTCTTGACCTATAAATAAAAATATATTTTTTATCTAAGATTTCTTGGTCAGCTAGGATACAGAAAATTGTAAGAAATATATTTTCTACGAAGTTCTCAACAATGTGGTAAAGAATATAGATTTTTAAAATTTTATAAACTTTTAGATACTTTTTATATATTTTTAGATACATTTTATTTGAAATCTTTTACTAGAATTACATAATTATACAAAAGAAGTTTTTTTTTTTTTTTTACTTACACAAAGTTATTCGTTTTAGCAACATCAGGTTCTTTTGTATTTGATGATGAGTCATCTCAGACATCATTGTCATCGTCAATATATTCAACAAAATCGACCGCTCCATCATCATCTGAAACTTCGTTGGTGTCAAATTCATCAGCTGATAATTCATAATCCTTTTCTTCATTCACAATTCTCGAAATTTCTTCTACAGTTAGAAATTTCTGCTTCATGCGTGCCATTTTGAAACACTGAGCAACTGAGCAACTGAGCACTAACTACTGAGCATGCTATAAAAGGTTCTATATTGATTGAAATCGCCTTTACCTGATAGTGCTGCCATGTATAGACAGAACCAGAAATCTTTTATAAATATCCCTCAATTATATTTCTCAAAATAAATTTGGTTGTTTTGAAATTCATACTAATATTTTGTGGGGTCACATGTGACCCCAATGGTACTCAGTGTATAAATTCGCAAAATTAATTAAAATTTATGAGCATAATGACATTTTTATGCATATATGGGATGTTAGATCTAAATGAGAAAAGTAATTTTTTTTCAGAATTTTAGAAATCATACAGTAATTAAAGCTGCTTGACAAAGACACAGTGGGGTGACAGGTGACCCCATTATATTAAAAGGGTTAATTAACTTTGCTGTGTACTAACCCAATTGAATTCGCTCACCTCAATGTTATATTATGGAGAAAATCTGTGCACTATTTACAGCAACATAAATGCTGATAATCCAATCAAAATGGTATTTTTAGGTATCCTGACCATTTTTGAACCTTTCAAAAGAATTGATTTTATAAATTTCATTCCCCAAAAGAATTTATGGGCGTTTAAAACACACCATACGAGATGTTTTCCCAGAATAATTTAAGTTTTAAATTTGAATTTCTTTAAAATAGATATATTTATATTTTTAAAGGAAACATATAATAAATATATATTATAATTAATATATATATATATATATATATATATATAATTATAATTAATATATATATATATATATATATATATATATATATATATATATATATATAACAGGGTATCCATAATTAAAGTCCCACTTTCAAAAAAACTGCAATAAAAGAACCACTTGTCAGAATGACTTCAAATTTGAACTGAATATACTCGATGAAGGAGAAACGATTTGGCATAATAAAAAAAAGTTCCAAAATTTTACAGCGCCATCTGTTGATACATTTTGGAACTTTATTTATTATGCCAAATCGTTTCCCCCTTCTTCCAGTATAATCAGTTCAAATTTGAAGTCATTCTGACCAGTGGTTCTTTTTTTGCAGCCTTTTGAAAGTGGGACTTTAATTATGGACACCCTGTATATATATATTAATTATTGTTTTAAGATTTTGAAGATTTTAAATACATTTTAGATGGAAATGTGTAGCATCAAACTCAAATGTCACCCACACACACACACACACACACACACACACACACACATATATATATATATATATATATATATATATATATATATATATATATATATATATATATTCTTTTTCAATACTCAGAACTGAAAAGAATATCAGAATATATTTCGAAGCAAAATTAAATAAAATATTACCTTGACGTGATAAATGTAGCTCAAAGGAAATCAAACAACATTCTTCTTTCTCCATTTTTGATGTCAATGCCGAAAGCATACTTACTTTGACAGTTATACCTACGTTTTTCTTTTACTTTAAACAAAACAATAAAATACTAATGGAAATTTGGAAGCACTCCCTGGAGTTCAGATTAATGGAAGAATATCAAGATTTCTAAGATCTCCTCGCGTAGATTTTTTTCCCTAGTGCGTTCGTTTTGCGATATATTTTTTTCTTCTTTTTGACGTTTGATTAAGATTCTATCCGTCGAGTGTACCGTACTTTAATAATTTGTTTGATTTATGTTTGTTTCATGCATCTCCCTATGGAAGAAATAAATAAATTAACTTATATATCTGACTTGGTACGCGGAGGAGATATGCTTGGAATAGGGTAAAAATGTTATAGAGTCTCTCACTTTGAAGTGAAATTAACTTTCGATGGTGAAATAGGTAGTAGGGGACAAAAAAAATGTTTAGCTAGCATTGGACCTTGGATTCGCCAGCGTTATGGGCATTTTTTCAACAGAAAAATCAGCAAAACACTGATATAATAAGTACACATTGATTGGAAACTCGCTGGTTACTTATCCGAATCATCATCAGTTGTGTTTCATCACAATACAATTACAATATTTGTTTTATTAAATAATTTTTATTAAAAATAATTTTTATTAAAAATAATTTTTACTATACAAAATAACTTTCATTTAAGAATTTTTTCACTTAAGAATTTTTTATTATTAGTGAGTAATTTAACATTCACAAAGATAATGATTAAAATCTCCGTTAATTTTCATTTTATATGTATATAATAAATTACTAAGACTAGCTGTTATGAAAACTTAAAACTGGTTCCGAAGCATCCGATTCAAAACTAGACGGAACTGGTTTTACTACGCTCCTGCTCGCCCAATCGGACATTCTCCGGAACTTTTTACAAAGTTAAAAAAGAAACGCTGGCAACTTGAAAGGTGTGAAAATTTTGATTTTCCGTCTGAAGAACGTTATGTGAAGTCAGTCTTGGAATTTTTTCGGCGAGAGTGTCCGTCGGTGTTCTTATAGAGAGGGTTTTCTGAAGCACGATGTTTGCGCAAGTGGCACAAGGGAGATACAAATGGTCTACGAAGGGTTTTGCAAAGAAGTGAATCGAGCTTATGTAGGCCCAGCTCCTGTACATGTGTTGGACGGATTTGTACAAATGCGGAATTGAGCGATGTTTCTTGGTTTTTTGCTAAGAATTATGATGTCAAAGTGCAAATAATTTTCGTGCTAAGAATTGTGATGTCCAAGTGCAAATAATTTCCATGCTTAGAATTGTGATGTACAAGTGTCAATAATTTTCGTGCTAAGAAATGCGATATCCACGTGAAAATAATTTTTGTGCTCTCCTAGCTTAAGTCTTAAATAAAGTGTGGTAAGTGAATTCCGGTTTTATTCTTTTATTTTTTACAATGTGCTGATCTTTTATAATCACGGCCACGCCAAGAAATCATCTACACTAGCTCATACGGTTGTGTCACACTTTATAAAAATATAACTAGTAGTAAAATCATTCAAGAAAGCAAGATAATTATTAGCTGGAAGAATGTTTACAAAAATAAACAGAAATCACGCACTTAAGACTCAAAGCACCATAATGCAAGATTCTGTAGCAGTAACGGAACTAAAACATATATCGAGGTAACTGACTGGTCTCGTCATCAGGAGGCCTTACCAAATCAGTTACATCAATGGGGAACTTTCTGAATAGGATGCAGGTCTAACCAAAAGACATCCCAAGTCCCCAAGATCCCCCCGAAAAACAGACAGTCAAATCAAATGAAAAATACACAGACATCCTGGATTTAGGGTTCAACGCACCACAAATGCAAGTACGCATACAATCCTATATAACACAAATGAAAAGACAGAAATTTAAAGAGGCGCACTCACCGAAATACATTTTGTAACGGTTATAGTCAAACAGCAGCAATTTTATACCCTAAGAGTTACACTACTGAAGGAAAACTACAGCGGCACCCCCCCCCTCCCCATTGAAGATTATAAGCCACAAAAGAATAAAGAAAGTGTGAAATCAGAAAACCCTATCTTAAAAGTCCTTAAAATATACCCGAGACTAAATGCCATATTTTTAATACTTTTAGTTTACCAAAATTATTAGGGAAATTGCTCTTATATAGGTTTTCCTCGAAACTACTATATGCCTCCAAAGATTCGTCATTACCACTGCAAAATATTTTAATTCTGTTCAGTTGTGAGTGAAATATTCCATAATAACTTTTATAATATAAATTTATATGGAAATTGGTAAACGTATTAACCTCAAAGTTAAAATCTAATATTTTATTAATCTATTCCTTAAAAGTTCCCCCTTGAGTAACTGATTTGGTCAGGCCTCCTGATGACGAGACCAATGGGTTACCTCGATATACAGTTTAGTTCCGTTACTGCTACAGAATCTTGCATTATGGTGCGTTGAGTCCTAAGTGCGCGATTTCTGTTTATTTGTGTCTACATTATTCCTGCTAATAATTATCTTGCTTTGTTGAATTATTTTACTTTTAATTATGTTTGTCCGTTTTCAGTATGAGGATTTGTTGCAACTGCACAATCTTTTATTGAAAAGTTAAAATTTTCAACGCTAGAGTAGGTTTTCTGTTAATTTGTTCGGCAGTCTATGCACTATTTATACGTTGTATTATTTATATGAATTATTTATATTTCACGTGTTATCACACTTTATGATTTACTAGCGGCCCGTCCCGACTTTGTCCGGGTTGAACAAAATATTATACCAATAAATTTCCAGTTGATAGCCAATAAATTGTAAATCTTTTTTTACCTTAATAATAACCTAAATAATACCTTAAATTAATTTTATGTTAGTTAATAATTAAAATAATTTTTTTAAAAGAAAGCGGCGTGCCGGAGAACGACTAGGTTCGAACCGCTAGCGTCAGAACAGAAGCCCACCGCGATAGCACAACGATAAGGATCGCTCTCTAAAATCGCTCTCTCTTTATATAAGTATAGATCTCTTTTTATAAGTATAGATAGCACCACGCTAAGGATCGTTGAATACTTCGGCACAAAAAGCGGTAGAGGACAGTAGCGGTAACAATGGAGATTGTTAGGATTAAGCCCCTAACTTTATTTCTACTGATTAGATATACATAATATATAGCCTATGTCCATCTGGACTAATGTACCTTTCAAACAGTGAAAGAATTTTTCAAATAGGTACAGTGGTTCTGAAGATTACCCTCCACGTACAAAATCGCTCTCTCTTTATATATAAGTATAGATACACATTGGTATCTCAAAATTAGAGTAAGAGATGAAATAAAAATACAAAAATAAAAAAAGGATTTTAAGTAAAGAATGTTTTTTTAATTATTTTAAGCACCTAAAATAATATTCAAATTAATATTACGTTACTTAATAATTGTGTGCACGGCCGCCATCTTGGAATTTTTTGCACCAACATGGCGATTTTACCGTGTTTTGAGGAGTGGAAAATTTCTCGCCAATGTATTTTAAGCGGTGTTTTCAAAACGCTGGACTTTTTAGCTTTTTTAGCTTTTTTAATAAAAACCACCTGTTTAAATTATGAAACTTAGAAAATTTTTTGAAAAATCATTTAAACGCTGGACTTAGATTTATTTTTGGGTTTTTGATAAAAACCGCTTTTTTGAAAAAATCATTCTCAAATATTGGAAATTTTGGGTTTTTCTTTTAGCTTTTTTAATAAAAACGACCTTTTTAAATTGTGAAACGTAGAAATATTTTTGAAAAATCATTTAATCGTTGGACTGAGATTTTTTTTGTCATTTTTAATTAAAAACTACCTTTTCAAATTATGATCCATATGAAAATTTTGGTCAAATGAATTTTACTAACAGATAAAATTTCAATGCCATCTATTCAGTTTGCCCTAACTCTTTGACTAATAGCAATGAATCACCAAAATATTATGCCAATATATTGTTAATTAGAAAAAAAATACAGCATTTTCGTACCACCTAAATAACTTGCAATTTAAAAATTATCTAAAATTCAGCTTTGAAAAATGTAAAATAATTCTGAACCCATAAATTTATGGTGAGTAACCAGATCCTCTTTTTTTTTCTTTTTTTTTTCCTTTTGGTTAGGGCATTGTGGTAATGAAACTTTACTTCAGATTTGACCTTAACCAAATATTTGGTGCATACAATAAAATCGGGACAAGGATTATTTGACCATTTATCCTGCTGTGTTGGAAATAAGAAAAAAAAACCCTTTTCCTAAGCAAATAACTTAACCTTA
Source organism: Dolomedes plantarius (assembly GCA_907164885.2). Taxonomy (NCBI): domain Eukaryota; kingdom Metazoa; phylum Arthropoda; class Arachnida; order Araneae; family Dolomedidae; genus Dolomedes; species Dolomedes plantarius. Next base: position 105,295,259 of record OU015502.1, read on the forward strand.
ACTAACTTTTTAATTTATGTTCCTGGGGAGAGAGAAGTTGAACTTCAGTTATTTAAATTTATTTGTAATCCACTACAACTTGGAATCATAAAATATTTTAAAATATATTGTATTTAAAATGTATACTGTATTTTACATTTTACGAAAAAATGATGGCAGATAATTTTTACTTCAAATAAATGAAATGGTGTATCATTATAGTATAATAATTGACAATCGATAACAAAATTAAAAGCAACTTAAATTTAATAAGTTAACGAAACACTGATAATGGATTAAAAAATTTTCAACAAAAAGACTCTTAGTTTTAAAAATAATTTACTCTTTTGAGTATAGTCAATTTGACTCAGATTTCCAGGTCAAAGCCAGGATCTGACCTAAAATTATTATACTGTAATTAAAAGATCACATCAGAAATAACTGTTTGATCTTAAAATTAGAGAATTTGACATTGGGTTATTTTTACCAGAACGCAATAATTATCGCCATGCGAAATGCGCCAAACCCTGGCGGAAAAATCCAAGATGGCGGCCGTGCACACAAATCTAGAGTATCCCCCCTAACTTTATTTCTACTGATCAGATATACATAATATATAGCCTATGTCCATCTGGAATAATGTACCTTTCAAACAGTGAAAGAATTTTTCAAATAGGTGCAGTGGTTCCGGAGATTACCCTCCACGTACAAAATCACTCTCTCTCTTTATATATAAGTATAGATTCTATGCAGTTTTACAATTACGTGCTTACTTCATACAAAAATAATTAAGAGTTTAAACTATATCTATTCACACACACACACACACAATCATGTATTTTATAAAAATTATATATATATATATATACTTGGAAAACAAAACATAGATAGAAGAAATTTTCTCTTGAAACTCCTTAAATCATAGTCTACAGCAGGGTGCAGTGGTAGACAGTAAAGACAAAGAAACTCCGTTCCAGTTCTTGTTGTTTTAGTGGAAGAAAACACCCCTTTCAAGAAAAAACATCCGTCCACCATCCTATTAGGTCATGAACTCTTCTCAGTAAATTTTATGTGTAATTGAATTTTACTTTATCTTATCTAATTATTTTTATTTATTTATGATTTATGTCTCTTTAGTTTTAAGATTTTGAATCAAAAAACAACCCTGAACATTTATAAATTGCCATGTAAAAGAGAGACATTTCTGGAATTTTTTAAACTATCTAGCTCTCTCTCTCTCTTTCTCTGTATATATATATATATATATATATATATACACTGCTCAAAACAATTAGGGGAGCACATGGTTTTAACGAAACTACGCAAATACTTACACCGATAAGTAACATAAAATAAATCATCCATAATTTAAAGCCTAGCAGGAAACAGAAAAAGAAAACTTCATATGCAAATCAAAGTTCATGACGTCAAAAACCAGAAAAAGAACATAAGGGCGGAAATCGGGATGTTGCAGAAACGTCTGTTTCACTGCCTTAACTGTGAAATTCGATTGCTCACTTATTCTTTTTGAGAAAAGGTGACTTGAAAATGTCTCAACATCGTGATTTACCGGAATCCATGGCATGGCGTATTATAGGCAGACTTGAATCCGGGAAAATACAACGTAGTTGGATACAACGCTGTTGGATTCGCCAGAAGTGTCGTTGCAAGGGTATGGAATCGATTCCAAGAAACAGAGAATGTTAGACGTCGACCAGGGCAACGTCTGCCACGCGCCACTACAGCAACAGATGACCGGTTTTAACAGCTCGTCGAAACAGAACAGACAATGCTACTCAGCTGCAAAGACAGTTGCTCTTGGCAACAGGACGAAGGGTGTCCAGCCAAACAGTACGTAATAGGCTTCATCAGGGAGGTCTCTATGCACGTAGGCCAATGATCTGCATTCCGTTGACCTCACGCCACCGTGCGGCCCGAAGAAGATAGGCTGCTGAACTTCAAGATTGGGAGCAACATGATTGCAGCCAAGTTCTGTTTACAGACGAGTCCCGATTCAGTCTGGAGTGTGACACCAGACGTGTTTTGGTATGTAGGGAAAGGGGCACTCGAAATAACCCCACATTCGTTCGTGAAAGGTCACAATACAGACGAGCTGGTTTTTGGTATGGGGTGGAATCAGTATAGGTGGACGTATGGACCTGCATATCATTCGGTATGGTACTTTGACGGCCCGAAGGTATGCAGACGAGATACTGAGATCTCATGTCATACCTTACGCTGCAGCCATTGGAGATTCCTTTGTTTTCCAGCATGATAATGCCAGACCGCATACAGCTCGTATTGTGGAGAACATGCTTGAAGCTGAAACAATACAGCGTATGAAATGGCCAGTGTGCTCTCCTGACCTGAATCCAATGGAACATGTTTGTGACATTCTCGGATGACGCATTGCTGCGAGACCAATGCTTCATTTTACTCTCCGAAACTTGGAGATTGCACTTCTTGAGTAGTGGAATAGTATTCCCCAAAGTCTTATCGATAACATCATCGCATCCATGGAAAACAGATGTGCAGCAGTCTTAGCTGTTCGTGGAGACCACGCGCCATATTAAAAATCTTGCATCATTTCTAAACAATACTTTTTTTTATCGTTCACATCTAACCAAATTGTTGCCCTAAATCATCTTTTCATGTTTTTTTCCATATTTTTAAGAATTAAAGCTTAATTACAAATTTTTTTACGTCTTTTTTTCTGTATCGAGCATTCATACGCGTGTACTATCCATTTTATGCGAATACGTGGCTGTCTCGCACGGTTCTTTTAACTTCTTTGCTTGCTCCCCTAATTTTTTTGAGCAGTGTATATATATATATATATATATATATATATATATATATATATATATATGTATATGTATATTTTTTTTAATACTAAACAATACTGAATCCCTAAAACTTTTTTTAATGACAAATGCTATTACCAAAAGAATAAAATTTTTGAAATATTTAAATACAAAGATCAAAAACCCTTTCATCTCTTGTTGAAATCTATCGTTTACTGATAAACAAATAGTGCACAAAGTTAATAACTTAATATATTCTCATTGTTGTGTTCGGATCCAATTCCACTTGCTTGAAGCAGATGGCACTTTGAGGGAGACACTAAATGGAGATTGCTTATTGCCTTTAATCCGATTATTTAGACAAGAACTGAGTAGACTCAATTCCCAAGTGTTCTCAAAGTAATGTAATAAATAAATAGTTCTTAGGTAATATGAATAGGATACTGTTTTATTAGAGTTGAAACTTGATTTTATCTACTTCTGCATTTCCTTACCAGAAACGCCCCAAAGGAATAAGTATATTGAAGAAAATGCTTTATTTATTCGATTGAAGGTTTTGAAATAATATTACAGGTAGATGTTGATAACCAGCACGTTTAGTAAATAATCAATAAGAATTAATTTAATTCTCCACTTATAAAGTGTAATCGATGTATTGATGAAGCAAGAATTTTATATTCAAAGATACCTACTCCTTAGTCTTATATTTCAGTTTTGATTTTTGTGTATTTTAAGAATGCCTATTGTGTATATAAATTTGTAAATACAGTACCTCGTTTATCCGGCCCTGTTTGATCTGAATCGCCAGATAATCCGGATCAGATTTGTAGCATTATTTTTATTTAATGTTCACAATAGATAATATTTTTTAGCTATGATAGCAAGAACGTAACTACAATTACGTCAAATATTCGCTTTTTGTTTGATTCAATGTAAAGTTCCTGCGCAGAATGTACAATAAATTATGGTAATAAAATTATTTTTGTTGAGTTTAAGAAAAAGTTACTAGACTCACCATTTCATTGTTAAGAAATGATGTGAAAAGTTATTTTACATATACTTTATAGGAATGTCTTGTGTTATTGTTGCTTGTGCCTCTTCACCCACAGTAACATCAGATCAAGTGTCGAAGGCTATGGACAATGACGGTGCTGCTCCAGTTTTGAATTAGCACCACAAGGGTCGGAATCCATCTTAACTAAATGACCTGTCAAGTAATTTTTAAACGTGTCAAGTTACGAGACCGGAACACTTGACCCCGTACCTCCAGAGGCAAATTTGAGAACTTGGAGGACATTGTAGCCACAGCCTATTTTACGTGCCCCGGCCACCATTAGTAAACACGGCGGTAGATTTTCAGCGACGAACATTGAACCAGAGGCGTTCATATCACTGGCCCATTGCTCTTGCCAACTGGAATACTGAGCCCCTTTAATGTCTTGTAAACAATACTATGTAATTTTGTTTCAAAACTTAGTTTTTTATCTTAACGGTAAGTCTGTTTAGTTAATTCTTCTTAGTTGATTTTGTTTGGCTTATTACCCGGATTATCTGGATTGCCGATAGTTCCAGTTAGTACGGATAAACGATGTTTTACAGTATATTGAACGAAGTATATTGATCTTATAATGCACCTTAAGTATATGGATTGGTTTAAATCATCTAGGCAAGTGGTTATAAAACCTGTGCACGCGGGCGTATATGAACCCATGAAGGTATTAAAATACACCCAATTTTATTTTGAAATTTCTTTTTCATAATTTATTATTTACTGCGTTCAGTGAAAATGTGCAAAATGTTGAAATTACGAAAAAATAGGTATTTCAGTTCAGCAAAAATATTACTAAATTTTAAATAAAGAATTTATAAGTAATAAACCAATTTAAACTAGTTTTTTCATTTCCATGTACCTACGTATAAAATAAAAGGATAAAAAATTTTATTTATATTTCTTATTTTGTTATTGTTTTTCCAATCATAATCATTCTAAGGATGTTAGAAGGTTGGTAACGTAATGTTGAACTGAAAAAAAGTTCTGTTACGTAAATAATGATCATTGGTGATATAAAAACCCTTAGTTGTTCCCGCCATGATCTCTGAAAGTTTCGATGTGCTCTCCACCACGGGATGGTTGAGAATCACTGATCTAGGGAAATGTCGAATCTAAAATCAAGAGTATTAACGACATTTCAGTTAATACTATCTAAAGGCTTTTGATTTTAAAATTCTGTTTTTCGTGAAAACGATATTCTCCTAAATTTAGCAAACATTTTAATGAATTACAGTAAAATAGAAACTTGTTCAATTAAATATTTTTTAAAAATATTGTTTTCTTAGCCTATTAACTATATTTTAAATGAGCTAAGCAATCATATGGTCCAGCCACTAGTGATTCGTTCACAGAGGAATTATGATGAAGGTATGTAAAAATAAATAAAAATAGATTTACTCACTAGTAATTTAATTCGTCACAAGAAATGAAACAAAAAGTAGAAAAATATATCGCCTGCATAGATAATCGTTTTGGTAGACGATGACCGGCTTCATTTGACCTTCCCAATGGACAAGACGTCAACCAACAAGACAACGAAGTCTTCATTAATAAGAACTGAAATGTTATATACCCTCACATTTACAGTTGAATTTTTCCTAATTGATGTATCATGAACTATTGGTTATATTTACGTACTATTAGTTATATTTACCAGTCATTAATGTATCATGTTATTGAGTTAAATTTAGTTTACGGGATCAAGTTATATCAACTCTGATTTTATGGTAATCTGAATACGTTGAAAATTTTTATATCTATCTGAAATGTTATACACCCTCAAATTTCGAGGTGAATATTTCATAATTAAACGAAACTTCATTTTCGTTAAAATACATTTGCCTACGTAAACACCAACGGATTTCTGTCGTACTAAGTGTCACCATATTAGGAGAAAAAAATTGTTTTTACTATATGAATGAATTGCCAAAAACATTAAGGGACAGAGTTTTCGCTAAAAACAACACATAAAATCTCATTAGGTTTTCTTTTAAAATGTTTCAGTGGTAGTTGCAACAGAAGGACAGATCAAGAAACTTACATTTTTTTTTTTTTTTTTAAACAGAAAATGTGTTTTTCGAGAAATGCATAAGGATTAATGCAAAAATATCAATTCATATTTAGTAAGTTGTTAATGAATTATATTTGTTTAAGTGTAATTTGACTTATCGGTATCAGAAAATTCACAAATACTATGTAATTGAAATGTTGTGCCTAGTATCACAGCTAGATATTTTGCTTGATATTACTTCTTGATAATTTTCATTTATGGTGCAAACAATTTTTTCTCCTAATATGGGGACATTTAGTACGACAGACATCCGTTGGTAATTGCGTAGTCAAATGCATTTTAATGAAAATAAAGTTTCCTTTAATTATGAAATATTCACCTCGAAATTTGAGGGTGTATAACATTTCAGATGCATATAAAATTTTTCAACGTATTCACTTTACTATAAAATCAGATTTGATATTACTTGACCCCATAAACTATTTTAAACTTAATGACATAATACATTGATGACTCGTAAAATTCGTGATGCATCAATTATGAAAAATTTTACCGTAATTTTGAGGGTATATAACATTTCCGATTCATTCAAAATTTTTGAATGTATTCGGTTTACATATAAACTCATATTTGATATAACTTGATATCATTAACTACATTTAAATAACTAATAATAGGATATATTAATGGCTTATCAAATTCGTGATACATCAAACATCCCAAATAATTCTTTTTTTTCTTTTTAGTATAAACAAGTAATATATAAAAAAAAAATTAAGTCAATTCCCACTTAGGTCAACAAAGAAAAATTTGAGTGTGAACTAATAGTAGGAATTAAAAAAAAAAGGATTGCCTGCTAGAACAATGCCTACTGTGTGAGATTAGGAGGGGAGGAGAGAGAGATAGAAAAAGTTTGTCAGGTTGGGGGATTCGATCCCACAACCAACAGGACGGGAGGAACCCGCGCTACCACAGTGCTACCTTTTACACAGTAAGAAGAGGGAAATTACCATACAAGAGCAAGAGACGCTCTAGGTCTCTTCCTATTGAAAGGGCTCCCATAAAAAATCTAAAATTGATTAATTAAATTTAATTAATGAATTAGTATTTGAAAAAAACTGTATTAACATCAAGTGTCATCCACTACAAGTTTAAAAAAATGTATTCGAACTTGAGTGGATGAATAAAAAGTATTTTATTAACGATTGAAAATTTGAACAAGATATATAAATATAGAGAGAGTGTGAACAAATAGTAGGAATTGAATTATAAGGTATTATTTACATACAAATTTTCTTTTATGTAACTCAGCACAATATAATTTAGCACATCTGTATTCCAAATTATATTGAACGAATGCCATTCAAATGTATGAATTGCCAAAAACATTTATCCGTCTTTAAATATCATATGCTGACTGAAATTTAAAACTTAATTCCTAAAAGTAAATACTTTTAAAAGCATGCGATCTTTCTTTGCAAATGTAAGTCATCAAAAATAAAAATAAAAATAAAAATATTTAACTATAAAATCTGAAATGTTCTTAATGCTTAAAGTGTCTGTAATGGTGCTAAATATTAAAATTTCTCAGTCTGAAGCCTTTTCAAGGGATCTCAAGATATAAAAAGTGAAAAAACAATTACAATAATTTAAAATATTGACTATAAACGGGATATTCTTTATAAACCCTAAAAGTATCAATTATAAACCAAAAAACACTCATAAAAGGGTATTACTACAATTTATTCGAAAATATACAAATGGTAAAATGATACATGTTTTTAAAATGCTTTTATATGCGTTCACTACAACTAATGATCATAAATCTTTTATGTTTATATTTTTTAACTCTTTCCATTAATTGAAATTTATTCCGAAACATTTCAAATAATCACAGACCTTTTATGGACTTAAATGCCATTGACACGTGGCATGTAATGTGGTGCCATTTCCATCGTAATATATATATATATATATATATATATATATATATATATATATATATATATATATAATTTTGACTAGACGAGCTCATATATTTTCTTTTTGAAACTAATAGTTTTAATTTTATTAATATTTTAAGTGATTGAGAATTTTATTTATGAGTCGAAACTATATCTCTTCATCAGACAAAACTAGGATAAATTACATTTAGTTATTTATTATTATTATTTTTATTTATTTTTTTGCTGTACGATACACTTTTGAACTTTCATTGCTTCAAAATATAGGATAAATGCCATTTGTGAATTTCATGATCGAAAATGGACCCAAATAGCTTTTGTTTAGATACGATTTGATAAGAATGTTTCACATATATGTATAGTATCTTCCTTACAACAGTGAAAATAAAATGATCCAATTATTCGAATGTTTGAAAACTATGTTGTAGGTTAAAATTAGATCTTTGCCATTTAAATGTGTATAAAATAGCACTACACATAAAATTTATCCGACTTTCTGTTTCAATGTTTGACATCATTAGTTAAATGGCATACTAGGTACATAGTTGAAACAAAACATTTGTTGTTTAGATCATTTTTAGGTGAATAAAATGTTACAAAGAATACTTGAAAAATTTGTTTATTATCTTTAACCTATATTACTCTTGTTTGATTTTTTGGTACTCATAGAAATATATCACTTTGTAATTAGTAATCAAATTGTTTTTACTATATTTATGAAATGACAAGATATTTAGTATCTATCCTATCATTTCAGTAAACGTTTCGACCATACAAATTGCGAAAAAATGGTAGATGTGTAGGCAAATAATTGTGGATAAAAACAAATAGTTGTTATTTTAGCAGCATCCCACTCAAGATTTCGATTTATTAGTTAATCTTTAATGGAAACTTCTACATATAGGATTAGACCTCTCTTTCTTGGAGACGCTATTCGCAATTACTCTGCAGCACGCACCGTGACAGCCAACAGGTACAAAAGAATGCTCGAGACTTCTGTCATATCCTATTTGCAACAGTGGCAATGTCTTGACTTAAAAGCTTTTATGCAAGTTGGAGCGCCTCCCCACATTGGACTCTGCGTACAGCAGTTTCTTCTACAACGTTTCACTAATGACAGAGTAATCGGTTGTACGTTTTCGACTACCTGGACATCTCGTTCCCAGGATCTTTATCCGTATGATTTTTGGCTGTGGGGACACTTAAGGAATCTTGTTTATCGAGAACATCTGGTAACCTTGGCAACTGGAAAGAATGTATCACTCTGCATTACGTTCCACATTTGTAGAATGTGTCTACAGACTACAGATTTTGCATCTTCCAGAAGAGAACAATATTTTATTTATTTTTTTTTATTGTTTCATTTGAAAACTCATCATGCACCACAAGGTATAACATGAGGCTTACATAAGTAAGTGAAAAACACAAAACAAGAAAAACAAACAAAATTTCGCAAGACAGCAAGACTTTCAACACTCTTAACGAGATCAGAAAGAACAGGAGGCGAACAAATGGACAGACGTAAGAGAACAATATTGAGTAGCATTCTTGCTTTGATAAGGTCCTTGTCACACTAATGTTTGGTACGTTCAAGTAAAATGTAATTGAAATGTGTTTTTGTGTCTTTCCAGCGTATGTTCAGTTGTACATAGGCATCTATGTGTTCTTTCTGGAACAATTTTTCTTTTCGTGTAATCCCTTTCTCCATGTCTTAAATAGTATGTGTACAAAATTTGAAACTTATACACTGAATAGTTATATATAGAGAGAAGTCGGAGTATGTGTGTTTTAATTCTGGCCATCCGGTATGTTTTAAACTTTAGATACAAAGTCGATGTAACATCTTGAAGCTCTAAAGAAAAATTACATAAAGACTGGAAAAGACGTCTTGAGTAATAGTAAATTTACTGTCAGAGCATAAATAATGACACAAATATTTATTTTTAAAAAATTGAAAAATTAAACTACGATGTACCTTTATTTTCTGTAATGATTTTGTAAAGTAACAACTGATTTTGATATTAGATAAGCAATTTCCATAAAAAAAAGCTCTTCGAGTATCAATGAAGATTTTACATTTTTGAATATCGTATAAGCTATTTCCATCAACGATGCCAGACCTGGGTTTTTTCAATGACCATATGGCTTTACACGATTTTATTTAGAAAAATATCTCAAAATCTGGGTTTTTCCCTTGTAAGTTGAAAATTTACCAAAGAATTAATATTTATTTATCAGTGTAAGCATAATTAGTTATGTAAATTTAATTTTGTAAATGTATTATGTAGTTTTGCAAAATTATACAAGTGGAGATGATTTCGATTGAACCGTAATGTATTTTTCTCTTACGATACCATTCCGGGATTTTGATATATCTTACGTAATATTGAAGATGGATTCAATAATCCAATATGTGGAATCTTATTATACTTTACGATTATTTTTGCTATTTTACTCAATAGAGTCACAACAAAAACAACACATTCCCTTAAAATTGACACTGTAAACGATCGCATGATGGTAGAATGAATACACAGATATCAACAAAACTTTCGTTCCCAGATACATATAATTGAACTGGTAAGAGACGTGAAAGAAGGATCATGTTCTACACGATATAATGCATGCATTTTAAAAATGATTAAAAGCTGGAAAATATACAGCAAATTAGTTTGGAGGTGAATGGTGAAATGAATTCAATCTGACGACAATTAAATAAAATATCTTTAATTGAACTTTAAATAAAGTTAGTAAATGGGGTGTGTATTCTCTTATTTATATATTTTAATCATTTTTAATAATAAAAAAAACATTTTTTACACATTTGGGGTTTTTGCTTCAAACTGTGGTATTTTAGAGGCCATCTGGGATAATTACATCTCTCTTCCTGGGATCCTTAGTTTCCCTGAATAAAGTCATCATCTTCAACTATCTCTGTTGCTTTATGATTCAATCCAATCGTCATACTCTTATTAAGATTTGATTTACAGACTGACAGAAACGGTCATGAGCAAAAACTATATATGTATATATATATATATATATATATATATATATATATATATATATATATATATATATATATATATATATATATATATATATATATATATATATAAACAAAACAACATAACCTAAAGAATAAAATAAAATAATAAATAATAAATAATAAAAATGCGAGCATAGATTGTGTCGCAGTGAAAAACGACATTTTTCGTAGAAAAGAGAAGAGCCAGGTCCCACGTGCAGAAAACGACATGATTAAACGTGAAAAACGAGTAACTGAGTTCGAAAAACAGGCAGCGAGTCAAGACACAGCTGCATTTAACGAACGGTTTGGGTGAAGATGGATAAGTTAATGTCGTAGGGAAGAGAAATGTTGGCAGCAAAAGGGGTCCATCTGGAGTTAATGAATTTAGCAGTCGAAAATTGGAGATGTAGGTATCCGGAGTTAGAAGATTGAAAGGGAGAATAAGGATGTATAAGGTTGACTTCATTAGTGAACCCTACAGGCGGTCGAAAGGGTGGCGTGGGAATGTGGGGGCGTTATGGGCACCCCAGAGAAGAGAGTATCGAAATACAGCCACTGCCCTCCGTGATGTAGATTGGAGCAGAATGAAAGGGGTAAAAAGATATGACGTCCAATGATAGAAATGCTAGGGACTCATTGGTTATTTGTTCTCACCAATGATCGCCCAGGGCGAAGAAGCCTCAGTGAAATTAAGAGAAAAAGTAAAACAGAGAGATGACATAGATCTTTAAAAGCAACAGAATCGAGAGAGCCGGAAAGCATAGCAGTTGTGATCTGAGTAGCGGAGAACTGATTGCTAAGAGAAGCTGATAAATAGACGGAAAGGCCGCAGCCGATTGAACATGGCCCATTGATAAGCCCATATTGATAATCGTCTGAAGGAAAGAATGGAGGAGATAGAATGACAAGGGAAGAATTAGATGCAAGCCGCCAATACCAAAGGCGTGAAACACGCATCAATTAATGTCCGGACGTCGAAGTACCGAACACCCAAAAAGTCGGCAAACGCAAGTCCCCGATACATAGGCGAGATGTACAAATCCATTGATGCCCTACACGAGAAGTGTCCAGTAGATAGATGAGCTCCCGCACCGTGCCGAACCAGCGACGCCAGCTTACCGCCGCAAGACAAGCTCGTCACCCCGATGACCCTTGCCCTAAACAGCGAAGATCCTCTTCAAGATCACCGTGGAATTGACCCTGACTCTGGCCGAACCCATCTGTCGAATATCCGGCAGCCCAAGGAAGACCAGACCGTAGCTCGATCAGCCAATGGGAAGGAGGCGAACTTCTCCAGCCGCTATTGTTCGAGGAGAGAAACCCCATTGTTCAGCCAGCTCAAGGTAGGGAGAAATTTGACGAATTTATTCTTTATCAATGCTCAGAATTTAAAAGGATTACTGGGTTAGGTTAAATGAGAGTATTGCTTAGATTAATGATATGAGCAATTATAATTAATATTATAAATGTTGCCATAGATATATATCACTGGTGTGTCTAAAAATAGTGTATTAATGTGTGTGTTTAAGAAGTGAATTAATAATTGGTAGCGGATTGCAACTGAGAAATAGTGTATTAATGTATCTGGTTAAGAAGTGAATTAATAATTGGTAGCGGATTGCTACTGAGAACTAGTGTATTAATGTATGTGTTTAAGAAATGAATTAGTAATTGGTACCAGATTGCAACTCAGAAATAGTGTATTAATGTACGTTTTTAAGAAATTAATTAATAATTGGTAGTAGATTGCACCTGAGAATTAGTGTATTAAGATATGATTTTTAAGAAATGAATTAACAATATTGGTAGCAGTTCGCACACGAGAAAAATGAGGATAGATTACTGTATGAGTGTGCATTGTAGGAAAACGAAAGTGTAATTGATATATGTATATTCTAATATGTTTATTTAATAAATTGATTCATATATATATATATATATATATATATATATATATATATATATATATATATATATACATTTGAATAATCACTCGTTGTCACAGTCAACCAATGTACTAACCACTACCACTACACGCTAGGTAAAAGGTAATAAGCAAGCAAACGCTTTTACAGACTGCCAAATAAATTAACTCAAAACCTAGACCCTAGCATAAACTCTACCCTAGCATGGAAAACATAAATAACTTTTCATCAACGATTTCCAGTTTTTAAAAGCAATTTCCCTAAAAAATTTCGGCAAATTCAAAGTTTAAAAAAATGGCATTTAGACTAGGTTATATTTTAAAGATATTTAGGATAGCGTTTCTGGTTTATATATATATATATATATATATATATATATATATATATATATATATATATATATATATATATATATATATATATATATATTTTAAACTTCAATGAAGTGCAACGGTGTGGTTTTGCCACAGTGATGTAATTACTAGGGAAAAATTGGACTGCTCTTTCACAATAACTGTCACCTACTGAATTAGGGTATGTTTGCATCTGTGTCTTTTCATTAGGATTGTATGTGTACTTCCATGTATGGTGCGTTGAGCTCTTACTGTAAGTTGTCTATGTCTTATCATTTTCTATTCACTAACTGTTTCTTTGGGGAACTCGGGGCCATGGGATGTCTTTTGGTTATACTAAATCCTATTCAGAAAGTTCCCCTTGAGGTAACTGATTTGGTTAGGCTCCCTGATGACGAGACCTGTCGGTTACCTCGTACTTCTGGTTTAGTTCTAGTACTATTACAGAATCTTACGTCTGGTGTGTGGATGCCCTGAGTGCTTGCTTTCTGTATTGTTTTTGACTACATTCTTCTTATAATTATCTAGCTCTGGTAAATTTAGTATATATATATATATATATATATATATATATATATATATATATATATATAATTTTTTTCTTATTCTTAACTTCCATTCTGTCTAGCGCCAGGCTTGAAGTTCTTTCATTTAGTAACTAAATAATCAATTATTCTGTTTCTAATGGATTGTAGAGCGTCTTAGAATGTTTTTTTTTGTTGAGATATTACTACTATGAAACAATCCGTTGGTTTTTAGGCAGTATCGGCTGATGAAGAGATGCTGTCTAAAACCTAATTAATACTTATTTTTTCATGTTTTAGTTCCTGGCTGCAAGTAGTTTTAGAGCTCATACTGGTTTTTCACTTGCAAGTGTGTCTTATATATATATATATATATATATAAGATTATCCTATAAAGAGGAAATACAATTTCTTTATTAAATAAGTTTGAAATATTAGTTACCGGCGTGGGTAAAAAATGACTTCCAAAACGAAAAACATTTAATAATATATCCCCGGTCATTCCATGATTTATTGCATTTTATTGGATTTTATATAAATTACGTCCATTAATAATAAAAGATAAGCCTGTTTCTGTAAGCTTATATTATATCACATGAGATAAAAATGACCCAGCATCCTTTATAATGTAATCCTCTCTTCCGGTTCTGAGAAGCTATTTCAAATAAAGGCTATTCTCACAATCATAGTAAACCCAAAATTATCCATGCAAGTAATTCATATGTATGGACTATGCACTTAAAGCTAAAGTTATATTTTTATGTAAAATGACTTATTGTTTTAGTCAACATATCAAATGCAAGCAATGAAATTTTCTTAAATATAGATTTTTATACAGAATTATTGTTTATTTTCTTTCTTTGTGTTTTTTCTTGTCTCATTTTCTAGAAAGCCTATACAGTTCTTTGATATATGGAAAGATAGAATGTATAGGCTTTTAAAAATTGAAAATTTCACTTTAGAAGTTTTGATTTCATTTCAGCAATAATTTATCTTATGAATATCGAACTATTGAAAATTCGGGTCATATGCTTTCAGAAACGCGACCCGGATTTTTCAAAATAATGATTCCAAAATTTTAAAAAAGAACGAGTTGGTTTTTACTTAAATATTTATGGTCATTTTCACTCGAAGTTCATTAGTATGTTTATAATTTTCTCACCCTTTTAAATAAAAGTCGAACTTAAAAAAAAGGTCCATGGGCTATATGCCGGTCTTAATGTCATAAATTTATGTTCTTTGAACATTGTGATATACACCTCTCAGTCTTCAAACATTTATTTAAAAAATATTCATTTTAAATAGTTAATTAATTTAAAAGAACTATTTTTTTAATTCCACTTTTGTATTATAGGGATAACCAATATGAAAGCGAGACTTTTGATTTAGCTGCAGTTATTTGCTTTTGCGCCAGCCGATTACGTTATATTTTATGAAACAAAGCTGCTATCGATAGAAAGTGTCAGTGTGAACGAGTTTCAGTAAGGGGACAACATACGGTTGTGACATGGATTCATCCAAAGAGGCTCAGCTAGCGGTTACTCAATTTTTGACGGCAGAATGTGTTAGTGAAACCAAAATTTATCGCCGTATGAGGGTTGTGTTTAGGTATAAATGTCTGTCACACTGTACAGTGCTCAGATGGTTTAGAAAATATCCTAAAGTTCGTGAGAGCATGGAAAATGCTGAGACCTTCTCAAGCATACTTGGCCATCACCATGGAATGGGTTGTCATGGGAAAGATTTGTTTCGGTTATTTCGCTGGGAGGTCCTTGAGCATTTTTTATAGTCACAATCTTCCGCACTGCGACTACCACATCTTTGTGTCCATTAAAAAAGTTCTTCAAGGACAACTACTTTGTTAACGGTGCAGAGGTCCAGGAAGTTGTTCAAGATTGGTTGCGCAGACAAACCACGGAAGTTCAGGGTATACAAAATCTAATAAGCGCTGGCACCGACCCGTCTCGACTTGTCACTCTGCAACTACAATATCTTTAGTCCTCTCAAAAAATTTTGAAGGGTCATCGGTTTGTTAACGATGCAAATGTCCGGAAAGTCGTTCAAGACTGGTTCCGCAGACAATCCCAGTCGTTGTTCACTCAGGATATCCAAATTTTGTGAGCTCTGGGACTCTTCCTTGGACCGACAAGGTTATTGTGTGTAGAGAATATGTAGCTCATGAATCATTGTTACTTCTTGTACGTTCGCATATTCCAACCATTAGACAATTACAGAAAAAAAGCAACTGTTTCCCTTTCATTTGGCCCCTGTTATACTAATACCATGAACATGGGTGAATCTCATGAATGGAGGTGCAATTTGTACTTCAAATTTTAAACCAACTGATAACATTACCTAGAAATTCTATTTAAACACAGGTATTTGATATTCTTTACATTCATATTCTTTACATTTATATTTAATATTATCTGCATTTATATTTGTTACATTTAAGTTTAATATTCTTTGCATTCATATTCGTTACATAACGTTTTATTTTCCTGAATGAACGGTGCATTTTATACTTCAAATTTTAAACCAACTGATAACATTATCTAGAAATTCAATTTAAACACTGGTATTTAATACTCTTTACATGCATATTCTTTACATTTATATTTAATATTCTCTGCATCTATATTTGTTATATATAAGTTTAATATTTTTTACATTTATATTTTTTAGATAACGTTTTATTTTCATGAATGAACGGTGCATTTTGTACATCATATTTTAAACGAATCTGTATCAAATTATCTAGAGAGGAAATTTAAACACATGATTTTAATATTCTTTTACACTTTGCTTCAGGTTTTGATTACAATTACTGGTTTGACAGAAAGAACTTATAGGTGACATCGTAGTAGATTCTTATCGTTTTCTGCAGTGACGCCACTTGCCTGAAGCAGCTGGCACATTGCTGAGAACACCCAACGAAGATTGTTTATTACCCTTAATCCGATTACTTAAGCAAGAATTGAGTGGATTCCATTCCCCAGTGTTCCCTAAGTAATGCAATAAATAAATGCTTCTACAGAGCATAAGAGGAGAAAGTGTTTGTTATAGATTTCCATTCGGAATTTAAAGACATTTGCATGTTTTGTTCTCTTCCACATCTCCAGAGAACAAATATCGATAGGAAAAATTACCGCTCGCATTCCTTGAAGGTGAACAGATATTAAGGGTAAGTCACGCTTATTTAAGAATGTTATTTAACTATTTAAGTTTAGAAACGAGAAAGATGTTCAAGCCACGAGGGGGGAAATGACAAAAGGAAATTAGTACAGTAAAATGCGCCCATTTGAATGCAGTGTTGCGGGTATTTCTGTAGTTGTTTCAGTTTCTCTTAAAAGATAAGTTAAAATGCTTTCAAATTTGTTTCGATGTAGTGCAGTTTATTCACAGATAAATAAATTTTGCATATTTTAAGTAACAACTTATTAAGTGTAGTAAATCAAAAATATGATTCTTAGTTGTGAAATGAATTGTACGCTTAATGAATGTGATTGAGTTGGCGTTTATATGATAATAAGAACAGAAATGAAGCTTTGAATGTGATACATACACACGCAGACACAAACACGTATATGAGGCGGTGAAAGGCAAAGTGGTGTAAGTCACATTTTCAACTATTTTTATTTGAGGGCAAAACTTCAATCTCCATGTTCAGTTTATACTTAAATTGGAAATAATCATTATTTGTAATATTATAATAATTAATATAAATTATAATTTGTTCAATTTATAGTGGAATTTTTTGTAGTTCATTCAGTAAAACGCTTTAGACTTACACCACTTTGCCTTTCACCACCTCACACACAGATAGACACAGACACACACACACATACACACACACACACACACACACACACACACACACACACACATATATATATATATATATATATATATATATATATATATGGATGTATGTATATATGTATGTATGTATGTGTGTGTGTAGCACCCCCCCCCCACACACACACACCACGGATTCCGGAACACAGCAGTCATACGCGGGGGAATGCCTCAAGCGTTGGAGTTATAAAGGGAATAATCTCACGTATCGTAGACATGGCCGGAGTGGAGAAAATGACTCACCCAAAGGAAACATAGTCCACATCTTTACCAGCTAAATTTCGTTTTTGAAGGGACAAGTACGGTTCAATCCAGAGTTGACATGGACACAGTATCACAAACACGAAGACAGAAGAACAGGCGCGCAATTATGAATACAATATGACTAGGACGAAGAAAGAGAGAGAATCCCCGGCCGAAACCTTGGTGGGTCTTTTAAAATCATCCTGATGCCGTTGTGACATGACCCTTTCATTTTGCATTGATTGCACAGTGGCCCCCAGGCCAGTTTTCTGGATTGAGTCCCGCGGCCCGTTATATAAGATTTGGAGCCCACGAGACTGGGGGTTTAAGGGATGATATATATTAATTACCTTCTAATGCTTTTAGTTTAGGCTCAAATTCTTTGTACTTAAAGCGAAAATGAAACTTGTTTGCTTACGCCCAAGTAATTTTAAAGGAAAATGAAATTTGGAAATTAAAAATTTTCTTTTGTTTTGTGTTATATACATATATATATATATATATATATATATATATATATATATATATATATATATATATATGTATATATATATATATATATATATATATATATACATATATATATATATATATATATATATATATATATATATATATATATACATATATATATATATATATATATATATATATATATATATATATATATATATATATATATATATATATATATATATATATATATATATATATATATATACATATATATACATATATATATATATATATATATATATATATATATATGTACATATATATATATATATATATATGTATATATATATATATATATATATATATATATATGTATATATATATATATATGTATATATATATGTATATATATATATATATATATATATGTGTATATATATATATATATATATATGTATATATATATATATATATATATATATATATATATATATATATATATATATATATATATATATATATATATATATATATATACATTTATGAAGGCATTCTTAAAAGAAATTGAAATATTGTTTAAATTTTCAATCATTTCTTGAAGTTCTTCAGAAATTTTACCCGCATTTTACCGACGTTTTAAATTTCTCAATAGAAATTTTATAAAACCCAAAG
Organism: Dolomedes plantarius; assembly: GCA_907164885.2. Taxonomy (NCBI): domain Eukaryota; kingdom Metazoa; phylum Arthropoda; class Arachnida; order Araneae; family Dolomedidae; genus Dolomedes; species Dolomedes plantarius. The sequence goes on from OU015502.1 coordinate 105,314,130, forward strand.
TTTTGAAAAAAGTGTACTTGAGAATTCAAATATATCTTCAGAAATACTATCAAATATTGCCCTAGAAAATTGTATTTGAATTCTAAACTTTGTCTTGAGAAATTCTACTGAAAAATGAAGTCATAAAAATAACTTTGAGATCTCAACTTTCGGTTTAGAAAATTTGATACTTAAAAATATACAGGAAATTTAAACTGTCTCTAGATTTTTAGTGGATTAATACCATATACAGTAATATAGGTTTTTTCGCTGAAAATGTAATACCACATGAATGAAATTCTTTTTATCTAACAAAATTATTCAGATATTTTCTAACATTCCACTTATTTTTGTTGGAAAACACAATTACAAATGTAAAACTTCAGGAGCTTCAGGAAGAGTAGTGGTAACTACAGTACATGGGCCAGGCCCTCCACTGTCGAATATAATTGTATATAAAAATACCAACGCAATTTATGATTTCCATTTCTTTAAAAATAGTGGTAATGAATATATTTAAGTGTTGCTTTTACATTACCAAGTGTATTGAAGTATAAGCACATGCTTTAAGCTTCATGAAGTTAATATTTTTCTACATGGAATTTAATCTGTCTCTAGATTTTTAGTGAATTATTACCATATCCAGTAATATAGGTTTATTCGCTAAAATGTAATGCCACATGAATGTAATACTTTTTTATCTAACCAAATTATTCAGATATTTTCTAACATTCAACTTATTATCGTTAGAAAACCCAATAGAATATTAAAAAAAATCCAACGCAATTTATGATTTCAGTTATTTTAAAAATAGTGGTAATGAATGTTTTTATGTGTTGTTTTTAGATTACCAAGTTTATTGAAGTACTAGAAGGTAACCCGTCATTTTGACGTCATAATACTAATAGTGACGTCATAATGAAAAAAGTATATGAAAGTTAAAAAATATCCCGAATTATCTATCAATATTGTATTTAATCCACACCTTGTAAAAACAAACCCTTTCATTATTTTTTATTTATTTAGTTTTTTATGCAATTGGAGTAGTAGACTGCCATCCAGCCCGTCATTTTGACGTCATAATACTAATAATGACGTCATAATGGAAAAACGTATCTGAAAGTTAAAAAATATCCCAAATTATCTAACAATGTTGCATTTAATCCACACCTTGTAAAAGCAAACCCTTTCATTATTTTTTATTTATTTAGTTTTTCATGCGATTGGAGTAGTAGACTGCATCCAGTTTTTTACAGCTCACTTACCGATATGAATACTGAGCTATTTGATTCATTCACATTCAAGTTTGTTTACCATCAGAATTCATCGCAAAAGTAAACAAATTTTTAAAAACTGTTAAATATACAGCTAAAAGCATCCAATTTTTTTTAGTTCTGAATTCTTTATAGAAAATAGGCTGAACAAACGTGATTTGATGGAGAAGGTATAAGTTTTTAGGTAAGAAAAAATTCTGATCCACATCTGAAATTGAAATTAAGCCTAACCAGCTGTTTGTTTACTGAGGGCTTCAATTTAAAGATGAGTACAGCCCGGAAGTGTTATACAGAGACAACGGCTATTATATATATAATATAATAAGCAGATTCTTTAAGCTTTAAGAAGTTAATATTTTTATTGTTTAGAACGCTAATATTTTTTTAGAAACTGATGGTAAGCAAAATATTATAATAAGAGAATCGCAAAGGTGTAAATGATTGCTGGCAAATACTTTATCTAAATAGAATTAATTTTTTCGAACTATATATAACAATTTATGAATTAATTATAAAGATAGAATTTGTGCCGAAATGGAGAAAATTTGTTGTCTTTATGTATTTAAATTGTAGGAAAAAAAGATATTTAGATTTAAATAATGGTCCACTTCTACAGAAAGTTATACAATTATGTTCACTGAGTATAATTTCAAAAGAACGTTTTCATGGGGTCGATGAGGTGTTCATTCTTCTCCTAATGAGAAGATCTTAGAAATCGCTGAGTACAGGGTATAAAACATGCCAATAAACCACTAGTTATTAACCTTTACATGATCAGGGAACACTTGACTATAAAAAAATAATAATTATCGGGGACCATCTGTATTGTAGATGGATTTTTTTAATAAACAAACTGTCTATGATCATCAAATGTTATTAAAAAATTAGCAATAATAAACGAGTTTATTATTGTTAATTTTTTAATAACAATAAAAGAATGTTTAAGGTAATAGTATACCAAATTAGCAAACCTAAAAGCCTATGAAAGAGTAAAAATGAATGAGATTTTTGAGCTTGCATTTACTTGTACTTTCCTATTGATAAAATTGTTTAGATGTTATGAAATTGCTGTGATGCAGCGACTCCTCATCAAAAAAAAACCTATTAGGGAAAATTAAGCAATACTGGGAGTTTGTCGTACTCGAAACGTCTAGAATCGAAGAAAAAAATACAAGAATTTTAAAATTTGAACTAAAAATTAAAATTGAAAAAAAATTGTGTTCCCAGTTTTAAAAAAACTGTTAAATTTATGGTCGTATTCGAAAGATGAAACGCTTTTTTAATTATTATCAGGGCTGATTCGAGGACCACTTCCTGACTTTTTCCGGGCAACCCGTGGTCCATGGACTGCTGGTTTGTAACCAATGCAATAAATGAATATACATGCTTAACTGAAAAAGCAAGACACTTCCGAAACTAAAGATTACTTTACTGACAGGCAAAGATATGCAAATATTGAGATACATGTATTTTATATATTGCATAATATATATTGTGTGTTTTCCGTGATAAGCATATTTTGGTATATGGACCACGTTATAAGGTAACAAAGACGGATATTTTCTTTACCTCCTGCATTAACTGATGAAAGAGATTTTCAATGCTGACAAAGAGCTATTTTGAACACTTTGAAAATGAAATGGAAATAAATACGCTCCACTGAAGTTAATGGATAGTATCAGAAAACTGTACATCTCGAAATCCATTTCATCTCTAAATGATTCAAATAAGTAACCTTTACGCATCTGGAGAAAGGCGTGTTCTGTTAAATCAATCTTCGCATTCCTAGACTGTAAATGGAAATGGCCTGTCTCAAAAATATATTTGCACAATTAGCGAAAAGGGGAATGAGGTGAGATATTATGTTCATTATAAATTAAGCGTAACAAATGTCTTCGGATATTGTAACTCCCACTTAAAATACCAATAACTCAATTTCAGCCTCCGGGTGGCAGTTAGAACTAAAAGAAGGTAAGTTATTAGTATACTTTTATATATATATATATATATATATATATATATAAATATATAGGGTTGTCATAAAAAAAACTTTGCCGATATATGGACCTCTAGCGGCCGTTCCGGTCAACCGATCGAGATGAGATTTCAGATGTAATTATTCAGAAGTATTACCTCGGGATTTTGTGGACGGCAACAAAGTGGTGTTCACGGTTACGGTTAATAGGTATAGAAACTCGAAATTTTCGAAGGGCAACGTCCACTTTTTTCCGTCGAAATATACTCAGGGTATGCAAAAACCCTAAATAGCGTTGGAACGGTATGTGTATCACAAAAAAACGGACACGTTATGCACGCACAAAAAAATGTGCGAAAGGCCTACAAAACAGGATCGGGGCGCACGGAGGAAATTTGCATATGAAAAAGGCAAGATAAAAAGGCACCAATCAATCATGACAACACAAATCGGGCAAAAGAAAACTTAATTATTTGGAATACACATTTTCCACATGGGTGCCATCATCGTGTTTTCGCTGGGCGTTCGCAGAGCTGTTTTTTGTGCGGACTTAACGCGTCCGTTATTTGTGATACACGTACCGTTCCAACGATATTTAGGGTTTTTGCATGCGCTGAGTATATTTCGACGGAAAAAAATGAACGTTGCCATTCGAAAATTTCGATTTTCCATATCTATAACCGTAACCGTGAGCGCCACTTTGTTACCGTTCACAGAATCCCGAGCTTTTACCTCTGAATAATTATATCTGACATCTCATGTCGATCGGTTGAATGGAACGGCCGCTAGAGGTTCATATAGCTGCAAAGTTTCCTTATGACCACCCTATATATATATATATATATATATATATATATATATATATATATATATATATATATATATATATATATATATATATATATATATATATGTATATATATATATATATATATATATATATATATATACATACATATATATACATATATATATATATATATATATATATATATATATATATATATATATATATATATATATATATATATATATATATATATATATATATATATATATATATATATAAGACAAAGTTGATAGTGAAAAATCCAGCATAAGCTCTATTACTATTTTCAGCCAGGAACTATAAAAACATGTAAAGGTAATTATTAAAAAGGTTTTAGACAATATCTGCTCATCAGCGATGCCGATACTGTCTAAACTGCCAATACTGTCTAAGAATAAAGCTAAACTTATTATATTACTTATTATAATTTATTACTAATATACTATTTTCAGCCAGGAATTATAAAAACATGAAAAGCTAATTATTAAAAAGGTTTTAGACAATATCTGCTCATCAGCGGTGCCGATACTGTCTAAAAACCAAGGGATTCTTTCTGATAAGTATGACCTAACCAATAAAAATTCTTAGACCTGTACAATACATATGAAACAGAAGAATTGAATAAAAAGTTGCTCAATCAAAGAACACCATGTCTGACGCTAGAGAAAGTTGAAGTTAAGAGTAGGAAACCACAAGAAGACTAACGTCTCAAACCTTGCAACCTTGGAGTTAATGGAAACACAGATGCAGACTTACTAAGGAGACTGTGTTATAGGACCTATAAACCTAAATTAATTATGTATTATTATTATTACTAAGAGTAAAATAATATAATTTTTTATTTATTATTATTATTATTTTTACTTAAGAATATTATTATGATTAATTAATTAGTATACATTTTTAATAGTTATTTTCACAAAATAAACTTATTTTATTACTTATTATAATTTATTATTAATTAATTGCAAAAGAACAAGCCATTCATTAAATCTAAAACAACCAATTATGTGCTTGGAAAGACTATCGGGGTAAGGATTACGTTTTAGCACAATTAACAAGTCTAAAATATGCTTATTCCTATTGTATTTTGAACAAAGCCTATTTATACATACTATCTGATTTACAATAATGTTATTGAAAACAGATTTATGTAAGCAAGTTAGGTAATTTTGAAATTTAACAATATTAAATTCATAATCTGATCTTTTGTCATATAAGTCAAAAGTAAACTTGCTATGAGAATTTACATTGATGTTAATATCTATATAGTTTGCATTAATATTATTTTGGCTACTTTGTATTAGTTCCAGATTATGAGGGTAAAAATTTAAGGCTATATTATTACTACTTTTATTAATTACTATTATATCATCAAAATATCTATATAATTTGTAATTGCTATAATAAATATTTTCAATATTATCAACTTCAAAAAATTTGAAGTATAAATTGGCTAGCATACTAGAAGCATTTTCTCATTGTGGTACAACTTTAGTCTGTAAGTATATACTATTATTGTGCATTATATAATTATGTTTAGTAACAAAATCTAAAAGCCTATTGAAATGAGTAAAATTAAAATATTTGCTTAAGCATTGAATATTATTATGTACTAACGTTATAATTGCTCTATTAAATCCTTTGTATTGATATTATTGAATTAATCTTTAAAATCAAAAGTAGCTAATGATTTACTATTATATACTGTTTGTAGTTTACTAATGAGACTAAAGCTATTATCAATGATACCACAAACACCAGAAGTTATTATTTTATAAATTTATCTTAGGTAATTTATTAATCTAACACCTGCTTTAGTAGCATAAGTGTTGTGACCACAGGTTACAGCTCTAAAATCAATAGGTATTTTATGAAATACCTATTATACCTATTATATAAATATATATACAGGGCCGCCCAGACGGGGGGGGGGGGCAACTGGGGAACTTTGCCCCAGGCCCCCACTGCCGGAGGGGTGACAAAAATTTTTTTTAGAAATTATTTATTAGATTTCCTCCGAAAGAAAATTCTGAAACTTGTACCGTACTTCAAAATTCAAAATAATCTCCTGAAAAAAGCCCCCCCCCCCCCAAAAAAAAAAAAATAAATGGAAAAAAATATTCGATTAATCAGATTTCTTGGGGCCCCCAACAGAAGTTTAACCCAGGCCCCGTAAAGTCTCTGGGCAGCCCTGTATATATATATATATATATATATATATATATATATATATATATATATATATATATATATATATATATATATATATATATATATATATATATATATATATATATATACTTGCTTTCAATTTCTAAATTTTAATTTATTGTAGTTCATAGATATAATGTTGTTGCTTCTGCCCCTTGACCGACAGCAACATCAGATCAAGCTATATATAGGCTATTTGCTGAAGAGGAGGTTTCCGGTTTCAATTAGCACCACAAGGGTCGGTGTCCGGCTTGGCTACGAACCAGTCCCGAAAATTTTAACCAAGTCAAATGACGAGACAATTATACTTGACCCCACACGTCCAGGGGTAAATTTGAGACATTGGAGGACATTGCAACCACGTCAGATTTTTAGTGCACCAGTCGCCATTACTGGCCACGGCGGTGGATTTTTCAGCTACGGACATCGAACTAATGACGTAATTAATAGATGTGTGTTTGTTTAAGAGGAGTCCAGAACAAAAAATTCTTCAAATTTTCGAAAAAAAAATTATTGCACAAAAAAAAATGTGTGTTCTTTTTCGCTGAAAGTGACGTTTCCATCATGCTTCTATCTTAATTAGAACAGGAGAGATTAATTTTCTTTGCAACATTCTAATAGCAGCCAATCTTTGTTTAAAACTGTAAATGAGTTTTTCTTCATGGTGGGACTTTTCAACTATTTCTCATCTTTAAATTACTATAATTCAAGAACTGTGAAAGATAAATGGTTGAAAACTGGAACATGTGTTTTCAACTATTTTTTTTTTATTTTTTTCAGCAAATAAAAAAATATATATATTTAATTTTGAAAAAAGATTTTTTAAAAATAAGTTACATCATTTTTTTGAAATTTTAATTTTAATATTTAATTTTTTTCAATTAATATTTTTAAAAAAGCTGAATGAAAATTAAAACTTATATATTCCTGTTTATTTAAAGTAAAAAATTTTGAAATTCGACAAATAATTTTACGTATTATAACGATTCTAAATTACCCCCCCCCAGTTTTTAAAAATTTCAATTTTAAAAAGTTAAAAATTATATGAGAAGTTTTATGGTGTGATTTTGTTTACAAATTATATGGTTAACCATCACAAAAAATTCAAAATTTTTATCTCGATAAATAAAAAAAAATAAATTTTTTCCCTAATCCCCTTAATGGAAGATTCAATGTCAAGTATTATATCATGTTTTCTTTAGTGTAAATGGTTAAATAATTTTATTATTTAAATAATTATATTATTTATCAATTTAGAATCATAACTATATTTTACAGACTCCTATGCAGAGATTTAATATGTAGAGATTCATATAGGTAAAACAAAACTATGGAAAAAAATAGCAATAAAATGCAGGCGTTTTTTTAAGACACATTGCCACGAATACATTTTGCAAGATACCACTGTACGAAAATTCAATTTTTTATGTACCATTCTTTTCAAAATAATAAAACCTACAACCCTTTAAAAAAGGGATTTCATAAAAGATATCCCAAAATCCCACGCTCCCGCTCTCCCGAAAAATCTATGCAGGATAAATCATCAGTAAAATGAACACACTTCAAAGGATCTTTTATACCCATCTACAAAAATAACAAAATGTAATTTTATAGTTACTTCGAAACATATACGAAACTCTTTTATGCAATACCATCTGTATTTCTTTTAACGTTCGGCTTTTGTTTGGGAACGATATATTTTCTGTCAGCGCGAACGCGATACGCAATAAATATTTTATGCGGAACGCTTTATTTTTCTCCAACAAATGTTAAGCAGAATTATTCTTAAAGCCTGGTACTGGATATAAAAGTTTTTTGACACCAGTAGCTTCAAGGAGGATCTTTAACCTATGCTGAATAAATAACACAAGGTACGTACATCTCTCTTTACCCATTTATCTGTCAATACATATATATATATATATATATATATATATATATATATATATGTATGTATGTGTATGTATATATATATATATATATATATATATATATATATATATATATATATATATATATATATATATATATGTATGTATGTGTATGTATATATATATATATATATATATATATATATATATATATATATATATATATATATATATATGATACAAATTTTAATCCTTTTAAATACTCCTAACATGCTTTTCACAAATTCGTTTATCTTATTGTTGCAACAGAATACCGTCCCCTTAACCTTGAATTGCGACCTAAATTCAACCAATATAAATCTATTTTCCCCCCTAAAGTTGTTGCACGCGCATTATATAGCAGTTATATAAGATCCAACCGGGTCGAACATTAAAAAAAAATCCTCCGATATGACGCGCTGGGGTCAGGTGTTCGCTTCTGGCCAATTAAAAAGTCAGTGCGCCCATACCTGGCAGATCTTGGCGCTCTTTCTGAAGCTTCTGTGTTCGAAGCAACAAACTATCAGGATGTAAGAACTTCGTTCTCCCGAATTGCGGGCCGGGGGCCTCGTTCCCCGTCTACTGCGGGGAACCTCATCTAAGTACTGTGTAATAAAAGACATATATCAGCTATGTGGAGTTTATGTGTGCTCTGCCTGAACTTCCTTCCTTCGCCACTCGCTACGACTTACTGAGATTACAACCCCGGTTATGCGACTACAAGCCGTCCAGCTTCTCCCTCTTATTATTACTTACACACACACACATATATATATATATATATATATATATATATATGTAACATGTGGACACCCAAGGAGAGAGAAGACTTGCATCCAGTATGTCACAAGGGGTGAAGAGTAGTCGTGGCTCGAAGAATAGACAAATCTACAAGTTATGGCATCACAAAACTTTATTAGGAGGAGAGTACGTCTCCCCAAGACAGTTACAAAATCCGAAAAGCGCACATGTATGTTGATCAGACGGCTTGTATAAACTTTGTCATGTGATCATGATAGCGATTAGGGATTTGCTGTTGTCGACAAGTCACATGGTGTTTTATGTAATCTGCGCAAAGCCTATATGAAATCTTGACTGACGCTACGCAGGTTTGGAAAAGGAAGCCATTTAATATTTTCCACTAGAGGCCTTTTAGGACTTAGATTTGAAAACGAAAGTTAGCTCGTAAGCCCAAGGGAATTTAGAATAATGTTAGATTTTAAAATGGTATGGGGTTTTTAATGTTATATATATATATATATATATATATATATATATATATATATATATATATATATATATATATATATATATATATATATACACGTACACATCTTATAGTCACTTCGAAACACATACCAAGAGTATCTATATTACTTTTCAGTTGGACGTTTCGATAGTAATGATATATTTCCTGTCAGTGCGAATACGATACATAATAAATTATTTAGGCGGCTAGCTTCATTTTCCTCCAAAAGTTGTTAGGAGGTCCTACTTAACCCCCCCCCAGAGGGTTAAGTAGGATTCTTCTTAATAGCTGGTCTTGGATATAATTTTTTTTGACACCAGTAGCTTCGCAGAGGTATTTAAACTATGTTAAAGAAAAAGCACAAGGTATACATCTACCTCTCTCTGTCTCTCTCCTTCTCTCTCTACCTGCCAGTATGTCTTTGTATATCAACATTTGGCAAACATTTTATCTTGTTAAACCGGCATGTATGTTGCATCTTAGTATTTGAATTCTAGAAGCGTTAATACCCCAAACATTCATGGTAGGGGAATCAACAGCCGAAGACATTGTTGTATTAACATCCAGAATATAAACATATTGAGTGAATAACGCCCCCCCCCCAAAAAAAAAAGATTAAAATTAAATAAATAAATAAAATAAATAGATAAATAAATAAATAAAAATAAAAGCCCTCCTATCTTTTGGGTCGTCTACCGAGGGTAAAGCAAAGACAAAACTACATAATCAATGCACGTGGTTTTCGCCATGGTGCCATGTTTAAAATTGATTGAAATCAACAAAAATGAAATTATTACCAAGATGAAAAAGATAAATAAGTAAAAGTTGAATAAAACCCAAAGCATATAACGCAATGATCGTATGTAGGTGCTATACATGTAACTGTTAAAAAAAGAAAGCTAATTGTAATGAGTGAAATATATAGAATGTTAGTAGAACAAAATAAGGGCACCGCCCCTGGGGACCATTTCTTAACCTGTAAAAGATACAGACAATAAATAAACATACAATAGTTTGAAAAAAATCGACTCCAACTGAATACCATGCATTGGAACTCCCGCTAAGATAAGACGATATAAAACTGCTAACGGCCAACACTCATTTCGGACTTTCCATTATATAATCACATTTCCCAGTATACCAGTCATCGTTCCAACATACACCTCAGTGACGTCTTGAGGGCATTCCAAACTGCAGGTACAGTCCGCAAAAACTGTAGGTGGCCGACCCGAAAACAGAACTCCCACAAATGACCGCCGATCGTCGGCAGACAGCTGCAGTCAAAGAAAAGCAGTTGTAAAGCAGTTCCGGAAACCAGGTCTCGTGGTTTACAGTGACCAGCTTCAGTACACACACCAGATTCAGCCCAAATTACATTACACAGCCTATCTTTACCAAAACAGGCTGTTTGCCTGCCGGCTAGTACACTGTGTTCCATTAACACATGGTCATCGGTGTATAATAGTTGTGTGTAATATTTTACATAATATTTATAAAATATGTTACCATAATTTCCCTTTGGCCTTTGCCTTTGAATGTGAACCTTTTGGAATTTTAATTTTCTCTAAAAAAAATAAGACTTCAAAATTTTGTGCATCACACTTTATAATTCAAAATATACCTATTTTTCCATTCATCTTTTGCAATATTAAAGAGGTTTACATATTTACTTTTCCGTTAGAAAAACCACTATCATTAAATATAAAGACTGTCTTACATGATTCAAAGAAAATGTTTTATCTGCATAAAAGCGAGAGGAAAGAAGTTATTTCTCTTATGGAATATTTTCAGCCTTTCTGCAAATGTTAATCCACATATATTTGATTATGCACTCCAAAAAGTCTCCTTTGACACCCGCATTTGTGTGCGTGCAAATCTCTTAAGACCACTGAAGAGAACACATTTCCTTGGAAAAAGTAAATTAAGAGATAACAAGTAACTTATTAATACATACTAGTAATTTTGTGCAAAACAATTTTATCCGAATAAAAACATGTATTCGCCGCGTATGCTCTATTAAAATATAATATCTTTACTGTAAATTTTCATTATTTTATAGTTAAGAAACTGTAAAATCTTCTAACAGTCTTAATTACTGAGAAGATTGAATGAATGAAGCGCGTAAAAGTTTTCGTTATTTAGAACAGTTTTTTAAGTAATTATGATGTAAGCATTGACTCATTTTATGCTTAACAAAAGGCATGTTCTGAATAAAGGGAAGATATTTATATAACTTGAAATTTGAGTAAATGTTTAAACACTTAACTATTCCTTATTTAGCCAATTTTTACGGAGGCGAAACTCATTGTCTTCGCTAATCAAAATATCCTTTACGAAAACAATACAAGGATGTTTTAACTGAGATTTGAGCCTCATTAAATTTAAATTAAAGCGAAGAATGCAATACGTTTATTTATCTGGATTTCTTTAGTTGCCATTTCGTAAAATATGATTCTATTGTCATCTGGCCTCTATTCAAAACAGTCATTTCTGATTGAACACTGATAATTGTAAGATAAAAAAAAAACTTTTTATATACCACGTTTTTAAATTTTCTGTTGAATCATATAACTTGACAATTCTATGTATTCAAAAATACTTTTTAAAAATTGTTTTGATGAATTATCCCATCAACTTGAAAGAAAATTATCAAATGCGTAATAAAGAGGTCTCAAATGCGTAATCAATCGTTTAGCTCGGGAATTGGAAGTTAACTTGCGTTTAATTTTTCGTTCCCGTGCCGGCCGATAGATGGCTGCACCCTTCTACAAAACAAAAGTAACTGAAAATGAATTCAAATCTGCTTAAACATGGCTAAAAGTATCAAAAGAATGCATTGTCATCGTGTTCTGAACTGTTCTAAATGTTTCAAATGTCTAGGTAGTCGGGAAGTTAGTTAAAAATCGATTGCAAGATTTGTACTGGACAAACATACAAACAAACAAACAAGAAAGCGAGTTAATAAAAACATGATAATAAAAATATGAGAAAACTAAAACTATAACATGATTAAATATCAGGCTTGAGTAAAAGAATGTTGCGGGTGAATTAACAGGAACTAGTCATGATGGTATAGTGGATAATACACGTTTTTCATGTGTTTTTCAATGAGTAACAAGAATAAGTTTGCTTTCATATGAAATTGAATATGTCATTATTAATGGTTGCATCTTTTTCGTAATTACAAACTCTTTTATTAGTACAGTTAGTCAATTTTAAAATGCTATTTGACTTTGGTGTGATACATTATGAACACAGCCAGTCCCGTGGACAATCGAAACTAAATTTCCGTTGTACTGAAGCTTGAATTGAGTAAAACTTAGAGATTAAATCATGTATAGAGCGGTCAGCCTTATCCGTTGTCTCTGATATTTGTAAATATGTAAATAGCTTCTAGTCTTTTATTTCTCTTATAAATTCTTAAATGCTGAAATAGTCATAATGTGTAAAAAAAATTACTGCTTCCAAGAGGTTTTTTTTATTGGATCTTGATTCTGTCTCAGCCCAGACTACAAAATTTAAACACAAGAAGCGGATGGAAGCCGTAAATGCCGGTTCTTAGGCTTTCCGAATATCGTAGAAAGTGACGACCAGTGACAAACATTTCAAACATTTTCACCTTTTATACATGCATATATGCACGATTTCATGTGTAACATCATATAGACCTGGGGCTCCTTACTGAGGTCTCCTTTTCTACCTGGTTTACCCATAGCTGCGAATGGGGCGAACATTCGACACAAAACAGGTGACATTTATTTACTGGGCCACCTTTACTGAATTGGTCTAGGGTGCCCTCTAATTTGCCCGCTATGTGCATCAACGACAATAATAGTACCAACTACCGCAATTGCCCAGAACTACAGGATGTAGCAGGTTTTTCTGTCTATGGTGATCATAATGCTTCTCTAGTTTAAGATTTTATTGGGATGCTCGACAGAGACTGATGATGTAACTTGACCAAAGTCTATAGTAGTAAAAATAAAAAAATGGTTAGCAAAAATTATGTCAAATAAATCCAGAAAAGGCACCTGATAAAATCATGTAATATGAAACTCCTCGAAATACATTTCTTTTTAAAATTTAGTCTCTCCATTTGCATAGATATTGCGTAATATAATATTCTATCGATAAGAAAGTCTTGGTCACAAAAATATTAAACACTATTTTAGACGCTTGGATAGTAGACCTTCGCAAAACATAACTTTTCCGTATATAAATATCTTTAACAATAAACATTTTGAATACGTTTACTTTTATTAAATAATAGAACAATGAGTAAAGAGATATTTATAATATCATTATTGCACTGAATACTTGAAAACACTTTCGAATTAATAAATTACTTCAAAAATTGTTCCCCTCGCTCAAATATATATATATATATATATATATATATATATATATATATATATATATATATATATATATATATATATATATATATATATATATATATATATATACATATATATATATATATATATATATATATATATATATATATATATATATATATATACATATATATACATATATATATACATATATATATATATACATATACATATATAATATATATACATATATATACATACATATATATATACATACATATATATATATATATATATATATATATATATATATATATACATACGTATATATATACATATATATATATATATATATATATATATATATATATATATATATATATATATATATATATATATATATATATATATATATATATATATAGTGTAACTTCTTTACCTGTCATCCCTCCAACGGACGTATTTTGTTCAGGATCGATTAAAGACTCCAACGTAGAGCCAATGTTATGCATTGACTCTATTTTCAATGATCACCCATCAAAATGGCCACAGTTTTCGAGACCATTATGGAACTCCATTGAGAAGTTTCAAAGAAAAAAAAAGATATATACAGGTTTCCCACCTATATCCTTTACACACCCCTTAAATTCTAAAAGATCACAGCTTACGCCATAAAGTTGGTGTCTAAGAATAGTTAAAAGGATATTCTGAGACATGATGATATAACTTACAACGCCATCTATCGGCGTTAAAAGGACATTCTACATGATGATATAACTTACAACGCCATCTATCGGCAAATTTTGAAATTCGCATTTTTCTCTCAAAAACGGTAAGAGGTACGGGATAAAAGTCAATTACAAAGTTGTTCAATATCATTGATTTAGTAAGAAAATACATGTTGCGCACATTAATACTTAAAACAGAATGTAGAAAATGAACATTTGTTCTGTCACGATTTCGAAAATTATCATGTCATAAAGAGTGGAAGGTAGAAACTGAGACACTTCTTCAGGAAAATTATCTTCAGGAAAATTTATTCAGGATATCTTCAGGAAAATTTATTCAGGATATCTTCAGGAAAATTTATTTATGCTGCTTAAAATGATCTCCATTAGCTACTATAGACATTTGCACTCTGGACTGGATTCTCAGGTCTTTTCGAGCTTCGCTAGCGTTTTACGACGCCATCGTGTTGAAAATCACGACCAAACAAATGTTCGTTTTTTACATTCTGTTTTGAGTATTAACGTGCGAAAGGTGTCTTTTTATACTAAATCGATGGTGCTGAACAACTTTGTAATTGACTTTTTTCAGGTATCTTCCACCGTTTTTGACATAAAAAGCTAATTCCAAAATTTGCCGATAGATGGCGTCGTAAATTGTCTCACCGAGTGGCGCATAGCCTTTTTACTATACCTATACACAAACTTTATGGTCTAATCTGTCACCGTTTATAAGTTCAGGGGAGGGGGTGTAATGGATATAGGTTGGCACGCTGTATATACAGGGTGTCCAGTGAAGAAGTTCCTGATTTCAAAATTAAAAATCTCGAAAACACAGATCTGTAGAAGAATGCAACAAAAGGTATTTTTATCGTGAAAGCTGTAAGAACTTTATACACCAATTATCGCAATAGTTACAAAAGCTGCTAACAGATGGCGCTCTACAACTCGTATCAGCATGCATAAATAAACTCGTACTCTTTGCAAGCAGTCTTTTCAATCACTATATCACAATCTTTTCAAAATGTCCACCATTCGCTGTACGGAGGTGGCGCAAACGAACAATAAAATTTGCCATCACACCCTGTAGTGGCTCAACAGAAATCGATTCAGCTGCTCTACTGATCGCGGACTGAAGCTCGTCCAGCGTAGTGGGATGGCTCCTGTACACAGTATCTTTTAATGTGCTCCAAAAAAAAAGTTACAAGGACACAGGTCCGGTGAATATGGAAGCCAATCGTTGAGCAGGCAAATTCGACACATCAGGAACATGCAGTGCTCGCGCCGTGTCGAGGCAACTTGGATTGTCACAAACTACGGTATGGAGGTGCATGCAGAAAACACTCAAAGCCTATCCGTATAAGCTCCTTCGCATACAAGAGTTAAAACACGGCGATTACGATCTGCGTCAAACGTTCGCTTTAACGTTCTTGGCACGTATGGAGGTGCAGCATCGATGAGGCTCACTTTTACTGTACATGTGCGGAACAGTGAACGCACATAACTGCCGTATCTGGTCCACTGAGAATCCTCACTCGGTCCACCAAATGCCCCTGCATTCACCGCATGTGACTGTATGGATCGGCCTCACTGAGACCTTTATGATTGGGCCATTTTTCTTCTAGAAAATCACCCCGCAGGGACCAAAAATCTGTTCCGTGACTGCAGCACGTTATCGGGCTATGCTGCAAAGTGTGGTCATTCCAGAACTCCAGCAGCGTGGATGTCTCGCTACAAGGGTATTTCAACAAGATGGTGCCCCTCCTCACATTGGACGTCCGGTTTAACAATTGCTGCGACGTCATTTTACAGAGGACGCATTATCAGTCGTGCATTTCCTACCAGATGGCCTCCATGTTCACACGACTTAACCCCGTGCGATTTTTGGCTTTGCGGTTACCTAAAAGATAAAGTTTATCGGGGAAACATAGGAAATCTTGCGAATTTGAAGAACAACATCCTCTTGCACGTACGCAACATCGGTCCCGACCAGTTACACGCCGCTGTGGATCATGCTATAACACGGTATCACGCGTTGACCTTGAAGCAAGGTGGACACATTAAAAACCACCTGTGAAATTTTGTGTATTGTTGTTACTACGCGCATGCTTTTCGTTTGCGCAAACACTAAAATTTCTGTTTGATCCATAGTTCTTATGTAACGAACTGTACTAATAAAGTTAATTACCGACACCACGTATTCTTTCCTTCCTTCGTACAGTCATGTTTCCTATTCCTTACCTTCAACCGATCGCAGTGCCTCATTTGCACCCAGCGGTCTTTGTTGGAACGAATTGCTTTTTTCCCAGCAATCAATTCCCCATGGCCTGATATGTATCCCCTCCAAATATGAAGACGTTACGTCCACTGCTTTTCTTGCCAGGGCGTCCCAAACAGGGATACTTTAATTTGAATCACCCGGTATATATATATATATATATATATATATATATATATATATATATATATATATATATATATATATATATATATATATATATATTACAATCTCGATCGATCGTTTTTGGATCCATCGTTTTTCCGCATGTGTCGTTCATTTTATCCAGTCCCAAAGATCATGTTGCTTTGTTATGTTTCCGCATGTATCATTTTCCCGCATTTATCATTCATTTCAATCGGTCCCTTGAAAAACGATAGATCGACATTCCACTGTATATACACAGTGCGTCAAATAAGTTTTAAGACTGGGTCTGTAAAAAGAAATGGAAACAAGAAATTAATACCTGTTTTGGTTTTTTTATTCAAAATAGGGCCCTCCGGCTTCAATACACTTTTTACAGCGATTTATTAATGAATCGAACGCCTGTTGTAAATCACTTTGTGGAATGGCCTGCAAAGCACTCGTCAAAGCTTCTTGTGTGGTCGAAATATCCTCAAAATAACACCCTTTTAACTTCATTTTAAGTTTTGGGAATAAGGACAGTCACAGGTTGCTAAATCTGGTGAATACAGTGGATGGTTCAACACACAGACATTATTTTTTGCCAAAAATCGACGAACAATAAGGGAGGTGTGACTGGGTGCATTGTCGTGTAACAAACACCAACTGCTTTCAGTCCTATAGTCTGGATGAATGCGACGAATTCTGGCCATCAAACGCTTTAAAACATCTAAGTAGTGTTGACCTGTAAGTGTTTGTCCAGTTGGAACAAATTATTTGTGGATAATACCTTTACTATCGAAGAATGTAATGAGCATTGTTTTGATTTTGGATGGAACGTTTCTTGTTTTTTTGGCTTGCGGTGAATTTGGCGACTTCCATTCCGCACATTTTCGCTTTGTTTCAGAATCATATTGGAAACACCAGGTTTCATCACCTGTAACAATGGACTTCAAGAAGTTTGGATCGTTTTCAGCGGCTGAAATAACGTCTCCGCGATGTGCATTTCCAATTGCTTTTTGTTCAGGGGTTAAAGTGTGGGGAACAAAGTTAGCACACACTTTTGTTTTGCCCAAATCTTCATCCAAGATGGTTCGAATTGTATCTTTGATGATATTTAAAGAGCCTTCCATCATTCTCAGTGATGCACAGCGATCGTTTGTTACGAAATTTCGTACTTTCTCAATAACTTCAGGTGTCCTAGATGAAATTGGTCTTCCACTACGCTGATCATCTTCTACCGTATCTCTTCCGTCCAAAAAACGTGTGTGCCACACAAAAACATTTGATCTACTTAAATAACAGTCACCTTAAATAACAGTAAACTCGTTTCATGAGTTGGTATGTTTCCAAAGCACTTTTACAAAGTTTTTCGTTAAATTTAATTCAGCTCTTTGCTCCATATCAAAAAATCAACATGAAAAAAATTCACTTCTGCAATAAACGTTCGACTTCTCTCAAGTACTTAACGAAATGCGCACAACTTGTTAGCAGTGTGCCAGTAGACGATGGACGTTATGACGCATGCGGATTTACACTAACAGCGCCTTTACAACCTGCGCTCTGGGACGAGTCTTAATACTTATTTGACGCACTGTGTATATATATATATATATATATATATATATATATATATATATATATATATATATATATATATATATATATATATATATATATATTATTATTAGAAACAGCATTTTTTGAACGCAATACAATAGAAATATTGACACAGACAGCCTAAAGTTTAATGATTCTAAGACCTCCTTTTAAGAAAGCGGTTTCCCTTAGTTTAGAAGAATTTTAGTTTGTTTGACGAGTTCACTTTACAACTCTGAAAAGAATCACACGTGACTGTCTACCTATTTATTTATTTATTTTTTTCATTTCGGCAATTCTGGATGAAATGTTTTTCTTTTCTTTTACAGGTTTGCCAGATTCTCAATTTTATACTTATAATGACATTTTATTATTCGGCTTACCTAATATTTGATTCACCATTTACATGATTATATACCACGGATGTTTGCATAGATTGTCAAAATATAACTTCTCTCTTTACTGTTTATTTCATCAATCATTTAATTTAATTCTCTTTAAGTACAGGTTGCGGCAGAATGGACTCTCCTAGTTCTGAAGGTCACTGGTGAGGGAATGCTTGGGGTATGGCAGCGGGGGAGATGGCAACATTTCAGGTGAATATTCCAGTTGTCAGTAGACATTATGGGTTGGTCCGGAGAATATTGTTACGTCTGGAGGTTTCGTTATTTGCGTTTTTTTTTAAATTCTGTATTCAGGACACAGAGGTTATTTAGGGCGCTCTTTGGTATGGGACTTTGGACTCTCTATGCAAAATGGTCTTTCCAGTTGGTAAAACCATCCTGCCATGGGTTTCATACGTTAGAGCAGGTGTGTCTGCATTACCAAGCAAACCAAGTGCCGTCCTTAGACTATTTGAACACCTGAAATTGAGTAACGATTCCATGAGTCAGGAATTCGCGAGAAATTTGCCACCATTCCCTAACAGATGGCCACCGGAGAGATGGAATTTTTTTAGAGAACGTCTTCGGCAGTACATCAGAAACTGCGTATAGCCCCCTGAATAATGTTATTTTTAAAATCTAGTAGACATAATTTCAAGTTAAAAATAACTTTTTATATACCATGTTTTTAATTTTTCTGTTGAATCATATAAACTTGACAATTCTATGTATTAATAAATACTTTAAAAAAATTTTTTGCTAAATTATCCGATCAACTTGAAAGAAAATCATAAAAAGCATAATTAATCATTTAGTTCCGGAATTGCGAGCTTGACTTGCGTTTAACTTTTCGTTTCCGTCCCTGCCGATAGAGGGCTGCACTAGTCTACAAAACAAAATTAACTGAAAATAAATTCAAATCTGCTTAAAGATAGCTAAAAGTGTTAAAAGAATGCATTGTCATCGTGTTCTGAGCTATTCTAAAAGTTTCAAATGTCTAAATAGTCGGGAAGTTGGTTAAAAATCGTAAGATTGCAAGATTTGTAATGGACAAACACACACGCAAACACACAAACAAGAAAGTATGATAATAAAAACATGTTAAAAATGAAGGAGGCCTTATATTATGCCAAAGAGGATGAGAACACCAGGGGGGGGGGGTCACCTATACCAGTAATACCTATAACTGTCTAGCTAATCGGGAAAATAGTTAAAAATCGATTGCAAGATTTGTACTGGACAAACACACACGCAAAAAAAACAAGAAAGCGAGTTAATAAAAACATGGTTAAAAAATAAAACTAGATTATAAGTGATTTTCAAAAATAATTTTTTCTCTGTAAATAGTTTCGTACACATTTTATTCCACTTTGAAATGTGGGAATCCATTCTTGTGCATCCAGTAAAATAATACACCAGTACTCTGGTAATGTAAGAAATGATTACACAGGTCAACAGTGGTTTTGGTGCCGGTGTATTTGCAACTGATTTCAAGTGAATTTGATGCCCTGAATTTAAATATGGCATTAGTTTTTGCCTAGGAGCTGAAATTTCTAAGATATGATATTTTAGTGAAATATACTTTACAGTATTTTAAGTTAAATCTCTGGATCAAATAAATAAATAAATAAATAAAAAACTCAACACTGAATTTTTTATTATTATTATATATATTTTAAATGTTAAAGGAGCATAAAAATCAGAGAATATTATAGTAGCACTTATCTAATTACAAAGAGCAAGAAAGAGGAAAAAGTCACAGATGAAAACAACTAGTCACTGAATAATTCGGAAACTTATTTTCTGTCACATTCTTGAATGTATTTTGGAACAGTTATTTTTCAAAATCCAGAGGTAATCTGCCATCATGTTCGTTCTTGTTAGCGGTCCTCAATAATTTTAAAATCCTGGTGAAATCATTCAGCTTGTTCCTTACTGGTGTGTCCTACATTTTCAGGAAAATGGTCTAAGTTGCTGTGAAAATAGTGCACATAATTGCTCTTGTTACAACCCAAGGGATCTGAAACTGTTTGCAAGAGGGGGACAAAAATATTAACAGATGGCTATACGCATTCTATCTGGAGGTTTCAGACAGTCTTGAGCTCGGATGTTCCGCGTACAGGGTGGGAAGAATGATAATGTGTATCACCCGATAACGCAACCATCACGCGCTTTTGGATAAGCGCGAAGAGAGAACAAAGGGATATTAGGGATTATTTTTGGAGAGGTAGGTCGCTCGTCTCACGGCTCAGAGATAATGAAAAATGGTGATTTGGCTGGGTTGATTCGGCATTTAATTAATGTTAATAAAGAAGCCCTTAAATGCTATTTAAATAGAATCTCTTTGTTACAGGCCTTTGTTTGATGACTACCATTAAGTGTTCATTAGCAGATAAAAAGTTATACGGTGTAGGCATCGTGTCATATATCTATCTATCTATCTATATATATATATATATATATATATATATATATATATATATATATATATATATATATATATATATATATATATATATATATATACGACTTTCAAGGGTTTAACGACTTTCAAGGGACCGGAAAAAATCGTCCTTAAGTTGAGATCGCCGTTAAACAGAATTTGTGAAAAAATAATATTTCCCTTCACACTTTACGGACTTAGGACTGTCAATATGTTTCTTAATATATTGGCGTGTTTAAAAATGTTATTTTTATTATCATTATTATTTTATTCACAAAAAGGTATTTTAAATTACATTGAAAAAAGAGTACAAACAATACATTAAATTATGTTTTAAAATGTCAAAAAGTGTTGATTGCTTCATTTTTCTCCTTTTTTTCGTTATTCTCTTTTCCAGATTTTCTAAAATGTTATATGTGTCATCTCCCATATTCGACATATTCGATGTAATATAGCATCGGAGAACATCTAGTGCAGAAGTTGAATTCGTGTAAGACAGTGGCAGTGTCTCCTTTCCGTGTCTCCAATTTCGTCTGACACTGTGTTTTCATTTACAATATCTTCATAAATTTTTTCTACATTTCTGTAATCTGTTGTTAAAACAGATTCATCACAATTGCAGAAATTTTGAATTGAAACATCCTCATCTTCAACAAGACTTCTCCATTCTTCCGGGGAAATTTCATCTTCGTTGATTTCTACATCCGTACTTTGCAGTTCCACTACAAGTTATTTGTGAATTCCAGTAACAGGAAAGCACATTTTTATTTGGATGAAGAAACTTCTTTCCATGCTGATGTTATCATGGGCATTGCTTCAAACATCGTAAATTTTCAAATTTTCATACTGTCAGCCGAATTGTTTATTAATTTCCTAATTAAAGACTTTCTGTAGTATGCTTTCCCACTGCAAATGATACCCAGGTCTAATGACTGGAACTTTCTAGTGCAATTAACTGGTAAGAAATGAATAGTCAGATTTCTAAGTACAGTGATATTTGGAGTATGTGCAGTGCAACGGTCGATTAAAAGTAAAAATTTTCTCTTTTCTTGATGCATTTTTGCATAAAATTTTCTAATCCAGTCAATAAAAATTCGTGATGTCATCGACGCTTTATTATTATTCCGATACTCACAAGGTTTCCTGGTGATATTCTTAAAACACCTTGGTAGCTTTCATTTGCGTATAACTAGTGGTGAAAATTTCTCAGATCCAACCAAATTAGTGCACAGTAAAACAGTCAATCGTTCCTTACTGGGTTTTCCATCCTAACACTTTTCGCCCATATACGTTAAAGTTTTATTAGGCTCCATATTGTAGAATAGGCTCGGCTCATCTGCATTGAATACGTTCTTCTCATATCCATCGAATATCCCCTTCAGCACTATTTTCCATTCTTCCACAATTTTATCATCTACGGAGCCACTTTCGCAAGATATGCTTTTAAATGCAAATCCATATCTTTCTTTGAACTTTGCTAGCCAACCAGCCGAAGCCTGAAAATTTTGCATTCTAAACTTTTCTGCCAGAACTATAGCATTTTCTTTAAATATCACTCCAGAAATGGGAATGTTGGATGCTCTTGCTTGATGAAACGATTGTAGACTTATCGGCCATATTGAATTTTCTGCCGTTTGGATTTGAATCCCAAACAAAATTTTGGTGCTGCTACAAGAATTTTCTCTTTGCTTCCTAAAATACCTTTGAGAGTAGAATCAGGTAGCTGAAATTGTCTTGCGAATTGGACTCTTGGTATTCCAACACTTTCTTCCCAGTCTTCAATAATTTTCACCTTTTCTTGTAGAGTAAGATGCTTTCGTTTTGATGCCATTTCGCTCTTCTCACCTCGTATTCCTACTGGAATGAGCTCCTACACACAACCATGAATTCTCCAAACATGAACATCTGCTTGACTACAGATGGTAGGGACAATAGAGTGATTCAGCTCCCGCAATAAGAGCCCCTTGGAAGAATATTCGATCTTCCGATAAACAATAATCCCCCCCCGGGTTTTCCAACTGCAACAAGTCTATGATTGCAACATTGCAAACATCAAGGAAATTCCAGGTCTGTTATTCAAACCAAACTTGTTTTCCCCCACAGAATGTACACATAAAATGTTGAAGAAAAAAGTTTATCGTGTAAAAAAAATTCTTCGTTAAACAGAAACAACGTCGTCTTTAAATAGAATTTTTTTACGTGATAGGGGCTGGGACTGGAAAATATCGTCTTTAAATAGAGATCGTCCACGTTAAGTAGAGCGTCGTTATACAGAGAGCCAACTGTATATATATATATATATATATATATATATATATATATATATATATATTCGATTATTCTTAACATCGTAAATTTATATGTAATACAATTAAACTTTAAAACATTTATAACTCTTCCTTAATATGTCTTAGGTTATATTATACAATTTCGGTATCCGAAATTTTCTGTTCATACCTCAACGCTATGTGATAGGTATGAAATAATGAGTTGAGGACAATGTGTACTGTTTTACTACGGTCAATCATATTTATGATACATTATATTCACACAGAATACCAAGTAACTGTGATATATGTCTTATGTCTAAAATTTGTGTCATGATCTTCCGTCCATCTACATCTATCTTAATAATTTTTGACACCATAATTTATTGTATGATATCCCGCGTCGCATCTGACAGTCAAGTCCAGAGAAGGTATAAGGGTGACTCTTTTAATCTCGTCACCAAAGCGTGAAAGTTGACCTTTCGATATATTGAAGATTAGACGCAGTTGGAAAGGTTTCACGCCTTGGGTAATTAGTTCTTTGAATATATTGAATTCATCTTTCTATAAATATTTGTATGTATATATATATATATATATATATATATATATGTGTGTGTGTGTGTGTGTGTGTTTATTTCCAACAATTTTACAGGAATAAATGTATGTATGAGAGAGAGAGACCATTCAATAAAGTATAAAAATAATAATTGAGCTTTTCATCTCAACCAAAACATGTGTTCCGTAATACAATAAACATGAATTTATGTAACACTATAACGTGACCATATTAGAAGAACGTAATATTTTTCTGATGATTGGGAAGTTTTCTCAAATACTTCCTTCACAAATCCTTTAAATCTCAGTTCATTATATCCCTTTGCTTGAAGAAGTTAACATTTTAAAGCATCATCTACCTAAATAAAAGAATATGATAAAATTTTATAAAGTAATATCTAATACGCAGCATACGCTACATTATTTTTTTATAATTGATAAAAGAATTGTTTGTTTTTGCTAAAGTTAGCTGCTGTTACAAGTTAAATAACATGGTAAATATTCTTTTAAACATGTTTGATTATGATTCGGGGCTCTCTATATGTGATATTGATATCCTTTATTATTAGTATGTGCAAACTAATAGTCCCCATTCTCTAGTGTTTGAATGAGAAAATACTTCATAAAAAAATAAAGAGGCAATTTTGCCAGGATTCAAAAAGCATAAAATGTATTATATAGCTGATACACGAATTTAAAGTTTCATATCATAAAAACAAAATAGAAGATTCTTAAACAATAAAAGAAAATTCAAAATTGGATATTTTTTTAATATGATCTCCTATTTATGATGTTTATGTAACAGAGGTGAAATAGTTTTACTTTTATTACTTTACAACAACAATTAATCCGTGAGTTATTTACGTTTATATCAATGTTAGTTTATAATAGTGTACCAATGTATAATAGTGTACCAAATAAATCATGAAGAATAAACATAGAATTAATCTGTTATATAAAAGAATGTATTTTTAAGTTTCGAAGTTACATAATTGAAATACTTTATCAGTAATATTAGTTTTACTTAAAACAAAATCTCAAATATATGAAAGCCTATGAAGTTCGAAAATGACTTTTAAAAGTTATATAAGTAGGAATTATAATAGTTCTGATTTTCTAAGAAATATATTGTCAGCGAGTAATCTCAATATATTACCTTGAGACAGCAATTACTGAAATCTTTTATTGCTCTGAAAAATATTTTTGCGAGTATGGAAAGTGCTCCTTTGTTCTTTTATCTTCCAGTATTTGATGCTGAGAACAATGGGTTTTTCGAAGAAAATTATATAGCCCCAGTTTCGAATCAATTTTCTAAGAAGATTAGGCTCCAGTTTTCAAATCTTATCGAAGAACTATATTTGATAAATTTTTTTAAATGCCTGTTATCCCTGACTAGAGTCAATTCATATCGCCAGAACTTATTTTATATATTGTCTGTGCTTAAATTTCTGCAACATTAGTCGTACTGCTGAATATCGTGAAAGACTATGTTTGCCCGTTTTGATATATCAGAAGCAGTAGGAGAACAGCTGGCCGATAGTATATTGTGAGAAGTACATTTGATGGTTAGCAACTGAGCAATTTTCATTGAACTACTGTGAAATATAATTTTGTTAGGTTTTCGTTGGTTAAAAAACTGAAATTATGCTAGTAGAGTAGGACGGCTAAAATAACGACCATATCTATGTCGTTAATAAGTGAGTATATCTATCTGATCGAAGAATATCTAGTCAGTCTTTCATTTTAAGATGTTTATCTGGTCCATACGGCTCGAGAGCTGTCTATGGAACTGTTACAAAAATAAATTCTGTAGAATATATATATATATATATATATATATATATATATATATATATATATATATATATATATATATATATATTCATTTCTACTGAAATGTCAGAGAATAAAGTTTATATTCAAATTTACATAGATGTAATATGTATTGTTCATCAGTAATAAACTAAAAATCTTCCAAATTTGTGAAAAGTCAAGAGTTTTAAAAAATAGTTGTAACGAGGAATTTCGTTACAGGTTCTTTTATTCATGTTAACCTTACTAATTTTTAATTATGTATTCGAAACTTTAATAGTAATTTTAATATTAATTTTAATTCTGCAACTAATTTCAGCCCTTCAGGTTAACTCCTAATTCCTTAGCCGTTAACAGTTTAATATTTACATCTGCCCTCACTTTCGTGGGAGGTCTTAAATTGCGTATCGGCTCTCCTTCTTATTTCCTAGTCCTATTGATGTTAAACATCTGGACGGAACACTTATGCTCTTAAAAATACCTCTCTCTTTTTCTGTGCTTAGTTTAATTGCACGCTGTTGTGTCCAGAAAATAACAATACTTATCTTCCCTTCTGCCGTTTTGTCCACGGAATGCATTGTGGTGTTATAATTGTTTGGACTTAGCTCAGAGGAGCTTCCGATTTTAAGATAAAAGCATTTTTTCTCATATCTCCCTACTGCGTGAGAATACTTAATTCCGATGCTTTACAGCCAATTTAGGTTTCCGAGAACCCTGGGATAATCCTCTCCTAGGATGAAATTCGCTCCTGATAGCGGTCCTCTGATTGGTCAGCTTTAGCCAATCATGGTCCTGTGTGACTTTTAAGACTTCTAAGAGGACAAAGTTTGGCTACGTGGGGCTTCCCTTTTGGCGATGTTTACGCGCTTTTATTTTTTGGACACATAGTCGTTGGCGCTATTTTAATAGTGTTTCTCTCTTTTCTCTCTATGCGTTTGGCGGGATTGTAAAGTTATTGCAACCCTTGTGTCACCTCGCGCTGTCCAGGGCCTAAAAAAGATACTCAGAGATTTTTGAATTTTTCTGCCTGTTGGTTGGTATATTTTTCTTGCCCCCAACCGAGGGTACGGCTCTCGAGCCGGAAATCGGTGAGGGGAGCTTACAATGATTTGATTTCTGCGTATATATTTTTTTTGAGCACGAACTTGTATTTTATTGATTAACATTCAGCTGCAGACCTGAATAGTCGTGTCGACCTATAGCTCTTGATGTGTAGTGAGCAAGGGGACAAATAGTTGTATTCTGCCTAAATATTATTAATCCAGAATATCTTTTAACTATGCTTAAAATAAATAAAATTCGAAGTAAATTTCCAAATATAGTTTGTATTCATTCAGTGTGAAGCTCTCCATTGATTTTTTATCCAGTTAGCGATGGCAGCTAATGAACTATTGGTATTGCGGCACAACGATTAAAAACACGCCATTCCCTCCAATTCTATGATATTGCAGAGTACTCCAGTGTCCAGCCCAAGATATTTAGCATAGTGTTCATCATTCCAGTCTTTAAATAGGAGGCTATGATTTTATTAGAATCTTCCCGCCATCATCATTTTTAGAGTTGCTAATATCTTCATTTACAGCATCATCGTCATTTTATTGCAGTTGATGATAATTCTCACGTCTCTTGTGTTAAATATTCAATGTAGCTTGAAACTCTGCAACAGGTCATTTCTTCTACCGGGTAGTGTCTTCAGAACTGTTCGCCAAGTTGAATTTTTTCTGCGTAGAACTTAGACATCACAGTATGTCAGTTCATACTCTTCAAGTTAGTACTATATCAGAACCTTTCTGTGTACTGAACTATATCTTCGTGCCACCGAAATATACTGAACGTTTTCCAAGCTACTGAACTTATTCCAAATTCTGAACACTATATTTCGCTAGAATTATGTTGCCGTCATAGAACTCTCTCTAATTTTGCGCCACAGCTAATGAGTAGAACAATCCTCCTCATCTTTAAAAACATCCTGCGATAATAGTAGAGAACATTTCTCTAAACATTATTTTTCTTTATGACTGTATGAGCAAATAATATCTTAATTTCTGAATGCAACGCAAAAGTTTTTCATTTGTGACTCCCTAATTTATAGCAACAAAGTTTTTGGGAGTGTTTAACTGTGACTGTTATTGAGGTGATTTGGCTGTACTTGGAGTCTTGGGTGAGTGTTGTCTATATATAGTTTGTAGTTTTAGTGTTTGGTTCGTTTAGTAACGCCATACATTGTGGTTTGTAGTAGGATTTAGAGATAGGGCCTGTTCACATAGTAGTCCGTTGCTTAGCGTTAAGGGAAAGATGACGTTGAGACGAAAATAAACCAATCATAGGCGTTAAAAATTTCATTGCTAATCGTTTGGAGGCCTATGATTGGTTTATTTTCGTCGCAACGTCATCTTTTCCTTAACGCAACGCAACGGACTCCTATGTGAACACGCCCTTAGGCTTTCTTATGCAATTCATTCTTTAGTTTTAAGTTTTATATCAACTTCAAAAATATGGTTTAGGGAATTGTAGTGACCTTCGGGAGTGTTGCCTAGGCTTAAAAACATGTATTAACCGGAGAGGGAGGGATCACAACTCCTCCCGGTCATTAGCTACAATTCCTTCATATTCTGATATTGTACAGATATACTATCAACACTAGTTTTCCCTGCAGTTCGGTGTGGTTTTGGTGTTTCATTCGGATCTTTTTATATTCAGTTTTTATATTCAGCATTTATATTACATAAATAAATAAATAAATAAATAATATATATATATATATATATATATATATATATATATATATATATATATATATATATATATATATATATATTATAAATAAATAAATAATTCATTTCTACAGAAATGTCAGAGAATAAAGTTTGTATTCAAACTTACGTATTCGTAATATGTATTGTTCATCAGTAATAAACTAAAAAGCTTCCAAATTTGTGAAAAGTCGAGAGTTTTGAAAATTAGTAGAGGACATTTCTCTAAACATTATTTTTCTTTATGACCGTACGAGCAAATAATCTCTTAATTTCTGAATGCAACTCAAAAGTTTTTCATCTGTGACTCCCTAATACTTATTAGTCTAAAGTAAAATGAACCTCCCTGAAAATTTAATATTCAAGACAATATTGAGGAAAAAAAGAGGTCAAGTTAATTATGAGAGTGAATGCGAGCTCGAAATATCACCGAAGGTTTGAAAATGTGAACTAATGTCATTAGATAAGCTAGTTTTTATGAGTATTTCCTTTACATTTTATCCACACAAATGCCGCGCTTGATTTACCTTTAATGATAAACTTAATTAAAGGGATCTTTCTTTTTTTCAGTTCACTGAATAAAAGCTTAATTCAGTTTCTCGACAATGAAGTTTTAATTTGAGGGCCTTTTTGAATAAAATTTCAGAATTACTCAAATATGCGATATTCCTGCATTTCAAAATGACCCAGGTGAGTTTTTAAATGAAAAATTTCTAATTAAGTGATACCAGTTAAACAAAACTCGCATTATTGCTTTACAAATGACAAAGCAAAATGATGCTTCATTTAAATACTTGTTAATTTTTGCCGCTCGTTCTATCTCATATCCATTTTCATTTGAAACAAACCCCCTTGTGGCTCATTAGGAAGACGGTAATAAGAAAGGGGAATCGGATATATTCTGAATTGTATATTAATTTTAGACTTATATCTAAATTTGTTTCCCCATTAACTTAAATATGGTGTTCGATATGTTTCTCAAATATTGAGGGCTTCTAATTACAGTCTGTAAGTGAAAACGAAGGAAGCAAGAAAGATATTGAAACAGAAAACTACATAGCGTACAACACAAAATTTGTAAGTCATTTCCCTTTCGTACATATGATAAATGCACCACACATTTTAAAATACTTCCAACATATCTTTGCCAGGGGATGACCGAATGGCTAGCGCGTTAGCATTCGGTTTAGATCCTGTAGGTTCGAGTCCCACTGTTGTCATGGATGTGTGCAGCCGTTCGGAATCGGCTTTAAACTGTAGGTCCCGCTATAATTAGCCCTCGTGTAGCAAAAAGTTGACCATATCGCTCCAAACTAATCCAAAAAATCTTTCCAATTCATAGATAACACTAATACCTCTAACATCTATCACTTTAGATTCTACACATGAATTGTCATTTTTGAGTTTGTAAATAAGACTTGTTTGTAAGATAAGTTTGTAAATAAGAATTTTCGAGATAGTTTCAACCTATCTTATCAATTCACTGTTAAAAGTAAGACCTATAATAACTAAAACACAATTCTATTTTATCAATTATATCTAAATTATCAATTATATCTATTATCAATTATATCTAAACAGATTCTACACACGAATTATGGTTTAGGAATTTGTAAATAAGCTTCACGAGTTTTCAGGTACTTTCAACCTATCATACCAATTAAATGTTAAAAGTAAGATCTGTAATAACTAAAATCTCAGATTCTACACAAGAATTACGGTTTATGAATTTGTTTATAAGCTTCATGAGTTTAGAGATATTTTCAACCTGTCTTAACAATGTAAAAGTAATCTACTGTCTGTAACATCTATAACTTTAAATTCTACACAAGATTTTGGATTTATTAGTTTGAAATAAATCACACCATTTTTGATATATTTTCATCGTATCTGGTCAATTTATAGATAAAAAAATATCTCTAATAAATATGGTCTAAGGTTGTACACAAGAATTTTGGTTTATGAATTTGGAAATAAGCTTCACGAGCTTTTAGATATTTTCAACCTTCCATATCAATTCAAAGATAAATCTAATATCTGTAATAACTAGACTTTACATCCTACACATCAATTAAATTTATGAAATTAAAATTCGTCTCATGAGTCTCTAGATATTTTCAACCAACATTATCAATTTACAGATAAAAGTAATAATTGTAGTGACTATAATCTTAGATTCTACACAAGAATTATGATTTATGAATATGAAATACTTCTCACAATTTTTTAGATATTTTTAACCTATCTTAACAATTCATGGATGAAAGTAGTAATTGTAATAACTGTAACATTTGTTTCTACATAGGAAATAGTATTAATTAATGTGACGAAAATCTCAATGAAGATAGATACCACAGATGCTTAACATACGCACGATAAGCTACAAAATGACCAGATCATATTCTTACTCTTACAATGGACCAGATGATTGCCGAATGGCTAGGATGCAGGCATTCGGTTCAGATCCTGTGGATTCGAGTCCCTCTGTTGGCATGTGTCACATGGCTAGTGACATTCGGTGGCAAAATGGAAAATACAATGAATAGGTTATAAAGCATGCATTCGAAGAGATAAGAAAATAGGAAGAAAATGATAGAGAGCAAGAAAGAGCGGCAAAATTATGGCCATAATAAAAGGGAACCACACGCAAGAGCCTCCAGCCCTGAGTCAGGTTGTAAAAGGGTCCAGATCCGTGGGAACTTTGAAAGGGGGGTCACGAAGATAGATACGTCCTTGATCAGGAATGGATAGAAAGGAGTCTATAATTAAAAACCCCAGCGAATGAATGCTGCGGGTGTTGTCAGAAATGGAATATGAGACACCAGTGGGATTCCCAGGTGGGAGGAACGAAGAAAATTTAGAGAAAGAATATATAGGGAGATAAAGATGACAGAACAAACTTCTCAGACACATATAGAATGACTCATATATGTTTGGCCTTACCACTGACTGGATGACGAGGATGATGATATGAGGAGCTAGAAATGTGATAATTCGGTAGATGATTTTCTGATGTACGAATGAGCTGATCCGATGAGAAAAGAGTCATAATAAATGTCCGAGGGTAGTCTGCTTGAATGAAGACATGTCAAACTGACTGTTAATGATATGGCGATCACTCAGATAAACAGTAACTGAAGTCCTACAAGACTTGTGAGATTAGGGAACAGCAAAGAAAATATATTAATCCTAAAGGCAATGGGTAGAGAAGTTTAAATAAGTGGCGGACGCCAAATATGAATGCATCGATCAAGTAACGTCAGATGTACCGAGCCAATGCTGAAACGAAGTCAACTGACTTGAATGTCTTATCAGAGTCCATAGTAAGCCAGAGAGATGATTCCCAGGAATTGTCTATCGAGTTAGCCACATTCAAGAAGCAAGAGTTGAATAAAACCGCCCACGATTGATGCGAAATCACCAGTAGTGCCGTTCTCAAGTTCATTAAATAACAGGTATTTGGCTTTCGTTTCCTAAC
The DNA here is from genome assembly GCA_907164885.2 of Dolomedes plantarius. Classification (NCBI taxonomy): domain Eukaryota; kingdom Metazoa; phylum Arthropoda; class Arachnida; order Araneae; family Dolomedidae; genus Dolomedes; species Dolomedes plantarius. The sequence goes on from OU015502.1 coordinate 105,346,316, forward strand.
CCGTCCGAACCAATGCCCTTTGCCAATGTCTAGTCCGAACTAAGAATTATCATGTTATTAAAAGACATATAAAAGAGTGCCATTAAATAGTGATTTAATTTGTTATATTAGGCCGCGCAGTGTTGTATGAATCCTTTAATTATTGTAATATGATTAGTTGCAATTAATTCAATGTACTAAGCGTACTCATATTATAGAAATTTATATTAATGAAGTTTGATTATTATTGTGTATATATGTGTTACAATATAAATAAATCAAGTTATTGTTCAATATCACAGTAATATTTGTTATCATAATTTATTCTACAACAATCCACTATACGATCAAACTATTACAGCATGGATGACTGTAGCCGTTCGGGATTGGCTTTAAACTGTTAGGTCTCTGTCTAATTATCCCGCGTGCAGCAAGAAGTTGAACGTAGCACTCCAAACCAACCAAACCAACCTTACTCGTACAATGACCAATACAACCCTTCGACCATCGCGACTATATAATCTTAGCGACTGAAATATAACTTTACTCGGTTCATAATATTTCTGTTGAATTTCAAAATTTAAAAAGAAAAACTCTTCTTTAAATAACTCTTACAGAATAAAGATTCTGGACCAATTGTCAGATATGATACAATTTAAAAGTTAGTGTGGAAGCCACGTTGTTACGAACGAAAGTTATGCTTATAAATTAAGGCCTCATAAAATTCTTCCATTAAATATCCGTAAATTATTAAGGTTTAATCATGATATTCCTGCAATGTGTTGAATCATGACTTAACATTTTGAAATGCACATTACGGAAATGTAATGATTGAACACTAAAAATTATCTTCTCAAAATATGTATCTACTCTACCGCTTTTCTGCACAATCAATATATTAAATGAACCGCCCACGTGCATAGTGATTAGCGCCAGTAGTTTCCACACACTGCGCTTGGATTCGAATTCTAAGGCTTGGTCGTACCCTTTTTGTCCCCCCCCTATATATATATATATATATATATATATATATATATATATATATATATATATATATATATATATATTTATTTATTTATTTATTATGTAGCATACTTAATTTGTTGTTGATGTATTGCTCCCTGGCCCGCAGTTCCAGATCAGATCCCTATATGTTTCGAACTGATGTGCGCAGCTCCGGTTTGTATAACACCACAGGGGTCGGAATCTATCTTAGCTAGTTGACACCTCAATTTCGACTGACCATCCCCAGGGGTGACATCTGCGGAGATCTTACCCTCTCCCACCCTCTGTGACCTCATAAAGAGTTTTCCAGGTCTATGGAATTAGCATGTCGATATCCGGCCTAGACACAGAGGTATTTTATGGCGCGCTTCGGGTTTCGATCCGAGCATCCTCAGCACTGAAATCCAGAGCGCTACCACAAGGCAACTTTGAGCCCGCATTTAAGCTCGAATAAATTAGTACTATTTCGTTAAATGTTCTCTAAATGATTGAAAGTTATTGGTAATTTTTTGTTTTAAGTTGCTATTTGATATATACAATTTTCAAAGATTATTCATGAGGAATAAATTCTAGGTATGAAGCAAATTCCTAGGCAACTTTAAGAAATTATAAGGACCTGAGATATTATTATAAAAATATATTATCTGAATATTAGAAATAAAATAGCATCTGTAAAACCTACTATTGATGGCTAGATAGACAGAAAATATTAAGAAAATTGCTATACACCAAATATCCATAGTTTAGCGTAAAATGTCTGCATGTCTTATTTACCCACGTTTTGAAGACCTGCCATCTTTCAAAGTCTATTAAACGACTATAGTTAAAGTTCATACTTGGGATTCTTAAATAATGGTCATAAGTTAATACTACAAAATTTCTGTCAAACTGAAGCATTTTCTCTTATCCAATATTAGTGGTAAATACGATATATGTCCACTAAACCATGGGGGTAGAGTTTCGATTTCCTTTGTGAGTATTTTGAGAAATATATTTCACGGAATCGTTGTATATTCCTCAATGGAATCCTATTATTTGTGATATAATCTAATTTTTATTCTCCTAAAATGAAAGAATTTTAATTTTACATAAATAACTTACATTCAAAGTATTCCAAAATTTTTTATATTTTACAAACATTTGTAATATCGAAAATAAATCTTCAGTTTTTACTTCTATTGTGGTATCTGATGGAAGTGTTAATAATTAATTTATTTTATACTCTGCCATACATATAAATAAGGCAAATCGTACTATAATCAAATATGAAAATGATAATCGCTTAGTTTTAAATGCAACAATATATACTGAACTTAACATTACTTTTTTTCTGTTAATAAACAACCAGGAACGTAAAAAAATTACTTAATCTATTCTAAGGATAAAGCTAAAAAACTAAAATAAAACTTTTTAAGAAACAAGGAACATGCAGTAAAATTACATTTTTATCATACACGAACATTTACTTAATGCCCCGAAACATTATCTCTCCTGTCATGTTTTTTTTCAGAGGGTAACTTAAAAAAACTTAATATTTCTAGCATCTCATAAAGGCACTGGCGCTAAATAAATTTTGTATACTACACAAAAATTTATAATCGAATTAAATATGATAATGTTGAAAAACTCTCGGTGTTAGTATATAAAAGACAATTTTCATGCTGTACAAAAGGTATGCAACTATATAAGACTGAATAAAGTAATAATATTCTGCTAAGTAGAATAATATACAATGTAACACAAAATAGCTCTGATTTGCTAATTTATTTTGCAAATTAGCTATGAAGTCATACTCTTGCTGCTAGAGGGTGAGATTGGCATATAAAGGGGTTTGATAGATGATCATAAAGAATTGTGAGGGAATGGATAAAATTTGATTTAACGGCATTTGAACGAGGAAGGATTATGGGTGATAGATGCAGTAGAGCAAGTATCGGTAAAACTGATCCTCTTGGGGAGTGTTCAAGACCAGCTGTTGTTCATGTATACAAAAAGAGGGCTACTAATAAAAAAAACATTGCCTTAGCGTAAGGGGTGCGTACGTCACCGGCTGCTGGATGCTGGAAGTGGAAGGAGAGTTTCCAGATTGGTCCAGATCAACAGAAGGGCAACAACAAGTTAAACTACACCCTTTCAATGTACTTTTTGCCGCACATTAGACACGGCTAACAAGATCAAACGTTTCGTGTTTGCACAGGATCACAAGGATTGGGCATTAAATGAACTGCACAAAGTTATATGAAACAATATTTCATATAACTTTGAGAATCACGTTTTCAACTGCATACTGCAGATAGTAGTGTGAGATATGGAGATAAAAGCACAAAGATGCACCTTAAGTGCATTACCAAGACACTTCAAGCTGGTGAAAACAATTTTAGGAGAGGGTATTGTAGTAAAGCGCTTTAAATAAAAAGCTGGTTTTATTAGATGTTTGCGTTAAAAGTCGGAATCAAATTTAACGCCGACAGAAAATTATAGAATAGAGCAGCGTTATTTAGGACGTAGCCTGCTGCAAGACAGTTTTATGAGCTTTGAAGATGGAAAGGTCTGAGATGGAGACAGATTAGATGACGGAACCGAAAGGTGACGTTATGTTACAAAAGCCTTTTATGTTAGATTTATGGCAGTACGGATTTAAAAGTGGCCAAGTGGAAACCTTGGGTGGTCCAAAAGGGCAGGTAGTAAGGGCTTAATTTTTTTGAGTTCAGAAGCCAATAAGAAAGTGTGAGGGGAGAATAGCGAATGAAAAGATATCGGTGTTCGGAATGGCTGATGAAGTTTATGAGAAGGTGGAGTCATGGGTGTGAGAGGGGATTAAAATAAAATACATAGAGGAGAGTCTTGATCGGGGAAGCTATAGGTCCCCATCTTCAGCACGACTTTAAAAGTAACATTTTAAGTGGACCTGAGGGTTCCACATAAACCCGTTCCGGCGACGGTGTGGGTGAAGAGAAGAGCTCCCCAGATTCATAAGATAACTTCTAGAAAACGTTACTGGGTTGACTAAGTAAGATAGAGAGGTCCGCATTCGAATTGCAGCAGAGACTAAGAGACTCAGCTACAGTGTCAAGAAGCGATCCCCATCTCGAACGAAATAGTGAGGTTATACGACGAGGAGAGACCGACTACGATATCAACTACGAGAAATTTTTCCCTCAAGAAATAGTGACAGCCCCCTGACCAGTGAAGCAGTTTGCCCCCGAACCCTCGGCGAGGCGAGAAGGCCAAAATAGCAAATTTACTAGATGAAAAGAATGTGGGGTGAGTGTTAAATCTAAATTTGATTTGTTCAATTCCAGTTTGAGCTAAGTGAATTAGATTTATCGTAAGGGATGAGTTTTAAGTGAGATAGTGTCTTAGTGTTAAACTAATAGATAAGTTTATTTGTTTTGTGCTCGGGACACTCCCTAACCTTTGCAAAGTAGTAGTAAATACAATTTGTGAGAGATAAATATATTGTGTATAAATTTTGAAAATGAAAGATCCTTTTTATACTTGTAAATATTAAGTATGTAAATAAACTAAGTTTTGTTATGTTAAAATCTATTTGTTTGTATAATTTGAAAGTTTTTGGAGTTAAATTACATGATCTAAAATTGAGAATAGTTTATTTGCTTTTATTCGTTTGCTAAAATTGACATCCAAGGCTTTGGGTTGTATTTAACCAAATAAATAATAAAACACAACGCACCCAAATAATTTCTAAAAAAATAAATAATTTGTACTAACCAAAATAATTTACGATACACGCCCAACCAACTAAAGTTGGATGTAGCAGCACGACAGGTATTTCAAGGAGGACAGTGAACCATGGAATGGAGGTCACATTTTCCACAGACGGTTTGATGAACATAACACAGAATTTACTTTTCTTAGTTGGCTTCCACAATCATCAGATTTGAATCCAGTTGAGTTTTCGGGGGATAAGGTTATCAAACAGCTGGATCCTCGACAATGAATCAGATATAACAGGAAAGTGTAGTTTATCTGATATAGTTTCTGATTCCTCAAGACACCTCGCATATAATCAAGGGCAGATTTGGGGAGTGTTCAATAGGGTGGTTCGAAAAAATCGATTTTTTTTATTTCGGAATTGCGTTACCTCTCACAAATTGTAGTTTGGTATCCTCAATTGGGAAAAAAATATTCTAAGTTTACATCTTCAGTTCGCGCATATTATACTTGTGTGAAAAGGTATGAAAGGTTATATTAAAAATTCTAAATTTGTTGAATATAACCTTTTATTACAGTATTATACGTACAAGTATAGTTACACACACATTTATATGTATATAATAACACTGCATGTCATAGCTAATTACAGAATGATTTATAGATTTTACCTATCTTTTGTGTATTTAAGATTCCTCAGATGTGTTGGGCATTGTTTTAAATTGAGATTTATAGTCAAATGATGGCACAGTTGACTTTGAGAGCAAAGTTGTCCTTATGAAACCATCCCTGTTCTCTTCTCCACATACTTTAGTACAAGATTCTGTTACGAGCTTTACAATTCTTTCGACACTTTGCGTGTGGCAAGGAAATTTAATTTGCTCTAACTATGGGAGAACATTAGTATTAATAAGTTCTTTTAGGCTTTGCATTGACACATTGCTCATTATTGGAGGAGGTGTAAGTTTGCACTTGCACAACTCAATAAGTTTAATGTAATTTGAATCTGCAAAATTGATGGTCGGTGGGTGAAAGGTCGCACCGATTCCCCTTTTTGTTCTTGTTTCCTTGCTTTTAGCAATCTTCGATAAGCTAGCTGTCTTACGTGCACTATCTCATCTAGTACCATTGAAATTAAAAGATTTTCGGGATGACAAAAATACACATTCCTCTGAATGATAGGATCAATTATTTTACGCACCCTGTCGGGAAGCTGTCTTGTCTTCTGTACTAATTTAAACACGTGAACTGCTCCATACTTTACAGAGGGATGCATTTTAATTCCAAACCATACTGGAGCGTATATCTCCATAATATAGCTGATCAGCAGTTTAATTTCGTCAGAAGGTTTTACTTCAGAAAATATAGTCTTAAGATCCTATTTGCACAAGTTAAATACCTAGAGTTACTAAGAGGACCAGGATCTTTCACAGCGAGATCTGGCGCACACTCTCCTGTCTTGACTGTTCGATAAATATTAAGTAAATACTGTTGGTCCTTGCCAAAGTCAGTTTTGGTCACATATATCTCCTCACTATTAATCGTTTCAAAATTAGCAACAGGGAGTTTTTCACAGTCAGTCACCTTCTTGCCAATTTGTCCTGAGAAACTTGTGGGTCCTGTAGTTTCACCATCTGCACTTTCAAACAAATGTCTGAACGGAAGTTCGTTGAAGTGTAATAAACATATAAACCATTGTAAAGGACGGCCAAGTTTAAGCTCAAGTTTAAGAATAACACCGTTTTTCCATCCTGTGTTAGTCGCTGTTCCGTCACATCCAAATGCAACAAGCTTAACATAATCAAAGTTATAGTTTTCTAAATAGCAAAAGATGGTATTAGCTATTTCACTTCCAGTGGCCCTTGGAGGTATCAAATGTCTCAGATACTTTCTACCAGACTCTTGAACCAAGCTGATGTGCTCCTCTTTCTTTAGTCTGCGATACATTTTGTTATGTTTCTTTTTCTGATAATAAGTGTTATCTTTTCTCCCGTCAAAATACAGTCCATGTAACTCTACATTTGGAGAGTCTAATTATAAAGAGTATCGAATTTTATGTTTTTCTCGTCTGATCTTACTCTTATCTATTACTAGAGACATATGTCCTACATTTATCATGCCTACATCTTCAAAAACACAGGAAGCAATCGCAGCAGTGGCTCTCTCGGATATCCCATATCTATCTCTTATTAATGCTGTTGCAGGAAGCTTAATTCGCATTTCCGATGTTGACGGCAAACTGTCATATTTTACTTCGTGACTCTCAAACAGGCTATTTGGGGCAGAATTTATAAGAGTATCTCTTTTGCTAGCTTTATTATCAGGTTCAGCAAACTCGTTTTTCTTTTCACTTTGCATTCTTTTATTTCTTTTATCGATATTCTTAGTCTCTACTATATCCAAAGTGCCAATAAATTTTAAACGGCCATTTCACTGGTCGTACAAAATCTCTTTCTCAATAATAGGGATCTTATTTCCTTTATCACATTTACAATCCATAATTACTTTACAGCTACAAGAGATAGGCTTCTTACCACACGAACACGGAAAATTCATTAGATTTTTGACATTTTTTGAAATTTTTTTTCAAATTTTAAGCCTCATGCGCGAACAGAATATATCATCTAAAAGTTATATTTTCTTAGGTAGAAACTACACTTTATACTAACAATTTATAGCTTTTGCATTATAAAAAATTACAAAAAAACTAACTTTATTATTTTTTGAAAATTTCAATTTTTAGCATATTTTTTCAAACTTTCAGCCTCATGCGCGAACTGAAGATGTCAACTTAGAATTTATTTTTTATTTTTCCCCAATTGAGGATACCAAACTACAACTTTTGAGAGGTAACGCGATTCCGAAATAAAAAAAATCGATTTTTTCGAACCATCCTAGTGTTCAAGAGCAGCTGTTTTTCATGAGTACAAAAAGAGGGCTACCATAAAAAAAAATTGCCTTAAAGTAAGGGGTGCGTCCTTCACCGGCTGCTGGATGCTGGAAGTGGAAGGAGAGTTTCAAGATTGGTCCAGATCAACAGAAGGGCAACAGCAAGTTAAACTACAGATTCTCAATGTACTGTTACCGTATCTGATATGGAACCCGAAGATCTGTGAGAACGCATTTGCTTTCTTCCGCTAACGAGATCAAACGTCTCGAGTTTGCACAGGATGAAACGGATTCGACAGGAAATGAATTAAACAGAGCTATCTGGAACAACGAACCACGTTTTCAGCTGCACAAAGCAGAAGTGAGATAAAAGCACAAAAGTATAGACCTTTTTGCATTACCAAAACACTTCAAGCTGGTGAAAGCAGTTTTAGGAGAGGGTATTTCCAGGAGGACAGTGAACCATGCAATGAAGGTTACATTTTCCACAGATGTTTTCATGAGCATAACACAGATTTTACTTAGTTGGCCTCCACAATCATCATATCTGAATCCGGTTGAGCATTTTAGTTATAAGGTCACCAGACAGCTGGATCCTGAACCATAAAATCTTGGATAAGGAAAATGTGTAGTTTATCTGATATAGTTTCCGATTTCTCAAGACACTTCGCATAAAATCCAAGGCAAAGAGAATCGGAATACTGATATCAAAAGGGGACGATATATTGAGTCTATCGTGATAATAAATTGGTCACTCAGTGTATAAAAAACATAGAAAATTTATAACATATTAATTTAAAAGTATATATTTATGACCTGAACCTACGTAAGAATTTTATAAAATTTTAGATAAAACCACATTAAGTTTGACTACACGATAATAAATTCTTTATCACGTTTTTTTACCAATTCGTAAATCTGATTCGGATAGCAAATTAAGCAAAGGTGTTTACACTAGCAAAACATTGAATAAAAATGGTAGAAGAACATTATTAGATGTGTATACTATTCTAAATCTTTAAGGAAATTAAATGCAAATGTAGTTTAATTAAATAAACTAGTAGTCTGTGCAAACATTTACCCTAGCTTAGCATATCTTTTTGTTTTGCTTTTGTGTATGACTCTTACTATTATTTATTTACTTTCGAGTGCGTCTCTGTTTTATCTTTCTCCAATGCCAAGGAAAATTAATCTTCAAAATATTTGCTTTAACATTCACGCATTTATTTAATCATATTGTTGCTTCGTAGTAAACGGTATTCTATATTAAAAGAGGGACTATTTTCATGACTGGTCAAGTTTTACATTCATATTTTAACACTTTCAATTATATTATTTTTATATTCGGTTGTCCGGACACTACTTTCTTTTTTTTCATTAAAATAAAATAAATTTTTTTAAAAAATAAATAAATTTAATCAGTAATATAACGATCACTTTCGCCAATTACCATTTGCGCTTTTCCGGGCAATTTCATGATTCCCCTTTCAAAGAAGTTTTGATCTTTTTATACAAAACATTTTTGAACTGGGATTTGACACTGATATGTGAAATTTAGGTTTTACCTGACCAGGAGTTATGCAGAGCACTAAAAAAAATCGTAGTCTAATATTGAAATGTCAGGACTATAGGATGGATGTGGTAACACATCCCAACTAAGCTCCCAGAGTTTCAAACACTTGTTTAAATATGTATGTTGTTTGGCATTGTCATGACGGAATACAATTGCTTTATGAATACCCTATACTGGAAGTTTCTATCGCAAGGCATTGTCATGACGGAATACAATTCCTTTATGAATACCCTATACTGGTAGTTTTTATTGCAAATAATCTTTCAATTTTCTTAGTTGTTGACAAAATGCAAAGGAACTGATTGTTTCGTTCCTTGGTAAAAGATCAAAATAATCAATCCCTTTATAATCCCACGAAACTTATAACAGTACCTTTTGATACATATGAGATTTTGATGTTGTTTCAACTGGTTCACCAGGTTTGGACCATGATATTTTGTACACATTATTACTGTAAACAATCTTTTTGCATCACCAGTTACCGATCGTTTCAAAAATGGATCCATTTGGTTACGTTTCAAAAGCAAATCTCTGATACGATGTCTTATACGAATTTCTCTACTTTCATGTGACATCCAGATATTAAGTTTTTTTCCTAACCAAGCTTTTTCAAATGGTCATTAACGATTGTGTTGAGTGCAACGCCTGCCGCATTTAAAAAGACCGCTGCTGTCGCTGTATATGTACTATGTGCCGTGTGATGAGCAGATGAGACGAACTGCGAGTGGAGAACGGAGTGAGCGTAGCTCAGAGATAAACAATAAAAATCGAGAAAACCTATACAGTGACTCATGTTTAATTTTGAGTTGAGTCATTTTACTTAAAGAGTTATTGAGCTATCGATGGGCCAGACATATTTTTTTGGATGAATTTAGTCTCTCAAAAACCTCACGTACCGCTGGAAGCTGATGTGACAATGAGCATCCAGCAGTTCTAATTTCTCGTCATCAATCTCATTTGATCTGCAAGAGAGTGATGCATTTTGTACGACAAAAAAAATCACCCAATGCAATTTTGGAAAACAAATCTGGAATATGCAGTCTGTTAGTACATCATACCCCTAAACGACAGAATTATTTTTGTTTGCATCTTCAGCTCTTTTACTTATGCGGAAATAAAAAAGCAAAATGTGACGAAAATGTCGATTTTTTATCTTCAATCCTGCAACATAAAATTCCTGCATAAATCATCCACGATTTTAATAAGTTTTATTCAAAACGCACGCTGATAAGTCAGTTGTTACAATGAATTCTCAAAATATTGTTTCAATTAACATTAAAATTGTTTACACGCTACTGCTATTAAATTATGGAAAAACCAAAGCAGTTTCCGGTGAACCCAAAAAGGGAAGAGAATGAAATCGTTTATATTGCATCAATTATTCTGTGCTATTTACTTCACTGTTTACTTTCTGTTACATTTTTTGTAAACAGAAGTTTAAATGTCCACTCATACCAACATAAATATTTCAGTTTTACTGAAATTCATCGAGGCTACAGCGGCCGCAGGTGTTATATACACATACACACACTTACACACACACACACACACACACGTATACATATATATATATATATATATATATATATATATATATATATATTTATTTATTTATTTATATAGTGTGTGTGTGTGTGTGTGTGTGACAACAGGGCTATCGCAGTATTATGCAAATTGTAATGAAAGGGTGTGAAAACAACGCATAACTACTGCGTGCTCAAACTTTCTAGTAGAAAACCGTAAAAAGATTTGCCTAGCGCATCCTTTTTACTATCGGTATGTATTTATGTCTTAGTTAACGAATAGATTCAGTTCTATTTCTTCCTTGTTGTTATTTATAACTTTGAACAACAACATATCAATATAAATACATTGAAATTGAATTATACACTTCCCAAATGTTAATGATGCTATATAAATGTAGTGATATTATTATTATTATCTTAAGCGGAGGCACATGTCGTCAAGCATTCACGTATAGTACGCCGCAGTTTACAATCCATTTTAGTATGGAGGCACCATATAGGCGTACAGCATCACCCCCTATGAAGGGACGACACAAACAGAGGCATATTTCGCGGCACGACGCCATAATTCAATCCGAGCACCCTCAGCACCTTAAACAACCCCGATGTACTACAGGGCTGCCACAAGCCCAAAATAATATTGTATAATTATATTATATACTACAAGTTTTAAATTGTTTCTATATCCCCAACTATTTATATTATTTCAACATTCTTAAAGCATTTTAAAGGCAATACAACTTTTTAAATCCTTTAAAAGATAAATGACGATCTTTCTTTAAAAACAAGTTCTAGTAAAGGTTTGCTATAAAATACATTCTTGATTAAACAAAATTGATGTGTTAGAAAATGTACTTTATCATTGTGCTGTAATAACATGTATTTCTATTGAACTTTTGGCGAATAAGAAGAAAAAGTTTTTTTTATATATTAGGATATTGATTAATCTTTTATACATAAAAGGCCCGTACAACCTTATATATTCTTACAGTTTGATAAAAAAATACTAACGATGCCTCGGCAATTTTCTGATTATTTTTATATTGATTTATCTCGATTATGCAATTCAAAATCCATTCTTCTGTTCGAAGCTATCGGCTTTGATGCGAGTCGAATAATTTCGTTAAATTTAAATGAGATTATTTAAACTAAACATACAGTATTTAGTTGACAAAATTGTTCTGTACATATGCTTGGTACTTATCAAAAACAACCAGCAAATTTGAAAGTCTGCCTAATATTTAATATTAATTTTACGTTTGGCGTTTTATTTTCCAGACTGTTTTATGTAACACGAGTAATTCTACTTTTACGTTCGACTTGCTATTATCCGGACTGTTTTATGTAACACGAGTAATTTTACGTTCGTCTTGCTATTATCATGACTGTTTTATATTACATGAGTAATACAACTTTTACGTTCGGCTCGTTATTATCGAGTTCGTTTTATACTACATGAGTTATTCTACTTTTACGTTCCACTTGTTATTATCCAGACTGTTTTAATAAACACGACTAAATTTCAATATTCCATTAGTTATCAAAACATTTTTCTTTTGCATATAGTTTTCAAAATTTGCATGAACTGCTTGGTTCATCCAGAAAAAGAAATTATGATTTTGCACTGTTATTCGGGTAATTATTTTTGTCTAATTCGGAATCAGTTGTCGTTAGCCTTTTCTTATTCATAGTGAAGTCTTGCTGGAAACTTTGCTATGAGAGCACAATTTAGGTGAGCCAGAATTGTTCCTTCTGAAGGGACAACACGGCATAACGACCAAGAATTCTTCAGGATTTGAATCTAAGCCCACTGCGGGGAAGCTCAGGACGACAAACACTACAGGATTTTCATTACAATACACATATATTTTATGTGTATTGTAATGAAAATGTGTATTGTATGTGTATTTTATGTGTATTGTATTGTAATGACGCAGTTTCAACCCATTCAATTCTCACTACGAAATTGAACTGTGTTCCAGTGCCAATAAAGGGTATATTTATAGATTTCCAAAGCGCCCTCTACATGTCAGTCTCATCTAGATATTTCTAGAAGCTTCCAGAGAGGTTTAGTCGACACGTTGGCTATCATTTGGCGAAATATAGCCAAGTTTGGCGACCAAAATAAGTCACTAAATTCATCGCCATTTTGGCGATATCTCTCATCATGTGCGCGTCTCTCGTAATTTTTTTTCTCTAGTTAAATATAATATGTAAACGAACACTCGAAACCCAAATGTAAAACTACCCATCCGTTTGCATGAAATATTTATAAACGTTTGTAATTAGATGCATAAACCGCTTTATATTTTTAAAGGTTTTGTGGCAAGAATTAACACCACAGCAAGAAAGTAAAAGAAACTACCCCAGATATCAGGCTGTGTAAAAAAACAACTAATATGTCCCTTAAGGGAACAAGGGACCTTCAATCTCGTTCTTCTTTAATTTCAATATTTTACTCTATATACCACATGAGTATAACTAATATTCCTTTCTACTACATTGAAGATACTTAGAATTCACAAATAAGTACTTTGTTGAGGCATTATACCTGTTTATCAAAAAATTCTTCAAAAATTCTAGAAATTTTCAAAAGGCTCCATGCGTATTCATTTTCTCCTGATATCTTCCATATTTCTTTGAATTGTTAAATGAAGTGTTTGGAACAAAATTGTGCATAATCCTTTGAAATCACAAATATTTTTCAAATTTATAGGCCATAAAATAAAGTAATAACATATAAAATAAAGAAAATAATAGAACAAAGAATAGAAAAAGAATAGGAACAAATTATTTAAGACTTTCGATTCCTACAAAAATAAATTAAATGCCCATTTATATTTATATACACATGGTAAACTTATAATAAAAAAAATTAAAGACTTTAATTAATATAGAATGCGCATAGAGCATTTTGAAAAACATTAGGATTCTTGAAAAAAATTTGAAAATCAGTAATTGTTCTGCGAAAAATTCCTTATTTTGAATTCTAGGAGTTTTCAATGTAGTAAGAAAGATAATAAATTATTCACATTTTGTCTATAGACTTAAAAATTGAAAATTAAAAAATTCGACTTTGAAGGTCCCTTGTCCCCTTAAATTAATTTTTGCAATATGCAAGACCCGAAGCAGCTTAGTGGTAACGCGCTGAGATTGGGATTACGGGTGCTCGGTTGGAATCCCGCCGAACGTCATTAAATATCTCCATGTGTAGGCATATGGGCACCTTAAATCCGTAGACAGGAAATTCCTTCTACGAAGTTAGGGATGGTGGGAGAAGGTACGATACTCTGAATATCAGCCGTAGGTGTGTACGGTCAAAAATGAGGTGGTACATAGCTAATTCGGACCCCGACCTTATGGTGTAATAATAAACAGAAGACGCACCCCTCACCCCGCCAACAAATATGGCCCTGGTCTGGAATACTTCCGGCCAGGGGACATAAGCAAAAACAGCAAATAAATTACTAAGTTTTGGTCAATTAGAATTTTTATTCTGCAAAAGGAAATTAATCGTAGACTGGAAACCCCCCACAGACTCATTATTTAGCTGAAAATAGATGTCATGAATCTTTCTTTATATTTTGTTAATAAGTTGACAAGTTTTTGAATATTACGTTGTAACTGTGACAAAGCATTCCTCATGTCACTTTCAACGTCCAGACGTACGACAACTATCGTGTTTTTACAATTATAACAATCATCGTGTTCGTATGACAAAGATACGTTACAGTTTCATTGTGACCACAAAATCGAGTACGGTAAATTACAGTTAGTTTTACTTTTTATTTTACTTTTTTCAAAAAAAAACTCAAGTCTTCCTTGAAATTCTTCTACGCCCCCCAGGTTGAGTACCGCTGATCTAAAGCATATCACAGTCATCCATGACAGCATTTATGTCTTAAATTTAAGAGATGAACCAAAAAACATTTAAAAATAAAATATCATAATAATATACGTGAAACATGATGTTACAAGAAGAGCCCCTAGCAGACTGCAAACCAGGCTTATCGGATTCTGACCGTTGATGACTTCTACATCATGCTGGAGCAGGTACTAATGCTGCTCCAACAGCATAATGCGGCTGCCAACAAGCCTTATAGGAACCGATGGAACGCAACGCAGCCTCAACAGCATACCATTCGAGCAGTTCATCGGCAATCTCCACTCCGGAGCGCAAGCAGGACAAGCGCAAATCGCCGATCGCAAATCACAATAGCCGATGCAACTCAGAGGAATATGCAACTCTGACATACTCTGGTCGTCACACGTTGATGCGGACAATGTGAGAAGCAGGTGGCATATTTTTGTACAGTTTTGTTCTTTTTCATGCCAAATTTTCCAAAATATTTTTTTTTTTTAAATTCACCTGTCAGATAATGACGGGCCGCACATGAAAGCTTCATCAGTTTGGGTACCCTTAACCTATATTGTGCCTGCATCAAAAACAACGAACGCGGATTATTTATGAATGTCTTCAGTGACATTGGCGAACGAGCGAACGACATTAATTTGTAAAATTCGTAAACCCAATAATATACCTAATTACTAAAAAGGATTTATTTGTCAGATAAAAAAAAAAACTGCCAATTAAGGATTCTTGTCTACTAGAAAAAAACTGTTCAAATTTTCTGAATTTTAAGTTTTGTTACTTTAAGTATAAAACTGGACATGCCTAGTTCCAGCTCTAAATTACTCATCCAAAGAAACGATTTTTTTTATATCCAACATAAACTCGGTTAGTCATAATATTATTCTCCACTTCAAGTAACATAAAAAAATAGTTCCACTATTATTTGCCGAAGTACAGATAATAATCCAGTTTTGACCATAGGAATACTCTGAAAGAAGTCGCTATATCACTTAAGTTGTGTGACATTATGACGTCAGACAACTTTAGAGCGTAAATACCCCAATTTATACTTGTTAGCATGAGAGTTTATAAGAATTCCAACATTTCGATTGCGATTACTAACAATCTGGCTTATCTTCATCATAAGCTTACAGAAGTAAATACCATGTAACACAGAAAAGGTTAGTTGAAGTTTAAACCTTATTATGTCACGACTTAAAATTTTGCTTATTTGTAAGTTTAGTTGAATAGTATATTTTTAAATATTCTTTTCCTTTTTAGAAACAAACTGTGTTGAATGGAATTGTTCATAACAGCCGAAACTTTGGAATCTTAAAGCAATGCTCGTGCAAGCTCGGAATTTTAGCATAGTATGTAAGAGAAATTTCATTTACGTCCAGATTAAACACATTAATTTAAACTACAAGAGCATGGTTTAATTTCTTCTTTAAGATTATGACATTGTGTTGCTTTATTTCAAAATAAATTTGGGTCCTTTCAACTTTCAACTTGCCATTTTCTCAGTCAAAAGGAATAGTTCAAAGCCAAAAATCTTTTCATTATTAAATCAAAGGTTAAAGTTATATAAACTATCAATTGCTATTGTATTAAAATATTTGAAGCAGAAGTTATTTTGTATTAAACAACCTTAGACACTGTAAACAATTTTGTAAGACTCATAAAAATATTCTTGTTTATCTTAAATTATTAATCCGTTCATATACAAGACTATATGTATGTAGAAGCATATATATATATATATATATATATATATATATATATATATATATATATATATATATATATATATATATATAGAGAGAGAGAGAGAGAGAGAGAGAGAGAGAGAGATAGATATAGATATATAGGGTGAGCCAAAAGATGGTAAAAACTTTAAAAATTCCTAAAAATGGAAGAAATCATGATAAAGATGTTCGGTGATAGAGAAGTGCAGCCACAGAAAGAGTAAAAAGTTTTCAAAAACTTTAAAAAGTTATAATAGTGAAAAGTTAAAAAAGTCACTGGTAGATGCCGCTCACATGCGAGAGATTCACCAGAATTATGCAAATCAATCTTGCAATAAAAGACCGTGATAACGAGGATTGGAGAATCCGCAACGAAGAGGAAGACACTCGCTGGCGGAGGGCCGCATTACTGCGGTGGAAGCCGTTATGAATATTATGGCGGCGGAATAGTCCACTGGGAAGAGCAGTGCTAACAAACCTCGACCTGTGAATCGACCAGTGACTTTTCTTAATTTTTACTTTGCTGCTAAAAAAACCCGACTTCCTTGTGAGCCCTTTCTTGCAAACTGCACTTCTTTGTCATAATTACCTCCACTTTTAAGATTTTAAAAAAATTTTACGAACTTTTGGCTCACCGGATATATATATATATATATATATATATATATATATATATATATATATATATATATATATATATATATATATATATATATATATATATATATATATATATATATATATATATATATGTGTGTGTGTGTGTGTGTGTGCCTCGCCTTTCCACAAACTAACTTTTTCCACCAATTCTGGCAACCTCTCTGAGCTAATTGTATTTTGGCGCTTTTACGACAGACTCGGGTTGGCTTTGATGCGAGTAACATGTTGCTGTTTTCATGGAATAAACTTCAGTTTTTCGTATGATTTGGAATGAAATTGCATTTTATTTCAGCCTCGATTGGGTTTCTTCAAGAGATGACTATTCGGGTCATCACACACACACACACACACACACACACACACACACATATATATATATATATATATATATATATATATATATGTATATATATATATATACATATATATATATATATATATATATATATATATATATATATATATATATATATATATATATATATATATACATATATATATATATATATATATATATATATATATATATATATATATATATATATATATATATATATATATATATATATATATATATATATATATATATATATATATATATATACTAGCTGTACCCGTCCCGGCGTTGCTCGGGTAATGTAATTACCAATTTTTCAGTAGCCTTAACCCTTTGTTAATGGGCGTCGCTGTCATCCTTTTCCTCACAACGATACATTATTTTACCCATATAAATTTAATCCTTTCTGGCACATTTTGGCAAAATTTTTGACATAGGATTACTTAAAACTTTCCACAACAGTGAGCGAAACGAAAAACGTATTAAGATGTTTATTGTGCTGAAATTATTTGAAATCTTCATAGATTTTTTCCACAAACACACCACAAATTATATGATATTAACTAAGTGTTGGCCAAAAAAATTACGGCATTACTAAATGCGAATTTTTAATCGATTATCACTGCAATAGTAATCGATTTTCTTTAACCACCCAATCCCTCATAGAAAACAAACGCTCCAACACATCACGTGCTTGACGTCGAAAACGGCACGCCTATTTTCCCCCTCTTTACCTTCGTCCGGAAATGAAGAACAAAATCTTCAAAATGAGATTTCTCTCAAGAGTTTCCGAATCATAAAATAAATTATTAAAAAATAACTACAATTTGTAAATTAATTTTGGTTCTGGCTTTCGAAACTGTGATGTTAAGGGTCTCTGAGATAAAAATATCGTAAAAATGTAACAACATTTACGTATCGATTCGACAATATGGAAAAAAAGGTCGAGGCCAAAATCGCGTTTTTTCCCAAAAAACGGGTACGTATAGTCGATCGAAAAAAAATCACAATTAATCGATAAATTAAGACAGACAATTTTAATTGTGATTTCCGTATAGTGTCATCTTTCCCGTATAGGCTCGTCCGAAAAAAAAAAATTCTTGGACGGATACGTTAGGATTTACGGAGCTTTAACTCGTCCGGGAGCTCCAAATCGCGACTAAATATTTAATTACGGAAAATCTAATAAAAAAATCGAAAAAAGGGCTTCGAGGTGCATAATGTGACCTCGGGGGGCATATTCGTGTCGAATCTCAAGACTGTCCGACCTGCCGTCTTTGCGCCGTTCCGCGAGCAGACAAAAACTCGGTCACACACACACAGACTTTGCCTTTTATATGGCAAAGTCGAATCTTTTTTCGAATCTTGGCAAAATCGAATTTTTTTCGATATGACTGTCGATCGAAAAAAAAAATCACAATTAATCGACAAATTAAGACAGACAACTTTAATTGTGATTTCCGTATAGTGTCATCTTTCCCGTATAGGCTCGTCCGAAAAAAAAAATTCTTGGACGGATACGTTAGGATTTACGGAGCTTTTACTCGTCCGGGAGCTCCAAATCGCGACTAAATATTTAATTACGGAAAATCTAATTAAAAAATCGAAAAAAGGGCTTCGAGATGCATAATGTGACATCGGGGGGCATTTTCGTGTCGAATCTCAAGACTGTCCGACCTGCCGTCTTTGCGCCGTGCCGCGAGCAGACAAAAACTCGGTCACACACACAGACTTTGCCTTTTATATATAAAGATATATATATATATATATATATATATATATATATATATATATATATATATATATATATATATATATATATATATATATATATATATATATATATATATATATATATATATATATATATATATATATTAATTAACAACTCTCGATATCTGGATACTTAATATATTGGATATAATACATGGCTGAAAATAATTTATTTTCCTTAAATAATTTATTTTCCTTATGTGTAATGACTAGAGTGTCCAGACTATACCGCTAAATACTAGATATATTTAAGTGTAGAACTGGAATTACGGATGCTGAAATTTCAAATTACTGAACCAAATCAAAGGTGTACTACAATCAGCCCGAAACGTAGCCCGTTCAATGTTGGTTTATATTTTCAATATAAACATAGCAATCGTAAACTATGTCGACAAAATAAGAGAGGGATAGTACTCATAAGGAAGAACGATATAGTAAAGATTGGACTCAGAAGCGAAAGTGACGCCACGTCTGAGATTAATCGCTTTTGTGAAGCCTGTGCGTATACAGGACAATGCTGATCTAGTGGAGTTTATGTTTATTCGGCACATGCCGGATGTGATGAGGTTTGCGCACGAAGAGTGTTAAAATGAAGGTCATTCTGGGAGATTTTGTCTTAGGGTGAGATCGTGTCAGACCATTTTCTCTCCCGTTATGTTACTTTTATTTTGATTTCACTTGTAACTCCGTGTCGTCTCTCTCTATATAATTAAATGTGTTTGATTAATTTAAGACTTCGTTTTTATTTGGCGAAGTAAGTGTGTCTATATTTTAATGATAATTTAAACTCGGCCATGGTGAAAGTTTACTGATATTTACAATGCAACCTAGGGCATTCCACTCAGTGTGTCAGGAAAGTGTGGAGTTCAGTGTCCAAGTTAAATTTTCGGGAAATGTGAATTAACGAAACAGCAAGTTTCAAAATCCCATTCATATCAGAAAGACTCAAAGTGAAAAGAAGCAGCATCGATAGGTGTACGTGATTGCCTCGTCGTGGTTTAATAGGATGCCAGTCGAACCAAATGTTATTGCTTAAAAGCGTCAAACCTTTAATGCTGCAAATCATCACCGTGATACCATCGTTCGAAAGGATTTGGTCAAGGACATAGCGAATTACACATGCGAGGAATTTGCCCTTAATGTATGGCAAATGAGAATGGACGCGAAACGCAGAGACTGTACCGGGAGTTATTTCCGAGGTGCCGTATTCCCTGTCATTCTACTTTCACCAACGTTTAAAGAAGACTGCGGGAAACTGGCTCTATCACAATCTCAAGCAGATAAGGAATGTAAGCGAAGTGTGAGGATGCCGAAAACGGAAGAGCGTATCTTGAAAAGATTTACAGCAGCTCCTTTTACAAGTACGCAAGCGGTGGCAGACGAATTTGGTGGCTCCCAGAATTTGGTGCGGAATGTTCTACACGAGGCACGAATGCACCCCTTCAAACTGCAGAAACTCCAATCATCAAGCTCAGAGGGGTATCCCCGTCAGCTACATTTTGTGATGTGATTGCTTCAGATGACAACTTATAATCCGAAGGTTTCTGATTTACTGTTATTCAGTCATCAGACCTCATTTATATTTGAAGGCAATTTAAACAGTCACAACCAATATGTGTGGGCTGCAGCTAATCCCCACACTACTACACCTCTTAAACACCAGCAGAGATTTTCAATGAACATCTGGGTTGGTATCGTTGGTGATTGGCTGTAGAGACCGCATCTCTCGCCAGAACGTCTAACCGGTGAAGCGTACCGTGTCTTCCTAGCGCAAGTGCTTCCTGGTTTCTTGCAAGGTATTCCGCTCACCGTACAGAGGACACGGGGTTTATGCATGAACGAACCCAACCACACTTAAACACCGCGGCACGCCACTTGCTGAAGCCACAAATCCTGAACGGTGGATTCGGTGTAGGAGACTGTGGCTTGGCCTTCCCCCTCATCGGACTTAAATTCATCAGATTTCTTCTTTTGGGACACATGAAATCATTGGTTTACAAGACACCTGTGGACTCGGTGGAAGATCTCACCGCGAGAATCTTTGTTGTAGCGTATAAGATAAACACGACACCAGGAGTGTAGAAGAGGGTGCGCCATTCTTTCAATCTTCGGTGTCAACTGTGCAACGGAAACCCTCGGATGTTATTTTGAGTATCTACATTGATTCTTTCTCTTATCTGAATAGTATTGTTCAAATTATGATCAGGTTTTTCTCATTTCTTTTCCAGTGACAAACGTTCAACTTGGACACTGAACTTACGCATTTCTGGCACACTGAATGGAATGCCTTAGGTTGTCTTATAAATATTGTTCATCTTGATGAGTACTACCACCCCTCTTATTTTGTCGACATTGTTCACGACTACCCTGTATATATATATATATATATATATATATATATATATATATATATATATATATATACAGAGAGAGACACTTTTCTATTGCAGCCAGTAATGGTTCCGAAAAATATGGCCGTTTTGAAAGGTGGCCGACAAAATGAGGTTTTTTTTTCATAGCATTCGCTCTTTAGAATTCTGAATCGGTTGTGAACCAAATATGGCCGTTTAGAGGGGTGACCATCTTGAGAACATTCATTGTATATTGCGGACATCATACTCTTAGCATGGATTCTGTAGACATTATTTTGCATCAGTACTAAAAATATAAACGTAAATCACAAATTTGTATTTTCAAAGTTCATAAATTAAGCGAATATTTGGGGTGAGAAATGTTTTTTCTTCTAAATGTCTACGTACACTAATCTCTTTTAAGGAATTGACTATTAATCTTCATATTTAGTTTATACAACTTCTTTATTTTTTTTCCTTCAAAAATAACACAAAAAGTGTAAAGGAAGAAATAAAATAACGAATGTAGATTTGTAATCCCAGACATGAGAATTTCTTTTGATCGTCATTTGTATCGATTTCTTGCTAAATTTAAATCTGAAATGTTGAACCAACTTTTCGGAAAATTGAACTTACATATTTATGCAACCATTTTTTTTCTTTCTTCTTCCATATTCAGAAAAGGAAGAAGATTCTTCGAAACCATATCCTAAAGAAACAGGCAGGCTCATAATCGTCGCAGTTGAGAAAAGCTCCGACTAAAACTTTTTGAGGCAGGGCATTACCGGGTTAAAAATTCAAACTGATTTTTGCTTAAAAAGATGTGAAAACATTATTCGAATAAAAAACCCTCCACGGACTTTTCAGAAAATTACATTTCACTTTATGATTGGACCTAGAAGTTGCTGGGAGGTATGCAGCAGGAAACACTGGCGAAAAGACTATTTTGATAAATGACTGCTGAAAAGAAAGTATTTGTTTATTGATTTTGTATACCCCCTCTCCCCTTCCTTCTGCGTTGTTACGCTTCGATTGTCATATACTTAAATATTTAACCTAAATAGATTTAAAATTCATGATAAGTTTTTTGCGCTTTTAAGAGTTTTAAATAAATAAGTCTAGGGAATTAAAGTTTCCAGAAACTGCAAATTTTGTGAGTTTTCGTAACTTCACTTTATTTCAAGATTTTTATTTTATCTTTTTGTAAAAGCAAATTATATCTAAAACATCAAAGATGACTCAAAATATAATCTCTAAGACATTATGTATATCACATGGTTCGTAACCATTGTCTAATTAATTAATCAAAAATCAGTCATGAATGTAGGCCTATAGCAAAAAACTAATGCTTAAACAACATTTAAAGAACTTTATTTCTCAACAAATTATAAAAATTTATCAAACCAGCTAAATCATCAATTTGCATCATCTCAATACCCTCTACGTGCGATCTGCCTCTCCAAATATAATCCCTAATCTATGCTTTTTCCTTTTTCGTGCGCTGCAATTACGCGGGCAAAACATCGTGAGTCAGACTAGCGTGATTTCGAACATTCGATGATTGTGTTAGTCCGAGAGCGCGCAAGGCAAATAATCATTCATGGTCTCATAGTTTTGTAAATTTTCCCCTGTATTATAGGCTACTTACTGAATTGGAAAAAGACTAAAATCTCTAAAAGTAAATTACCGTTTAATGCAATTTGTCTAATTTTATCTCATTCATTTCATCTAATTAAGAAATTAACTATAGTTTATGCTTCTAGCATTATATATATATATATATATATATATATATATATATTGTGAAGAATAGAAAATTCTTGAAGCAGTCAGCAGTGTGAACATATGTGATGTATCAATTTATCCCGAGAATTGCCTGTCCTTGGCAACAGAGGGGGCGTGAAGTGGGTTGAAATGTGGTGTCGAACTACGTGACTTATTCGATGGTCATCGCCAGGCTGATTGGTGAATTGGTGCTGATTGGTGGCTGATTGGTGATAATAGAATTCAATGGAATACTGAAATGAGACGCTGAATCTAATGATACCTACTAACAGTGTATCTTTTAATTTATAATTAGTACTTGGCACAATATATGAATTTTACTCAAAAATATTGATAAGATTTCATTTATCTACTATAGCTTTATTAGAAATAGCGTATCATACATTATTTCTGAATACTTTTAAAAATCTTCTAACTAATGAATAAATAAAATATTCATCCAGATCTACTTCTATAATATTTACTGCATCTTAAAGAATAATTTACCGGCCATTCTGCAAAGCCTAAGTGTAAATATTTATTTCCATTTAATTAAGACACGAGCCTCGGTTAAAAATCTGGTTAAGTTTGCTGCTCAGGCCATTAACTATATGTTCGAGTGCATATCCGAAGGAAAATGCGTCTCATAAACGTTGTCGGAACATTAATCTCGACTTTAATATTCTTCATATGGATCATTTTCCAGCACCCACTTCGAGCTGAAATTTTATGGTAGAATTTCCTTGAATATACTTCTGGTGGGGCCATTCATAAATATAGCGCATTATTTTTACACCCATCGATGCTTATAAAATTGTTTAAATAGGTGACTATGCATTCGATAAATATTTAAGAATATTTTAGGGGACGTAGAAAGTTTCCAAGCAGGGAAACTAGATATCTACTATAAAGAAAATGTAATAGAAGTTAGTAGATTGGTTTTTAGATCTGTTCATATATTTACACTCAAGATGCGAACGTAGATTAAGCCCGTTTAAATTAATACGTTTATCGTCATTCATTGTGGTAAATATTTATATTTGAAATTTATTAATATATAGTGGTAAATTGAGTTGAAACGATTAATAGGGGAATACACATTGTAAATTCGTACACAAAATAAAATAAATATTTACATAATTTTGACATTAATTTCTCTACTTATAATCAGGATTTTTTCTAAATCAGTATTATTTTACTATTTAGAATTTCCCCAAAATTAAAAATTTTTAAACAAATTACATGAATTTGTATTTTTAAGCTATCTAAATATGCTCTCTAATCTCTACTGATTTAAATAGGGTTTGGTGAGTGCTTCGATTTCTAGTTCAAATAAAACAAATTTAATTTTTAATATATAATTTATTTTTGTTAGTTAATAGTTACAAATATATTTTGTATTGATGTTTCATTTAATTTTTCAATAGATTTTTGTAGTGTTGTATTAGATTCCTTGTTTTATTATGATTTGACATAAAACAATGATCAACGCAAAAAATTTTTTAAACAATTTACATGAATTTGCATTTAAGCTATCTAAATATGTACTCCAGTCTCGACTGATTTCAACAGTGATTGGTCAGTGCTTTGAGATTTGTATTCCAAATAAAATAAATTTAATGTCTAAATCTGAAATTTATTTTTGTTATTTAAGACGTATAAATATATTTTGTATTGATGCTTCATTTAATATTTCAATAGATTGATGTAGTGTTGTTTTAGAGTACCCTGCTTTCTTATGATTTGACATAATAACACTGATCACTTTAAAAAAGTTTAAACAAATTATAGGAATTTGCATTTAAGCAATCTTAATATGTAAACTAGTCTCGACTGATTTAAATAGTGATTTGCCAGTGCCTTGATTTCTATTTTAAAAAAAGAAAAAAAGTGTTTAAATATGTTAATTTTTTGTGATTTAACATTTGTAAATATGTTTTGTATTGATGTTTCATTGAATTTTTTAATAGACTGATGTAGTGTTGTTTTAGAGTCCCATGCTTTATTGTGATTTGACAAAATAACACTGACCAATGCAAAAAATGTTTAAACAAATTGCGTGAATTTCGATTTAAGCTATCTAAATATTTGCTCTAATCTTTACTGATTTAAATAGATATCGGTGCTTGCTTCTATTTCTATTCCAAATAAAACAAATTTAATGTCTAAATATGTAATTTATTTTTCTTATTTAATAGTTATAAATATATTTTGTATTCATGCCTCATTTAATTTTTCAATAGATTGATGTAGTGTTGTTTTAGAGCCCCCTGCTTTATTATGACTTGACATAAAAACACTGACCAATGCAAAATATTTAAAACACATTTGCCTAGCATGATGATCTTTATTTAACGTAGATTGCAATTCTAATTTAGTTCCTTATCAGCTTTATAAATAATGTCCATGTATCTTACATATATATCAAAAATCTGTTCTGTTATAATATCATGTTTTATTTTAATTTGATAGTTTTAAAAATAATTTGAATATGTGTTTCACTAAATTTTCTCTAGATAATAATGTTTTGTCCACTTCTCCATTTTGTTTTTGCATAAAAGCACTAGTCAATGTAAAATATTATTAGGAATCTTGCTTTTCAACATGGTCATAATTTACCGTAGATTGTATTTTGAATTAAGACCCAATCCTGCTGATAAAACATGTTTAATCAATAATACTAATCCACCTCTTTATAAGACACATGTCTTATAAAGAATATATTATCCCAAAAAAATGAGAATGCATTTGTTTAGCAATGTCAAAAAAAATATCTACTCTTACGATAGTAGTATAATTAATAGTTATAGTTATAGTAATAGTTATAGTGTCCTTGGTATGTACAAAAAATATTAAGACATATCGCTCACTCTTTTCAACAACGTCATATCTCAAAAATCGGCGATTTTTAGTTATGCTTGTTTTCAGAATGCCCTAAAAGGATAGTATATCCCTGCAAAATCGTCATATCTCACCGCTCAATATTTAGCCGCTAGAGAGCAGAATTAAAATTTATTTTCAATACATTTCAATGTACTTTGAATCTTTCAAATCACACTCCTGAAAAATCGTGTTTTTGAGATATGACGGTGTTGAAAGGAGTGAGCGATGTGTGATTTTTTTTAGCACTGAAACAAAATCTCGACTGCGTATCAAAGAATGTTTCTTTTATATGAATGGAAACATTTTATTTTTAATTTGGAGTATCGAATACAATTCAGACAAAGCACATGATTCCTTACTTTTTCCATTTAATACGAATTTTCAAACTGATACTTTTTTAGTGTATTCTTAACTGTTTAGAGTTCTCTATAGTAAGGAAATTAATATAATTTCCTCTGCTCTCTCCCACTGACCAGAGATCTACCGAGACACGTCCAGCTCTTCATTATGTTAATTAGAACTGCAGTTATTTCACAGTACATCCGGTATCATATTACCCCGAAGGTATGGACAATAATGACTTCATGGACAAGTACTCATTATTGAATTTCGAATTTATTCGCAATTCTACATTAAACCATCACAAATTTTAATTAAAATCACCTTCTGAGAGATTTCCTTAAAAATTCTAGAAGATACTAAACCTTCAATTGACGATAAACTAGGATAAAGCTAAATACCATCTTTTGTCTCTTAACTACTAATTATAGGGGAAAATGCTATTATAATGGAATTAAGGGGGTCAAAGTGTCAAGTTGATTGCTCTATTTTTGAGGCTATTTCTAGCGGCTCAAGAATTTTTATATTGAAAATTTTAATGACTCCTTCACGATTACTTCAATAAAAAACTTTTAATTTTATTAAAACTGGTAGCAGGTGGCGAAAGTCAAATTTATAGGGATATTTGACCTGTTAAAATATTAAATTAATGTGAAAAAATTAATGCACTGTAAGTAATTAAGAATATTGATTTTACCTATTTTCATGTTTTCTGTGAAGGTGATTTTATGTAATTCGAGTTTCATAATACGTTGTCTGAAAGAAACTTTTTGTTCTATATCAGCTTGTTAATAACTTGATACGGTTGATACCCGTTATAACGAACTTCAAGGGATCAAAGGTTTTGTTCCATATATCCATTGGTTCGCTATATCCGAACCGTAAAGAACAATGTTAGAGTTCCCAAAATGTATAATTCATTAGTTGCTACGTGTATTCAATTATGATGTATTTAAAAGAGGATAAAATCTATTACATTAAACTTACAAAATACTAATTAAATTAACTAAAAATGAAGACAAAAGGAAATGAATTTCTTTTACCTTTAATAGTTGCTGATTGTTTTGATACAGAAATAATCCGTAATCTTTTGCTAACGTGATGCCGATTTCAAAAACATTTTATGAATTACTTTGTCCAATACATCGAATGACTCTAACATTCTTTCTTCCACTATTTTGTGTAGACAAAAACTTATTAATTACACCCATCGCTGCTGTAGCATCTGAGATGGTGGGGATATCAATTATGTGCTCCTCTTCATCAGCATCAGATGCAGAATCTTCGATTTCAGAATAATTCATTTTAATTTCTTCCACAAAATCTTCATCAGTCGAATTTTCACATGTAATGACTTTATCATCACATGTTTCGAGCAATTGCATGTCACAATCTGAGAATGATTAAATTTTGTGATTGTCTATCCACACAGCGATAGGTAAATCATCAGCATCTTCTTCTTCAACAATCGCTGCATCTTCAACATTCTTAACAAGTGCTTTTAAAAAATTCAGTAGTCGACTGATAAAAATGCTCGTTATATCCGATTTTTAAGATTTCGGAGGTTCTCGATAAAAAGATAAATTAGCGTTAAATACAATAGAAAAACGGCGGGACCAAAATTTTCATTCGCTATATCCGTGAGTTCGTTATATACTGGGTTAGCTATAACGAGGTTCGACTGTATAGGGTTGATCGGAAAGCTATGCAAGATTAATAAGGACACCATCTATTAAGAATATCTATTCTGATGAATAAAATTATTCATTAATATAGTAGTCTCTTTTTTCTATAGCATTTGCCCATTTTCCAGGTAACTTTCTGACTCCTGCTATGAAGAATTTCTTTGATTTTGACTCAAAATATTAATTTAATCCAGTTTACTATGGGAATTTTTGCCATAAAAAAATGCTGCAGTGATCGAAACAAGTAATAATCTGAGGGTGCGATAACTCGACTGTATAGGCCGGAAGATGGCCGAAAGGCTAGGGCACTTGTTTTCGGTACCAGACTTTGTGGGTTCGAGTCACTTTATTAGCATGGACATTTGTAGCCGTTCGAAATCGGCTTTAAACAGTAGGTCCCGGTCTAATTAGCCCTCGTGGAGCAAAAAATGACCGTATCGCTCCATATGAACTAAATCTTGAGTGTATAGTTGATGAAGAGGATTTTACAATCCAAAATCATTAAGTTTGTGTTGAATCAATGGTGCAATATGCGGTTGATCATTATCGTGCTGAAGGACCACACACACTCTATTGTATTTTGAAGGTCGTTTGGTAGTTAAAACTTTTTTATAATTATCCAGCTGACGACAATACATGCCTGAAGTAATGGTTCGGTTTTTTTCTAACAGCTTATATTAAACTGCACCTTCCAGATCCCACCATTTACACAGAAAAGCCTTTTGAGGCAATCGTGGTTTTTCTGTGAGAAAAGGCTTCTCTTTTGACCTTTTTTCCCATGTAACATTCGCATAAACGATCCATTTTTCATTACCAGTCACAATTTAGTTTAAAAATGGATCTATATAATTTCATGTGACCAGCGGAGTGAAAAGTGATACTCGGTGCTGTTCCATAGCTTGTGCACAATGAAGCGTCCCAGCTATTTCTCCACATGTGACACGTGGATTTGACTCGACCATTATCCTTATTCCATCATCATCAACTTGACTTGACCTCCCACACCCAGGCTCGTCCTAAAGATTGAAAATTCCGTCTCGAAAATTTTCGAAGCATCGTTGGCATTGACATACAGTAATAGCATCTGCATATACTGAACAAATCTTCTGAATGTCTTCTGCCGCATATCCATGAAGCCGAAATTCATTAGGTATGATATGGTGGATATGTAGCTTGCCATAAGCCATTATTTGTCAGCAAATAAAAAAATGCGCTTCTATGAAAAATGAAGTGGGGTAAGAAAGCGAATGAGCCCAAAATTGTAGCAATTATAAAATGGGCAATTTCAGAATCAATTTAATGGACTATTATGCACTTAATTTACGGTAAACTACAATACTTTCCGATCAATCCAATATAATTGTCAAGTAAATTTTTGCGTATTGAATCTTCAACCATTGCTTGTCTTTAAATGACGCTAAATGATAAATTCTACGCTTAAATATAAATTCTAGCGCCTAGTCTTTAAATGTAGTGGCATGTCGAGAGGAAATGTCACTTTTCTATGGGGACTTTCATTGGAAATCGAGTTTCAAAATTCATCGAACATATTTTAAAGTCTTGTCAAACACAGAACAGGACCATCTGACATCCATTTCGTTGCGAACAAAAAATCGCACCTGTCTGTTAAAACGACAAAATAACAGAATCCAAAATTCGCTGAATCGGAGAAAAAAAATAAGAAGAATGAAAGGCCATCTTTAAAACTCACAGGTGGACCATATTTCTTCCTCTAAATGTCTAGAGTAACATATTTATTAAATTAACCCATTTCAGATTACCAGTAATTATAAAAAATTATCTAAGACATAAATCTTTATTTTTCCATACTGTGAAGTCCGCTATTTAACTTACCTTTGGTCGAAAGGTTAAAGTTTTTCTTCTATGTGTCCAAATTGAAGAGTGGTCTTTTTCTTAGTAGCCGTTTATTATTTTCTTTGAATTGTTGGTCTATACAACCCTTACATAACAAAAAATGACCATCAGTTGTCGCATAGTGTCAAGAGCTAAAGTAACTACTATATGCACTATTGATTTTTTAATTATTTATGTGGTTAATGAAACTAAGATCACCTTTAAAATTTTGTCTATAAATCAGTATTGATTTTAAAGGGTACTTATTTTAACAGTTTCGTTAGGTAACGTAGAAAAGTAGAGTCTTGGACACAAAACGCCGAAATAATCGATACAAGCTTATTTTAACAAATATATACATAACCTTGAGAACAATGCTAGAAACTGCTGTACAGGGTGTCCGGGCTAAGTGTATCCAAAGGTCATGACTTAATTTTACGAAACTACCTGTTAGAATTTTTAGAAAATATATTTACATAGAACATCTCACCAAGTTTTAATATCAGTCATCGATTTCGATGATTGTATGATAGATTTCGATATATGCACCTTTTGTCGCATGACAAACGTCTAAATGGTAATCCAGTTCTCTCCAGGTGTTTCGTAACATATCAGGAGTTATTACACGAATTGCTTGAATGATACGCTTCTTCAACTTATCCAGTTTCAATTTTTTGTTTATACACAACGGATTGAATGAATCCCCAAGCAAAAAAGTGTAATAACGCCTGATATGCTACGAAACTTGGAGAAAACTCGATTATCATTTAGATGTTAGTCGTGCTACAAAAGGTGCACACATCGAAATCTATGATACTATGATAGAAATCTGTAATTGATATTGAAACTTTGTGACGTGTTCTTTCTATTTAAATATTTTTTTAAAAATTCCAATCGGTAGTTCCGTATAAATAAGTCATGACTTTTGGATACCTTTAGCCCGGACAAGAACTGTTATAGTGTTTTAGCTCCTTAAAACACTATAACAGTTAAAAGCTCTTTATAGTGTTATATGGAGAGACATTTTTTCAATGATACGAATAGTATGAAACTCTGCTGTAGAGATATTTATGTATAGTGGTAATCATTATGGATTCATTCCTGCGTATAGTCATCTCAACTAACATTTCGCTCCTCGACATTCCGCGATTTAATAATTCCTACATTATGCGTCAAAAATTAATCATAAACTATTTGTTTCAGTTTTTCAGACAATTCCTGCACTCCAAACATTAACTAATCAAGTTTACAATACGCAGACTGTAATGTTTATATTTGCTTATGATAAAATTTTAATGAATTTTCTCATATTTAAAACTTCATCAGTTTGACTACTCCTGTAAGATGAATAAGTAAACATTTAATCAATCTTCCATACACCAGCATAGAAGATTGGATGATCAACTATAGCCTTTTGGTACTTTTTAAGGTAAATATAATGAAACGTCTTGTAAACTAATGTCGTTATGTGGTTTTCTGTATTTAATTAAAGAGAATGGTGGTGTGGAAAATGAATTGCTGAAAAGCACTATATATTTCCTTAAAACATGTCATAGAGCTTTTAGAATCCAACTATTTTACGGTAGTAAATTATAATCCTCATTTTGCGCTAATTATATTTATTTTGGTGAATAATTTTATGCTGAATCGTCTGTGTTTACTCTAAAGTACATCTATACTTATAACCTCTTTACTTCGGAATAAAGTTTCTCATAATTTGCAAGGATATCATAAATTCTTTGCGAGGTATGTCTAATATAGTATGCTTAATGTTCTCTTGATCAGTTTCCATCTGACCTTTATAAATTTTTAATTTAATACAAAAACTAAAAAAAAAATTTCCTGAAGCAAAAAATACTCTGTAAAAAGTTTCTCTTTAACCATCTACAAGTCTGACACATACTTTTTCGTCATTCAGTTTGCCCTTGAAATGTGTTTCCGACAAATCCTCCCAAACTCCATTTTATATTTGAAAATGTCTCGTTTAGCGTAATTTTGACGCTTTTGATTTCTAAACTAGATGATATAATAATTCGCCGAAAAAGCTCTTACGAACCGAAAGCAATAGATTAAATGCTATAGAAGGTTAAAGAGATTAATCATTTATAAGACAAATTTTTTCTATGAATGTTGAAGACAAATAATGTTGAAACGCTTTTGTTGTGAAGGATCCACAATTTGGACACTTTGAACTCCTTCAAACGTCATAGCCATTTTGTGTTTCCAACACGATTACTCGGCATAAAACGGCCATATTGGAAAAAGGAGGAACTGCACCAATTTTCCAAGAAACATAGCACCCCCTGAATTCCTCAGGACGGGAGAAAGAAATTCCAGGAAATTCAACGGACATCCAATTTTCTTGGAAATAAGAGTACCACGCGGGTCAACCGTGGGGATGCCGGAGCATCGTGCCCTCGAATAAAAAAACTCGAAGAGGCAATAAATTTACGTGAATAACTGACCTAGGGAGGAATCATAATCAAAATGGGGGAGTCCCGAGTGTGGGAGAAAAACGACGATCGGAGGGAGAGCTACAGAGCGATTTGAGGTAGCGAGCTATGAAGAAAGCCTGGGAAGAATAGACGCCCCGTAAAAATGGCGAGATGTCCATGTTCAACCGCCAGCGCCGATTCTGCTGCCTCCTCCAATGAAGGGCCCCATGATTTTTCGCCCGATACCTAAAGCCTCCTCCGGTAGAAGTGCCTCAACGACTCCATGCCATGCTCTGCTGTTTCATCAAAAACTCCCCAGGTTGCTCATTTCTTCCCCTTTAAATAGTGCTCATGCCTTTTGAGAGATTACGAGACTTTATTTCACTCGACCCGTAATGGTTCTGCCGCAGGAAGCGGATGAAGTATGCCCTAATTCTGTTAAAATATGTCTAACCAAGATCTTAAATATAATATGTAATCCTGACCTTTTCTTGTAAAATATTGTATAATAAATGTTGTTATTTTTATTTATAAACGCATAGTTCCCTTTGGAGTTCACCTCCCTAATTTTACACAACGCAAAGGGGTATCTCTGGTAACCCTCATAACAGCTTCCTATGAACAAAAGTTTAAAACATATGCTTATAGATCTATTTGTTCAATAAATAAATAAATAAATTATCCCTATATATTATTCCTAAAAGCCATTTTTTATCCCTTTTTCTCCCTTCATACTTAACCAAAATCAATGAAAGAGGTACCCTTTTCTGTATCAAGCTCTCCGCTTCATGCGAATTGCTAATTTCTAATTTCAAACCTTATTGTTTCTTTAAAAATCGAAGTAAAAACATTATAAACAATTTTTCTTATCCTAGATGGCGCGCGCTCGCTTTTATTATTTTACCGTTATCAATCGCACTGAACGTCTAAACAGAAAAATCGTTTTCTTTTATTATCATTCTGGGATTTCATTAATGAGTTTCTTTATTGGCAACATTAGCGTAGGTGTACATTATTCTTTTTGCATGGAAAAACCATACATATTATATCTAGAATGCGATTTTTTGTGACGATCCCTTTCTCTCTCTTCATACTTACCTAAAATCGATAAATGAGATACACTTTTAATGATTAAGTTCTCCGCTTCTGACGAATTGTTAATTCAGAATGACACATTGTGTTATTTGTTTAAAAATCGAAGAGAAAAATTGACTTTTGACCCTATAGTTCTTTCCCTGGATGCGTCGAAACTGCACCGTCAAATAGGTGCACACAGAGGTTTTGTAATGTAAATATCACATTTTCCACGAGATTGTGTCATATTTAAATTTCAATATTATCTACAAAGGTGTTTTAACGTGTACATATCTCATGTTGCCATTTTTTGTCTTATGCTTCACCTCCAATATTGTGGCCAAAGGCATTTTGTAATCGGTTTTGTATTATCCTTACGCACCATTGTTATGGGGCAAATAAACTATTGCTACAAATGAACCGGTTCTTCTTCAGTCTACTAGAAACCACCAACCTTGCTATAAAATTTATCGTATTTTAATCGCATGCGAAAGGGTCGCATGGGCCCCCTAGTTCAATTTTTATAATAAAATTCCTAACAAAATATCATTCCATTCGAATATTTTATATGCTAAATGAAGGATCTTTATATAAAAACTGAAGTTATACCAAAATGTTATTACACACTATAAAAATATACTGTGTCAATATACTGTGTCCCAGACACCAGTGAATTTTTATTTGGGTGTAGACAACCCAGACAGAGCTAGTATGTAGCTATTTTTACAGTCGCTAAAATTTTTTCTCTACTTGGTCTTGACATAAATTTCTCTGTAAAATATATGTAAAAGTTCGTTTATAAAATAAATGTGTCTCATACCATTAAATTATTATTTGAGTCTAGACAACCAAGGAAAAGCTGGTATATAAGTATTTTGATAGTCATAAAAATTTTTACTCTTCCTGTTAGTTTACATTTAAAAGTTTGTAACACAATTTTGAAAATATATGAACATAGATAGTTTTTGTTTAATAATAACTTATTTTGGAAAACTGGAGAAATGCTATTTTAGTTATAAAGCAAAAATAACTTGTCCTTCACATTCCATAACAAAGTGCGTTTAAAATATAGCTGTATCCCATTCCATTAAATTATTATTTGGGCCTGGGCGACTCAGGTAGTGACTAGTGATGCCTCAGGTAGTGCTAGTATATAAGGGCTTTTATAATGACTAAAATTTTTAATCCACCTGTTATTTTACTCTTGAAATTCTTGTGTTGTTGCAATGTAGAATACACCTAAGGTGTTCGGATCAAAAATGACCTAAGGCGTAATTTTCAATGTTGTTGTATTACAGTCATATTTTATTTATATTAGTAATTTAATCATTTATTTAGTTATAATTTTAACTACACTTTTATGTATTTGTATATCATTTAACTTTGTTTTACAGGTAAGTTTTAATAAACATAAGGAAGCTTGAATTTAATGGACCACTCGGAATTTCTAAAATAAAAATGATGTAATTCAAACCTTCACCCCCTGAAAATCACTGTAAATTTTCAAATGCAATACAATGTAGCACAGATTTTTCCTGTAATTATTACATATATTTTTTTACATTCGTTTGATAAAACAAGAAAGTTCGCACCTGCTTATATTGTTTATTTTCGGAAGTAAAATTACACATTAACGAAATATTTATGAAATATTTAGTTTACGTCCAACAATACAATTTTGGACGCTTGAACAATCAATGAAGGAAAGTCATATAGAAAATTTGTACATTCGTTTGCCTCTAAGTTGTTCCGTTTATATACAATTGTTACACACTAAATGTACACTAATGTACACTAATTGTTACACACTTGAATGTAATGTTTCTTACAAGTAAACTGTCTACCTTTGAAACATCTCACAGGACTTTTGTTTTCAGTCTGTGTGCATAAGCGACATCTTCCCATTTTGTCACTAGTTTCTACATTTCCGGATTCTTCAGATTGGGGTTCAGTTTGTCCTGAGTTTCGAATACTCATCGCCAATACTCGGGCAGCCCTTTCTCTTGGCAGATGTTTTCTTCCTTCAATGTGGTGGGTAACCAAATTCATGCCAAGCTTCTAAATGAAGATTTTCCTTTTGTGAAATGAGTTCATCTTCCATTCTGGGTTGATCTTGAGGAATAATAAGAATGCTTTATACTCGGAAATGTATAGGACGTAGGAGAAAACTACGATGGCCCATCTATAGGTCTTTCTCCGACAGGAATAGTGGGAGGCTAGTTTATATAAAGTCTACTCCTCCTTTGGCGCTGTTATAATCTAGAATGATTTGAGGTTTCTTTGTGTCTGTATCTGCTATCTTTCTGTGATGGTGAAGAGTACTCTGGAGGACAATGTACTTGCCTCTTTACTGGCTATATGGCTTTATGTTCCAGACTTAATTGGTAGCGTTGTCACAAAGTACCCAAAATTTTATGCCGTACTTGGCTGGTTTGCTGGGCATGTACGGCGGAAGGAGCACTTTCCTCGGAAAGCTACCAGTTGTTCATTCACAGTAACGTACATTTCAGGGTTATACAACATAGGCAAAATTTCTATCCACTTGTCCCAAAGTTCTCTTATGGCTGTAAATTTGTCGGTTACCCGTCTTCTTGGTCGGGTCTGCTTGTCATCAAATCGAAGAATCTTTGATATCATTTTGAATTTTTCTAAGGACATAGTTGCCCTGAAGATATCCCGTCCCGTTGTGGCATCCCAGAGACTCTCTGTAGACTCATTACGAGATTTATATACCCCATACAGAAGCAACAAGCCAATAAATTCTTCCAAGTCAACGTTATTCAAATTCTTTCAACTGTCACCCAACACCTTTTTTCCTTCGACGTTACAATTTTTGAGTATGATATTTACAATTGCTGTAGGAAAAAAAAAACATAAATGGAGAGTATTCGTCTTCAATTCTAGACGCGGCGTATCTTGTGGGCCCTGGAGTTATGTTCACAACATTTTCTGCCTCACGGCTACCCCATGAATCTTGTGGTTCAGATTTCCATTTAATTTTACCATCTTTGCTAAATAAGAGTCTGACTCGTCGACTGGTCAGACTCGTCGTTTTACAACGCCCTTTACACACTCTACGAAAATTGAAAAGAAAGCGCAGAAAGCAAATACCGGTTACAGAAACTAGGAACTGCTAATGACAGTGCAGCACTATTGGAGTCATCTATTGTGCCAAAAGGAAACAAAAAATATATAACGGAGAAGAACGAAAGCATTAATGCATTGTCATAGCAAAAATAGAATAATATATAAAAAAATTGGTGTGCTCATTTTACTATGCTCTGAAAATTCCACATGGGTCAAAATTAACCCGAACGACTTATGTGTTACAATTTTTATTATTAAAAAACTACCCTTTGAAAAAATAATTTCACACAGCTGAATATTTACTATGACTATAAAACCAAAATCCCAATATATTGTTGAAAAATTCCCCAAATTGTAATAAATCTATACGAAATAAATTTGTTATGGGTCAAAAAAGACCCGAACACCCTAAGAAGGTAAAGGACACAAAAGATCTATAACCTCTTTTTTTTAATTCTAAACATTGTACTCTCATATGCAAAATAAGAATAATTAATATTATTTTATACTATATTGAGGACACTTAGAATTGCCAAATGCTAATGCTTATAATGCTTTGTGTAAGAATAAAATCTGCTTTTCAAAAAATCTTAAAAAATTCTAGTATTTTTCATAATGCTCCACGTGCATTACTTTTCTTTTGATTTCTTCTAAATTTCTCAGGTTTGTTAATGGAAGTATTTTCCACAAACCTGTGCATCATTTTTTGAAACCACAAATATTTTTTCAAATTTATAAACAATGAAATAAAGCAAAAATATGAAAAACAACAGGTTAATTAAAATATAATTCTTTATGGCGCTAGATTCATACAAAAAAACATCATAGTATAATTATCTATATATATAAAACAGTTCCGTAACTGACTGACAGATTGAATGACTGACATACAACGCACAGACCAAACCGCTGGATCTAAAGGACTGAAATTTTGCTTGGCGATTCTTCTTATAGTGTAGGGGTGCACTAAGAAAGATTTTTGAAAAATTCTTCTTAGATTTTTTTAAATTAAATTTTTAAGCTGTTTTAGTAACTTTTTTTAAGTTTGCATTTAAAATAATAATTTGAGGGTTATAAAATTTAAATCACAAGAAAGACCATAAAAATTCCTTTAAAATGAGATCTTTTTCGAATCTTTACCTCCATTTTCTGATTTTTGGTGAATTTTTAAAGATTAATTTTTAGAATGTAATTTATTAAATGCTGATCACGTGATTTCTTTTTCTGGTACTTTAAATAAATTTATCGTCAAGTGCTTAACAACTGAATAGACTAAAAAAACTTTTTTTTCTTGCTAATGCGGCAGACGATTGGACATCAAAAAAAATATTAAAATACAATAAAATATATTATGTTCCTCAAACTGTACTATATTAACTGTACTATATTCTTTAGTATGTCCTATTACATTTAATTTGAATATTTTCTTCTACATTATTTTGCCTATAAAATATCACTTATTATTTTTTTATAAATATATTTTTTTGTTTTTTTTTGCATCAATTGTATACATTGACCGTCTTATTTATTATAAATATATATTTATATATATATATATATTTGTTTTTTTTTTGGGGGGGGGCATTAATTGCATACATTGACCGTTGTATTTAATTTGAATGTACTCCGGCTTGAAGGGCGGGTTTTCAGCTAGTGTTTATATATGTATGGTAAACTTACATTAAAAAAATTAAGGTATTTAAATGAATTGGGATGCACATGGAACATTTTAAAAAATGATAGAATTTTTGTAATTTTTTTTGAAAAAAAGGCCTTACTCTGTCAAAGTGTCCATATTTTGAATTCAAAGGGTCTTCAATGTAGTAAAAGAGAATACAAATTATTCTCACTTTGTATATATAGTATCTCACTTTGTATCTCACTTTGTATCTCACTTTGTATATATCTCACTTTGTATATATACTTTGTATATATATTATTCTCACTTTGTATATTCTCAATTTGTGTATATCTCAATTTTATGATGCTCTTTAGGATTTTTAATCACCAGTTAATAATATAAAATTTTAAACTGCTAATTTGAAAATTATTTATAGATTTATAATTTCCATTTTTATATATGGCATCTTTAAAGATATGTAATTTATATGTATAACTAAAGAAAAGTATATTTTATAATATTATTTGAGTTTATGTGGCTAGAATAGAACTCTATTTAATGTCATTTCTTCTAGCTTCAAGGTCCTGTGCCCCTTAAAACCATTTAAAAATATTTTTAAATTAGGTGAAACAAAATATAAAGTTGTTTGTTTTGTCATAAATGAGTTTTTGTAAAAAAGTGAAAATATTATTTTGGTTATAAAGGAAAATTGACTTGTCCTTGACCTTCCACATAACAGCAAATACATTCTAGTCAAGATAAGATATTTTTGGAGCATGATACTGATGACAATTACATGACGCAGATATAAATTTTGTCATTCTTTCGTAACACAGTAAAGACCAGAAAGTATTCGTGAACTCGTCAGATGGGAGAAGAAGTGACTTTTATATAAAGAAGAAAATGCCGTTTGCATTTTTTATGGAAAAAATTCAATGTTTTAATCCTTGAATAAATTGATATTACAGTTTTTTTTAAAAATGCATATATGGTCGAACCCTGTTATAACGAACTTCAAGAGACCAAAGGTTTGGTTCACTTTATCCGGTGGTATGTTATATCCGAACCGTTAAGAAATATGCTAGACTTCACAAAATGTAAAACTCATTAGTTGCAATGTGTATTCAATAATGATGTATTAAAAAATGATAAAATCTATTAAAAATTATCATTAATGAATTAAATCGACTAAAATCGATTACATAAAACTGATAAAATGCAAATACTAACTGATAAATGTACAATACTAATTAAATTACATACAATAGGAAAATGGCGGTATCAAAATTTTCGTTCATTATACCCGTGTTTGTTACATCCGGGTTCGCTATAACGGGGCTCGATTGTAATGATAAGAAAAAGTTTTTTTATTCCTTGCAATATGATAAATATTCAAAGTTCTATAAATTCCTAATAATATTAATTGTTCGTAACTTTTCAGGTACATTTTAATGGGCATGTATTTCAAAATTAATTTTAACATATAAATTGACCTTAAATGACGTGGTATTTTTTATATTTCTATTACATATATTTAACTTTAAAACTGCCCTAGATATCCTAATGATAGCGCATCGGCTTACAGCAACGAGGGACTTCGGTTCGAATCCGGATAAGAGGCATTAAATAACTTCGTGTCTATGCCAGATATGGTCTCGTTAATTCCGTCGACATGGAAGCCCTTCTATGAGGTCAGAGAGAATGGGAGAAGGTATGATGCCCCAGATGTCGAGAAGAATAACATGCCTCATGACACTTACGATTTAAAATAATGTTGTTCCGGATATAATTTCAAACATTAAGATATAACTCTTTTTCAGTTACATCGTTGAAGATTTAAACCACGTTTTGTATTATATACTTTACGCGTTCTTCATGTGTCGATTTACTTTCTCGGTGAGAAAAAATAGGGTTCGCATTTGAGTTTTCCGCATTGTTGATATTGGAGTCCGAAATTCAGAACATACGCTATAGCAGAACAGAAGAGATCTACGTTTTTTTTTTTATAATTTAAATACTTAGAGTTCAGGATAAAAGACTTAATAATATATTCAGGATTTTTTTTTCATTTCCGTGGGAGTTTCTTCCGCTAATTACTTTAATTGTTGACAGACGACTCGTGTGCATGTTAAACCATACAAAATATAATGTACCGTATTTTTTTACCATAAGACGCACGGATGATAAGAAATACGTGAAATTTGTGTGAGGATTTTTAGAAAAGAATATTTTGTATTCTGTTAGGTATATAAAAGTATTTTCAAATTCTTAATTAATATAGATAAAATATGTATAATAAATATAATAAATAATATACAGGGGGATTATAATTAAAACTGAATTTTGAAAACGCAGTAAAAAAAGAACCACAGGTCAAGATGACCTGAAATTTGACTTGAATATGCGCGTTGAGGGGGGCCCATACTCTTCATCACGTATATTCAGGTCATATTTCAGGTTATTCTGACCAGTGTTTTTAAACATCTTTTTCAAAGTTCAACTTTAATTATAATCACCTTGAATATAAAATAGATGTAATATATATATATATATATATATATATATATATATAATGAAATATTCATTATTTTAATGTTACCAGCGGACCATAAAAAAACACCCCAATTTTATGTCAATTGTATCATAAAAAGGGGCGTCTTGTCGTCTGAAAAATATGGTACTTTTAAGGTGTTTAAACTGG